>JASSRZ010000020.1:2914389-2924676 GCA_032164315.1 Malacoctenus gilli
CACACACACACACACACACACACACACACACACACACACACACACACACACACACACACACACACACCACACACACAAAAAACCCAAAACACACCGGATAATACACACACATAATCACTTACTGTTGCACTTAAATATGGCTCTCGGGAGTTTGAGTGTCATTCTCCGGGAGGAGCAAAGGCCCCTGGGCCACAGATGTGTGTGTCTGAGTCCGATCTGGTATCCTGCCACACGGAGGGAAGCCTTCGAGCCTGAGGCTTGCCTGGAGGCTACAGCCAGGCCTTGAAGGACAAGAGATACAAACAGAGGAGATGCCGCCTCTCTCTTGCTCAAAGCCAACCGATTTTTGATGAAAACGGGGACTTTTTTTTCCGTTTGTGTTCAAAGCGCTCGAGGAAAGATTGTCTTTTATAACCTTTCGGTCCACTCTTCCCCAAATACTCACGACAGAGTTTTTTTCTCAGTCAGGCAGAACCACAATGTCGCCGTTTGCTACACATCCATCCCTTGCTCCTTACACACACACACACGCATGCCCACACTTGCGAGTGTAGCCCCCGTCGCTAAACAGCTGTCTGAGATGTGGCGGTGTGGCGCACCCATGCTCCATCATTGTCATCTCCCCATCACCTGCATTCCTTCTCCTCCTTCGCCTTCCCTCCATCCATCAGTATTTTCAGACAAGGGCCCCCTGACAAGGGCACATCCATCCCCCAGCCATACATCACCTTTATAGTGGGATGTTGGAGGGGGTATGAGAGGGGGGGGGGCACAGTACTGTCCCAAACTCCTTCACAATTTGGGCTAGTGCCAAAATCCTGTTTGTCCCTTTGGCCGGTCTTCCTTTGTGTCTGAGTGTGCTTCTTTGTTTCGAGGAACTCCGACGTTATTTGATTTTTGCCCTCGTTTTATGACTCAAACTCCTGCGTTGTTATCGTCCCAATTCTTCATTTCCTATCGAGCGTTGAATCCGTTGCTTTTTTTGCGGCGCACCGCCCGGATGCTGTTGAGTGGGGAAAAAATAGACACGGCCAACAAAACATTCATCTATCTTCTCCGTCAATCCATCCATCTTCTAAACCAGTCATTCCCAAATTGTGGTCCAGGACCCCCATGTGAGGGTGGGGGGGTTAGAGCACAGGTGGGGCCAGAGGCTTCGCCTGCTCTGAGGTTGTTAATATTAGATGTCAAAGAAAAAAATACTGAAAAACTAGTGCAAACCTGAGGAACTGTCTGATGCTTTTATTTTGAAGGCTCCTGCATTTGTATGCTGAGAGGGTTTCCCCATCAGAGTTTGGCTTCACTGGAATGTTTCAAACGAGATGTTGTAGATGAGTCATTTTAATGCGAGCTGAGGAGGATGTATGATTGTAAAACAACTGTTTTAAATCAGATTATTTAATTTAGAGATGCTGGTGCCAATCCCAGCTCACCTCGGGCCAAGTCAGACACACTCTGGGCTGATCCTTCACATATATTTGCACCAGCATCAGTGAAAAAACTTCACGCAGCACCGTAAACACCTACATCGCAACCACCCCAGACCACCGCTCTCCGTCCTGTATGTGTGCTGGATGCGATCCCGGTTTTCAATTGCAATGTTTCACCTGGACGTGCGGCCTTTTGTGACTGGCTGTGAACAGGCCGTCACTCACGCTGCATTAGTGAGTCTTGTCACCTCAGTAGGAATGCGAGGCCACAGCCGGGAGTTATTTACAATACGTAGCAGCAGTCGAAGCCCTGCTTGTTTTTTTTATTTCGATCAAATGCTCCGGTGGAGTCGCACAATGCTACAAATATTACAAGAATAATGGCTGTTGACAGAAAACAAAAGAATTAGAAATATGCAAAATCCATGATGGTGTCTTTATTTTGGATCTCAAGGTAAACTCTCATCGTGGACTTGGTTTCTCCTTTTGTCTTCCTTCTGCTCCGATTCAGGGCTTTACCTTGAAGGACGTCTCCTGACCCTGCCTCGTTCCTCCTTCACTGTTCTCCTCTGTCCTCTCGTCCCACCTGTTTCTTCCCTTTTCACACCTGGACTCTATTCTTGGCTGTTTTGTTTACTGCTTCTGTTTTCCAAAGTCCTGTCCTCCCTCTCTTCCTCTGTTCCCCCCTCTCCTGCTGCACCATCTATCACTCACTCCCTCCTTCTCACCTCTCCCTCTCCCTGCTACCTTCTCTCTGTCTGTCCTTGCTCCGTTTCTCCTCTGGCTCACCTCTCATTAAGCCCCTGTGCCTATCGCCACCATGCCCACTGTCCACCCACACGTCTCACACCTCTCCGTCTCACTTTTTGTCTCGTATCGCTGTCCTTCGTCCTATTTACATTTTGGAATCCTCATATCTGGACTGAATCAACGAGATGTCGTCTGAAACTGATTTTCTATTCGCGCCACAAAAAAAATGTCCCTTTGAGTTTCAATTGCTGCCTGTGATTTTAAGAGTGAGCATTTTTTGCCCACAGTATTTTCTTTAATCATTTTCATGATGCTGGAACTCTGTCAGTGTTAAAAAACTCATGTAAAATGTGCTTTTTTCACAGAATTGTTGATAAAAATTGGATTTGCATTGAAAAGAGTCTAATAAAGATATAGATATAAGAGAAACCTACTCTACATTTTGGGGCTACTAATACTTATTTGCCTGAAAACCTGGAACGCATTACGTATATCCTGAAAATATCCAAAAAAAATCAGTAAAATAACCGATCAGGAAAACCTTTCTTGCTGCTTCCTGTAAATTCCAAGATGTTTAACTAATGAAAAAAATTCCAAGCAGATTTTATTCATTGTAAACAAACCGGGAACGACGAACATTCGTGTTCAAAATTTAGATTGCGCGCAGCGAGAACTGTGGTTACACTGTCACTGAACCACATAGTATTCAGGCTGTGCGACCCATCATGGCTGAGCATCCTCTGGAGCTGAGGTGTAATCATCCTTTATGCATACAATAGATCAGTAGCCGCCACCGCTGCTGCAGCCCCCCCCCTCCCGCGTATGTATGTGTTTAGATCACCCGGCAGCCTTACCTTGACCGCACGGCTCCTCCATTGATAAGCGCCTATACTTCTTCACTCAAAAACACAAAGCATCAAAAAGACCAAACTGTCCGTGAAGGGCTAAAATAATTGTTTATAATAGACCCTCCACTTGCAATCACAAGAGTGCTGTGATGTGTTTTAGGGTGTAGACAAGAGCTCCCGCTTTGTGCTCAGGTAATTTTCTTTCCAGGCGTAAGTGGTCAAGGTCTGGCGTTTTTAAACGCATGTGAGTGATGTGGTGTGGGGGGACCGTATTGTTTCAGGAGATGCGCCAATGTCCATTTGGAGAGTAGCAACACTCGTCTCCCCACTTGAGGAACAATGGAATACACTTCAGAGATGCTGCATATGAAGTATGTTTATGAGTGCGCTCGGACAATGGGGGACGATGTTACACAACACAAGAAATGGGTTTGGCTCCGAGAGGAGCGAGGTGGGCCCGGCAGACATCCTTGACATTCACCGATAATTAAAATGCGTTGACACGGTGAGAAAAAGACCGATTCACTGGCCGTGTTTACAGTAGCATGCGATTGCAGAAAGAGACGGGGCCACTTTGAGCACGGGAGACGACGGTGGGCTGGAGTCATTTGGGGCTGGGTGGGAGGTGGGGGGGGATTGTTGAGGTATAGCGGGACACATTGTGCCGGTGTTTTGTTAGACATAAAAGCCCGCTAACAGCTACAGTAAACCAGGAATTCTGCCAAGGCTCACAGGTGTCATCGGGGATCTGGCATCATGCCACACAGAGAGAGAGAGAGAGCGAGGGAGGGAGGGAGGACCCAGAGGCCCCGAGGCTCACCCAGAGGTGTCACCCAACTGCAAGATGTACCGATATATTGGAGAGAGGGGGAGGAGAAGCAGGAGATGCCATCTGAATATCATCCAGCGGCCAAAAAAACAACAACTTTTCTGTGTCCACGCTGAAAGACGTTTACAACTCGCACTGAACTGTGTCTGGGAGAGAAATCCTTCGCCCTAATTCGTTTGGTGATTTAATGACACGTTAATGATCCCAGCATCTGGCCATCTCATCAAAGGTGTATATTTATACTGCGAAGATCATCGTAAAAAAAAAAAAAAAAAAACAGCACGCTGAATGAATGCCTTTGGTTAGGTCAGAGTGTCTTCTAACGACCTCATTTACTATCAACCAACCCTCCAACCAAGCAGGCGAACGCAGCACAGCAAGAACTCCGCTTTGTCCCAGGGTGGGCGCGAAAAGGAAGAGGGTGGAATAAGAAAACATCGCGGCAAGACGGAAAAGAGCAGAAGAAGACATAAAAAAAATCTGCGTCTGGACCGAAAACAAAAGAGGGGAGACGAGAGGAGAACGCTGAAAATGGAGGCGGCAAGGTAAAGAGGCCTGAAGGAGCCATGCAATCAAACAACACAAACATGGTCTCCGTGTGACTGCTCAACCTTGCCAAAGAAAATAGGTTACCTCTGTTTCCCTGCGTGCCCAGGGGAGGCACAAACTGGTGAGAGCGCTGCCCCTGTGTCATCCTGTAAACACTTTACCAGGAAAAGTAACAGATGTATGAACTGCGGCCACTCGCAGTCCTTCAGAAAATTAGACAGGAAGCAGCAACAACAGCACTGAAAACTGTTTGTTGGAGACATGCTACTTCTGCTGTGAGAGACGAAAAACAAATGTGATTAGTTGTGATCAATTCAGTTCAAGAACCCTGATTATGTGAAAGAAAAAAACAAATGAGGCACAAGCAGCTTTCTCTGTTGTTGTCATCATGAAGATGAAAACGTGAAGTGTTTTCTGTCATTGCTCCTATCATACATTCTTTGGCCTCTAGATTGTGCCATTTGCTCTTCTACAGCGACCACTTAATTTTCAACGTTGGCCATCGAGTGCTTTATTGAACTTTTGTACATCTGGATTGTCAAACTAATTTTAGTTTACGGGTGACCTAAAACAATTTTGCAATAACTTTTAACTGTCGACAACTTTCATTTCTTTCAATCAGAAAAGAAACCACCCTGAAAACACCTAATAATCCAAACACATTTGCTCGCTGACTAACTTTTGCAGAAAAAGACGGATTCTTCATCAGGTGTCAGAATCAGCTGTGGAAGCTGCTGACAAAGAGCAGATTTATTCGCAAAGGTTGACTTCTTCTCTCGTCAGCAGAGCGCGAGCGCATCCATTCATCCCTCCATCCCTCTCTCCTTCCATTCATCTAAGCGTCACTAAAGCCCATCTTAATCTCCCTCTTCCACAATCACGGAACAAAGAGCAGAGTGCTGGCAGATCCTTGTTGTTCTAACTAATGTCGATTACATATTTGATAAACATGCATTTGCATTAGCATTAGCTGAGGTCAGGATTAACAGCGTTCATCCTCAAACTGTTCTGTCTCTATGCTTCGCCTGTTTGTTGATCTTTTTTCTGGCTGTGCCTTTTTTTCTCCTCCTCCCTCCTCCTGTTGTTTGTGGCCATCTCAAATCCTAAAGGACACGACTCCACACAAGCGACGGCACAAATATTTGAAAGGGTGATTAAAAATCGTTTGGGAAAACAGATTATTGACTGTTTCTTTTTTAGAAAAATCAATCTGTAAACACAAACAGGCTGCTTTAAGGAGTCAAAGGGGGTCAGAAACAGTTAACATTTTAACCTTTAGAAGTCTTAGAAATAACTGTTTTTCTAGCTTTTATTAAAAAAAAAAGTCTCCGATTCATTGGAACCTTCTAGTTTTATCCCTTGATATGTAACATTTTGCTGCAGAATATTTCAACGTGTCGACGCTTTGTGAGTGGTTGCAAATGTTCTTCTTCTTCTGTGTTTTTTTCTCAAACGCCAGCAAAGAAAAGAATTAGCCGGCGCTCACAGAAAGTTTCAAGTGCCTCTGTTGGCCGCACACAAAGACGCTGATCTGCTTAGCAGGCTTAAAACTCTCCCTCTCTTCTCCTCCGTCGTGTCTCTTCTTGTGTCAGGCTTCCTAAAACCCTCCTCATGCCCCCCCGGTACGCGAACCCACACAGACACACCGACCCACCCTGAGATGCCCGAAGCTGCTGCGCGGCCCGATAGCGAGTCCTCCGTCTTCAATGAGGATCTTAAAGACCTCTCGCAACCACCTATTAAACAGCTTAGAGGCGTTTAATTGTCAACCGGATGCTGTCGTCCAGAATGGGTTTTTAAAAGCCACATTGTTGTTCTCTGCCACCAAAGGTTGAGTAATCCTGAGGCTTAAGCGGCCGAGAAAGGGTCCGCTTCATTCTGCTCCCCTCCAGCTAATAAGATCCTCCCTCTTTATGAATACTCCTGTTTTAATTGTTTGACATCAATGCTAATCGAGCTTTTGTCTGTAACTTCTTTGACAGACTTGGACGCATTTGCAGCGTATTTGCGCCCTGTTCTTCTCGAGGAAGATTTTAGGCAAAGGAGTCTTTTCACAGTCGACAAGAAGAACAATATTAATGGGCAGGAATTACAGAAGAGACAGTGAAGATTACTGAGGGAGCAGAGCGAGGCTTCCCTGATGAACCCAGGATCCGCGTTTGTTTCCAGAGTTCAGCCTAATTGCATTTGTAGAAAAAACAACAGTGGACGGGAATCAATCAAGGAGTCGCGTTGCCGCGGCTAATCAGATTTCATTAGTGGCCTTCGTGCTCACTCATGGATCACAAAGAAGAAATTAGGAGGCGACTTTCTCCGACGGTCCGCTCGTGTTTTAATTGGAGAGATGACAGAACAACTGCTCCTGAAGTCTTGACGTCTGGAAGATAATTTGAAGGCTGGAGTACAAACAAAGTGAGGATTGCAGCAACAATACAAAAAAAAAAGCCAGTGACTCCTTAATTAAAATTTTTTGGTCCCTTTCCTCCCTGACCAGACAATTACCGTATTAGAGACCTAATAACCAACGCAGGCAGAAGGACCCAGAAGATTCTGTCTTTATTAAAGCGAGACTGAATGACGGAAGACATTTGGCTGATTAAACCAAACAAGTGCAACCATCAGTTCTCTTATTCTGTGTCTTGCATTGCACTCATTAGTATTTCTCCATGCGACGACATCAGGCAACTCTGAAGATGTATGGAAATACATAGAGATATTAATTAATGCATCACTTCTTTACAATACGACTCGTGGAAGCCAGTTTATTTTTTTCTCCTCTCGCCTTTCCTAAGAAACATAAAAAAAATCCTCAGTGTGTTCGGGACGGCTCGACGAACATCCTCACACAAAGAGACCCCCCACTCCCCCCCCCCCCCCAGCATTTCCATAAAGACGAGTGCGCCTCCAACACTGTTATTTCTGTCAGCGAGAACTTAAACCAAATAAAATGATTTGAGAGATCAGAATTGTTCAATTAGCTTCCACTGAAGCCAAGTGATTGGTGGAAATGAAATCCCTGCTCTCCTCCTGGATCTCCGGGTCCCCGGGTCGAGGATCGGTGGAGAACGTGATTGGTTGCTCGTCCCTCCGAGAGTTGTCCAATTGCCGGTCCATATGGACCCCTCTGACCTCTCCAGCCTCCTCATCCTCCCAACTCCATGGCTCCATTTAGCAAACAGAAGCTGCTAAAGGACTGCTAAGTTGTACTTCAGCGGTCCTCCAGTCCAATCACTCATTTACCTGAAGTGATTTTATCACTCTCCAGAGATAATCATGGAGAGTCCGACACAAAGTGCCGGGTGATTGAACTGACAACGAACAATTAACAAAGTTACAAACCTCGTCGGTGTTCGGGCTCCGTGTTTGAAGCATCTTAATAAGGCATTACCAGGGTGAGTTTAGGGCAGAAAAGAGCTTTATTTAGATGCTATGATGTAAATAAATACAGCAGAGTTAAAACTGGACATTAGTCTCTAAGTAATGGATGGTGGATATCCTCTCCAGATGGATTTCTCTCTGTCAAGTAGCTCTAAAAGGTTTTGGGATTTGTGGAGTGGGCATGGCCACTGGTTTTTGCATTTTGGGTCCTGCACTCGCAGTGGTTGGTCTGAGGGGAGATTTTAAGAGGGGAATTATCTGGAATGTAGAGGGTGGAGTGAAGGCGATTTGTGTGGATCTTTTTCGTAAGAGTGTGAGCGTGTGTGTGTGTGTGTGTGTTTTTGTGTGTGTTTGTCGGAGAGAGAGCGAGAGAGAGAGAGGAAGAGCGAGAGACCATGCCTCGGTGGTCCCTGTGGTCAGTGTGAATTTGGAGAAAAAAAGAAAAAAAAACCCATCCACAAAACGCAGAGGAGCCGTAACGCATGGGCCGTTTTTTGAGAAGGCCGCCTGCATCAGCTTTGCTCAGATCTCCCCTAATCCTTCCCACTTGAACCTTAGTCCACCACAATCTGCAAGCCAACAGATTAACACAATATGCAAAGATAATTCAGCCAGCCCAGGACCGACAGTGATCTCACAAATCTCTGAACGGCCGAGGGAAGATACCTCCCCAAAAACCCAGATTAAGTCCACAGATCTGAAGCCTTAGACCCTCTTAGGGCATATATTAGCATTACTGCTGCATGCTTTATTTATATATTTATCTGATTTTAAAAACAGATAATGCTGCCTGGTCAGCTTGAGTGTCACAAAATCTGCCTTGGGTACGATGGAGGGATGAGACCAGATCCCCAGATTGAGGGAGCAAGAGTGGGAGGTGGAGGGAGAGACACAGGCTGAAGGCTCTGTAATCCATATTATAGGCTGCCCAGAGCAGGGGAATTATTTAAGAAGCTCTTTGTTGCACTCTTTTTGGGAGCGTCACTCGGGGACAGGATGAGGGCGGTCGGCCCTATTCTGTGGCAGATTATGTGATTTCAATTAAGAGGATGAAGATTGAAGATTGGTGAATTAAAATCCCAGTTTTTCAAAAGATGTTCATATTAATTGGGATTCCAAAAGGAAAAGTGGATGTGAACGCTCAAATCTGCCTTTTTTATGGCACCGAAATGTCACATTGACTTGAACGAATGTCGATCTTCTGGAAGAAAAGCTGGGTTTGACTCTATGATCCAAAGATCTCAGGTATGAGTTTCAAAAATTCATGCATAACTATTGCATGCAAAACTATTCCATTGATTTTATTTTGAAGGGAAGCTGAAAGTGTTTTATGCAGATTGTGAATACTAAAGCCAAAAGTGCAGAGGGGTGCTCAGTCTGCTCAGAACAGTGTGAACAACAACTTGTGGGGGAGTTTGCATGATCTCCCTGTGCATGGAACAACTTTCCCACTTGCTGTAGGTAAGTGGAGCTAGAATTACTCGAAGGCGTCGATGTGTGCGTGGGTGTCTGTTTCCCTGTGAGTTCAGTTGTGGAAAAAAATGTGTATGTGTCCTTTAAAGAAAGTAAAAGTATGTCTGAAGTTCCGTCCCTCACGCCGAAATGTTTATACACAACATCCACGTTGAACAGCCACCAATTTGTATCTGTAACACTCGGCTCCCAACTTTTTTTTCTGGGGGGGGGCATCGGTGTGTGTGTGTGTGTCTGTGTGTGTGTGTGTGCGTGTAGTGAGGAGGGTGTTGCCAAACTTCTTCCCCATTGTGTTTTTCCCAGTGCGGTGCTGGGATAGTTTGGAGAGCTTGCTCTGTTCCCGCGGCGACAGACTGCGGCCCCTCTCTGCCGCGCTCAAGGGCCCTTGAGGCGGCCATTATCTGGACGCCCGCCTCGCCGAGGCATATGGGTAATTACTGAGCTAATAGAGTGATGGAGGGAGAGGCAGAGGCAGGAGCCTAGGCCAATTAGATGATGCATTAGTGCTCTGTCTTTTGTAAGCACCTAATGTGTGGGGAAAGGATGGGGTAGATAGAGAAAACGTGTCATTTCTGAAGGGTCAGGATCCTTGAGCAAATGCAAACAGTCTCTCCCTCGCAAACACACATGCACACATGCACGCACGCGCGCGCACACACACACACACACACACACAGAGCTGAGAAACTGCACACAAATGCACGCAAACGTGTTGAAGAACAGTCACGCATCGAACGCAGATTTGCACTTAAAATGAACTAAATGACACACACACACGTGCACACACACACACAAACATGCATAACCACACGAACACACGCACGCTCTCGTTACACACTGATTACTGTGCTTTGTTTTGCTCTTTTCTCTAAGTGTCTGAAGAGTGTGAAGTCGTAATTATAGCACACTCTGGCTTTACCTCATGCCTGCATACACACATAAACACACACACATGCGCGCAAACACACACACACACACACACACACACACACACACACACACACACACACACACACACACACACACACAC
>JASSRZ010000020.1:2956192-2984834 GCA_032164315.1 Malacoctenus gilli
GTGTGTGTGTGTGTGTGTGTGTGTGTGTGTGTGTGTGTGTGTGTGTGTGTGTGTGTGTGTGTGTGTGCGCGCGCGCAGTGCAGGATGAGCATCATTGATTCAATGTTGTGTGTCTCTCTCTGAGCTGCTTGCCAAGTCATTTCATGGCTGAGTGGTGAAGTTGCTTCGCAGGCAGCTGGTTGAGAGGACCAGCAACCCAAACTGACCTTGTGGTAGTCATAACTGACGCTAAACATACACACACTCAGCCCTTGCCATACATCCAGTAAATCTATTAGGTTTTATTGCCCCAGATAAAGGAGGTGGTTGAAGACGGAAAGGACACAAGGAGGAGAAATTGGCTGGGTTTATGATTAAATAAACCGGCGCCCGTTCGACCCGGGTGTAATTACTTTGAGAGAGATTTCTGGCATTAAATCACGCAAATTGAAATGTTTACTTTTAACACCGAACGGCCTGCGTTTGGTGCAGGCGCCCTCGATAGTAAAAACAAAAACTGCGCAGCTGTTTCTGAACGACACAACAGAAATCCACGAGGTTGCAAGACAAAGTGGAAACTCACCTTATCTATGACGCCTAACACCCTGTAAGCTCTCAGCTCCTCAGACGGATTCTGTTGTCCACCTCTGCTAGTGGAAGGGCAGCACTGGGCCCCAAAGGCCTTGAGAAAAGAGAAAAAAGTAGTACCGGTAAGCTTTTAGGTTAAAATAAGCAGGAGTGTTGCCTTGGAAAAGATAAACTAATGTCAGTGACAGCGTGGAGCCACTGCAACTCTCTGAAAACCCTGTTCCAGACATGGCTTTTTAGTTCGGTGAAAGGATGAGGATAATTTCCTGCTTTGGCTCACAAAATAATATGTGGACAAAGATCGAGTCAAAACATAACAAAACTAAAGTAGAAACTATTGTGCTTGTTACAAAGCAGTCAAAGTCCTGACATTTTTAAAAACAGACTTTTTGTTGGGTTTTTTTTTCCCAATGCACTCTGAATCACTCTGAGGACCCGACTGGAGTCGGGCATAACAAGTGCATTTACATATTACGAAACAGACAGTGTGAGGACCTGTGACATTTCCCTCCCACTCACCACAGTCTGTGTTGAACCTTGACCCATGTTGCTTCTCAGATGCTGGCTGGAAATGAGTTCCGCTCGCATCAGATACTCAGCAGTCTTCTTCTTCACTGCCTCTCGTCGTGTGGCACTCAGCTCTCCTGCACAGGGACACGCGAGATCAATTATTCTGCATAAAGACATTTGTTAAAAGAGCATTTGTCAGCAACAAAGTGAAGGTGATGTATTCTTATTTTGATGCAGGAGTCACACTCAAACAGGACTGATGGTTGTAGACAGGCACCACTCACGAGAACTCCGTTCACCCACATACTTGTATTAGTTTATGTTGACTTTGGATAACAGGATGTTCCAGTGCACCATTTTCAGTCTGGGTCATGGAGGGTTTTAATGAGTGTACTAACTGACTGAGAACAGTCCAGGCATGTCAAATGTATTAAAGGGGGAGGGGGCTGTGTAATATTTTCATCAATAATGCGGCACAAAAAACACAAAATCTTAACAAATAGCCTGATTAATAAATGCTGGAATGCTTGTTTTATATGTACAAGGTTGAATAAAAAAATTGTCTGAGGACTTTCACCCTGAGAGAAGTAATGACAGAAACTGCAGGCTAAACTGACCTTGCACGCCTTGCAACAGCAAGTCGACTCCACTGCGGTAGTACAAGAAAGCGGCCTGATAGTCTTCCTCCTTTTCCTTTTGAACGGCAAAGGAAATGAGCTCGCTGGCTTTGTCCAAATAGTCAGACTTTGCCTCCCTGCTGGCTTTCTTCAGACCGCCAGAGAAGAGCGGCGTGCGGCCTGGCCAGCTGACCTCTGGGTTCGGGGCTGAGGAGGCAGGGACTGGGGCAGGAGATGGGGTGCGCCGTTCATGCAGGGAAGGCAAGCGTGGACTGCAGCTACTGCTAATGTTGGTGGCTCCCCCCTGTGGCTGGTTTGGGGAGGTGCGACCTGAGGCCATGCCATCGTCTAACTCGGCTAAAGAGTCTGTGTCCACTGCCAGGGAGGTCAAGTCGCTGTCACTGGAAGGGCCTAAAAAACACACACCAATTGGAGTCAATACACACAGTTATTATTCTGCACTCCTTAATAAATGTTTCAAAAAGTAGACTATCATAAAGCTTTGATGTTAGAGAGTGCTATCTTTGTGCAAAGCACAGCATACCTCCATACTCAGACGTGATGGTCAAATCCTCTGCTCCACTGATGTCTCTTTGAACTGGAAAACATGTTCACAAATCTCTCAGCAACTCCAAACTCAAACCCAGAAGATCGAGTGAGACATGAAGAATGATTTCGAAAGAAACACTGCGTCTATGTAAGTAATCTCACCATCAGAGCTGCAATCAGATAGACTGTCAGCAAGGAAGTCAGAAAAAGGCTCAGCTGGCCCAATGAGCTCAGAGCCGTCGTGAACCTCACCGCCCTGAAGTAGAGAATAGATAACATTTATGCCATTCACAATCCCTCCGGGATGTTTGTACTACGTCTGTGAGACTTCTCTGGTACCTTGAAGAAATCTTGAATGTGCTGACTGTTGTACAGAGCAGGAATGTTTGCAGAGAACTGCAGGAGATCCTCTGAGCACTGTCGCCTCTCCTCAATCACTGAGTCATCAAAACGACCTGATTCAAAAACACAAAACAATTTAATAGAAGCTCAGAGCAAAAATGTTGCAATTTATGAGCTTTATGAAACAAAAATGATTGAGTAAAATCTGCTAAACAAATTCTATTGCAATAATATAGGTACTTTATTTTCCTTATCTTCATCTCTGAGAGCGGATATAGTTTCTTACCAAAGACTTTGGCCTTAGCGAAAGGAGGAAACAGCTCAGACTGGCTGCACACATCTTTGTGCAGCTGCCAAAGATTCTGATGCAGCTTCCGGAAATCACTGTATCTCTTCCATACCGTTATCTGCAGATAGACAGAGAGAGAGGATGTATAGGGGGATGGGGTCAGAATCGATAATTTCGTGTCTCAAAGTCTATGAAGCTTCACTAAAAATTGATTGTGTTCATTTACCAAAAACCTGTTAAAACAGTAACTCATCCTGGGGTAATGACAACATTGCTTACATATATTTATCAATTGGAACAATCCCTTATTGTTAACGTTTAGTTTGAGACTGTATCAGAAAGACCTTATCCCACAGGCCAGTGATGCAATGCATTCAAGATAAGCAACAGCTCTAAAGCACAAAACAACGTGACTCCCATATAAGGTCATCCAAAACATTTTGCTGACATTTTGTGCACCAAAACTGAAAGTATAATTTATTAGATCAGAACCAACAAAACAAAATGCTGAGGTGTCAGCTCAGTTTGCTACATCCAAGCAGAGTGTGAGGAAACTCAGACTGATCACATTGTGACTGTCTGACTCACAGACACTCCTGCCCTAATTGAGCTCATGCTTGTTGCATTAGCGCTAGCTTCAGTACTCAGTGCTTCCTCTAGCTTTATAAAATGTCGGACAGTTTATGTTTATATCCTCGATTCTTTCATCGTTTTAAAGAGGAATCTGAATGAACAGTTGAGAATCTTCAGCTTGTGAAGTCTTCACCAATTACTGTTGCCTTCATACGATTGATCTTCAAGGGAAAAGTCTGTCCACAATATTTCATCAGATCGCTGTTCAAGCTTTCATTCAATTCCAAATCAAAAAGCAGCAGCTGCTGCTTACCTCCTGTACATCCTCTGGATTCTTCCTGGAGATGATCTGTGGGAAAAGGGAGAAGACAGCTCAGTGCCGTGGAAACTCCACGCAAGTGTCCCTATCGGTGGGTCCAAGCCAGCTAAGACTTGCAGGCACGAAGCGGAGTGTGACAAAGAGCGCAGTATAAGGCGAATGACAGAAGTCTTGTGTGTAAGAGCGAGATATCCCCAACACTCATGGTGAGCAGAATGCAAGCCGGGAGGAGAGACAGAAACTCAGCCTGGTTTTGAAAGAGGAATGTTTCACAACATAGACAATAGCTAAATCAGCAGTGAAGGCAAAGTTGCATAATGACTTCCATTTTTTTGCACTCCTAATAGATAGAACTTGTTTATTTTAGGTAGTCAACTTATAGATTTCGGAAACTTCAGTCTATTTTGCTTGTAAATCACGCGAAACCGAGTCAGGATCCAAAAGACAAGACCAGTAAAACATACCGAAACACCAAATAACACAACTAGACCAGTCAAGATCACCAATTCCTTAAAGAAAGGCCTTGTTAATAACTGATCAACGACTGTAGTACAATCTGGTTTGGACTCGAGAGGCATGAATGTTATCTGGACATTAACAACAAGCCACGTTTTATGATATAAAGACATACTGGTCTCTAATAGCACTTAGCCAACCTGCTCCTCTTGAGCTGATGCCTCTGTACTATATAATGTGGACGGTTATTACCTCTGGGAGGAACGTTATAAAGATTACATCCTGATAGTGCTTTATTACAGTTCAATACATTAGAGGAACAAACGGTGCATTTTCTATTTTGTTAGATACCTTTATAACACGAAGTAGTAATTGTCTAATTTCCAGATATTATTGAATTACTCTGCTGCTTTTGTTTGGCCAACACTGGGTTAATGATGCGTTTTGGTTCAGATTCAAACCATGCTAATATAAATAAGGACCTAAATAAGGAACACAATATTATTCCCAATGTGTATGCAGGTCTAAACGAGCCCATCCCCTTCAATAATGCTGTTCAAAACACTTGAAATCGCTGACAGGTCGTTATAATGCTTATATGTTTGTGTCTGTGCCTCATTAGCCTGCTAGCACATCCGAAGCTAGTCATTTAGCTGACAACACCTAGCATTAGCTTAGCCGTCAGAATGCCCATCGGTTGTTTACGTACCCTCGCCGTGACTTTGTAGACGGTGTAGCCTTTCTGGTGCTTTTTAGGATCAGTGACAGTATAAAACCGAGCAAGTTCTCCTCTGTCCCGCTGCGATATCATTCTGATAGTGACAACATTGCCGATGCTACCAGCCGGCTAGCTGTACACATTCATTCTTTTGACTGCACAGTCAGTGACAGCTCGACCAATGCGTGAGAGCGCCTCTAGAGGAGGGATTGTAGAATTGCAGTGTTTCTATGTTTATTTCGGAAATAACGTACAAATAAATGTTTAAAAACCGTAGTGTAACTGTAATGTTCCCACTTTGATCTTAAAAACACTGTAAAGTACCTGAGGCGTTAATAAACAAAATAAAAAAATAAATAGCTTGAAGAGGAATGTTCCTTCTCTATCTGCTTCTACTCTACTTTCACCAATTTTTGAATCACGTTTTCAATTGAATATGACTGTCAATCAGCATTAGCAAACTGAAGAGTGATTTTTTTCCCTTCCAGCCAAACAAGAAACAAAGGTTGTGAAATCATTGTTTATTGTTATTGTTAAAGCAAACCACAAGATGATTTAAAACAACAAGAAATTGTAGGATTGTTTACAGAAACCCAAAGTTACTCCGCAAATCCTTCTGAATCTAGTGATATATATTACTCCCAAATACCACATTTTATTCTGTCAGTGATCATCTTTCAACCTCAGATTAACGACTGATTAATAAGATTATCAAACAGAGTGCAAAACCAGTGTTGGACGCCAGGCCCTCCACCTGCCTGGTCCAAACACATTTGTATCAGAGTGAATAGTGAATTAGTTGTAGATGTAATCAGTATTGTGTGGTTCTCTGTTATTTCAAAGCAAATATGTCATTCAAAGTGTGATAATGTATTAGTTGCTGAATAAATTGATGCATTTTGATAAAAAGAAAAGATGAGCCACGAGGAGAAGAATTCCATGTAAATTTCCTGTAAATCCGTTAAAGAATTACAATCCAGAGAAGCAAAAGTATTCCTGTCGGGTTGACAATCCAGGAGGTGGAGGGGCCGCATGAGGCGGCGTTTCTTGTGCAAGCCACATTGGGTGTCTCCATCAAATCTCTGATCGTGCCATTTGTGTGGAAGAGAACATTAAACTACGAAAGAGAAAGACATAATCAGCATTCAAGCCTCGAAAGACAAATAAAAGTCTCAGTAACTACTGAACAATCAATGGTTGCAGACATTTCAGGAAACAGAAACAGAGCAATTCCTTTACACCTAAAGCTGAAAAGAAAATATTGAACGTTGCATATCCATGATTGAAGATGCAAAAGCTTTCAAACGCTTACCGCAATGAAAACAAGCACAGATGGGACGCTCAATGGTCTCACTTGCAAAAAATGCCAACTGGTACTTACATCACGATCAGCGGTCATCTGAATTTGTGGTACAGTCTTTAACAGAGTCTCATATGCGCCAATGTCCTCATAGGTTGGTGTTTCAATGATTGATGTTCTATCAAAACACATTAAAACATTTCATTAAAAACACATCTGAGTGGAAAAAATACACTGTGTGTTCAACTGTGTAAGTGTTTGCAGGCCAACACGTCTCTATCACCGCAGAGATATAGGGAGTGTGATGGCTCTTACTTGTTTCTTGACTTCATTGTTACAGTAGATGTGTCAGGATGGCTGATACATGAGGCAACGGGCATTGCAGGGTAGTAGAACAGGAATGCCAGACACATCTCATCAGTAGTCCCTAACCCAAGCTGCAAGAGACCAATGAGACTCAATGGACAGGCCGAGCAACAAACTGGAGCTGCGGAAAACAGCGATGCCTCATTCAGTGTAAATACTGGAAGCACTCGATAGAGAGCAAACCTCCACCAAGAAGCCTGTGAGTTCTCATATCATCGACTCACCTTGGTGTCTTCTGAACGACCAGTGGTACTGTAGGTGCATTCAATAGTGATCTCGTCTCCCTGGTGGCAGACAAGTTGTGGCGACATGAGAACTCATATGTCTCTAAATCAATTCTTCCAGAACTGCATCGAGAAAATTGCATGAAATAATAAAATGGTACCGGCTGGATTGTCTTGATATTTCCCAAGCTGACGGTCTGCTGGAGATCAAAGTTGTAGTTTTCATCCAAACCCAGGAAGTCAAGCTGTGATCCATCCCTGCAGACATTAACAGGACAAAAGTCACAGGCATAGCATCCATTTCAAGGTATTACTTTGCCGAAAACTGACCCCTAAGACCCCTGCTTTGGAGTTTTATTTTGAGCATTGAGTTTTTATCTTTGTTTGCTTTTTTTTATTTCTTTTTACCTGAAATGGCCAACTCTGACTTTCTTCCCAGCCAAGTGAGTGTGCAAGAGCACAGCAAAGACATGGAGATCAGACCAGGGATTCACAAACTATGAGTGGAAAATACAGACTTTTAGAATAACACTTAAAAAACAACAACAACAAAAACCCTTCTAATAGAAATTTTCATTTAACTACCTTTGAAAATTGAGCTGTATCACAGGTGCCATACATGCGGAATAGATCGACGTTTGGAGGGATGGTGTATTTCATCCCGAGCATTGGAAGCAACCCCGTGAACAAAATACCAACATCGTACTGCCGGAGCTCCGCTGTATAGTAGAGTCTCAACCCAGAGCTGTCTGTGATGCCTGTAGATGCAGCAAGATATCGATCAAACAAGAAATAATTCAAAAACCTGTAAATGATTAAAGGGGCTGCAGCTTTACTTGTTGTCATGTGAGTCTCTACCTGCTGTCTCCTGGGGATTATTGTAGTGGATCTCCAGCCTGTACGTGTCAACCTCCCTGTCTCCAATACGAATACCAGCATTTTCCGGTAGTTCAAACACCTGACGTTACAGCGATAAAGTGGAAACTCGCAATAAAACACACCAAAGAGAGTCAACAAAATGAATCTTTGCCATTATTGGGGTCCTGACACTACAATATTGTCCAGAACTTCTCCCTCACCCCTCCTCCTACTCCCCAAGAAGCCACCACAGCCATACAGGCGTCTCCGTCGTCGCCCCTGTAGCAGGGTCTGTCGTAGGTTCCTGTGATGTATGAGGGGCAGCGGTACAGCAGCATATGATGGACAATTTTCAGGTTCTCAATCACTGGTTCAATCTGAGGGGGAGTGAAAAAGATCTGGATGAGGGAAATTTTGGTCACTGATGAGGAATGTCAGAATGTCAAAGATAAACAAAGAGAGGATCCTGGTCAGGCTACTTTTTCATAATAATCACTTGATGGTCAATTTGAAATCCTTCCGACCCGGAAAAAAAGACAATTCATACTTCAAACATCTCAGTGAAATATATTACCTGATACAAGTGATGCGTTGTGTTTAACTTTGGAAGAGTAAAAACCTTGCAGTGGTAATAGGTTGCCTTGGCAGGGACAGTGATCTGCACAGAAAAGAGGATGAATAGAAAAGCACTTTTTGTCCTTGTTTTATTTTGAAAAATGACCAAAAAAAGAGTGCAACGACAATTTGAAGTCATTCCTACATTGTCCACTGTAGCACTGAAATAGCTTGCGTTGGTCGGAGTGGTCTTAGGCATGTAGTTGAGCAGGTTTATTTCCTTAGTGCCTCTGCGGGATGCGTGGTATTCGATTTCATCTGTTGTTCCATAAGCGTAGATGATCTTGATAGGCTGGGCCTTTAGGAGAGACGACAACTGTAGTCAAGGAACGTGATACGACCCCACACACAAATTATGCTGTAACTATAATCTTGGTATTGAAAAAAACAGCAACAGCACCTGATCACGCACATAGAAACCCGAACATCACAATTAGGTCAACAGGCAAAAACTCGCTGTTCTGCAAATGCCAACCAGAAGGTCTTACCGTGATGTCGAAATCTTTGTCATCACATGCTTGAATGGGCCTCTGGAAGGTCATGACGGTTTGACCTTCGTTTTCTGTCAGAGAGAGGAGCGTGTAGCTCTGCTGCTCGTCCACCAAAGGCATGACGTTCCCTGTTGCATGACGATCCTAGTAAACAAAAAAAATAACTTTTCCGAGACAGCAAAAAGCCTGATATTGGCCAATAAAGATATTAAATTTTCAACCGAGAAACACTGAATTGATTTTGTCAAAGCTCCGATTACAGGAACAACTGCAGGGCATCCTGCTGTAACACAATCTGGTCTTACTGTGAAGTAGGCCGTGTTCGATTCAAGTCCTCCGATGACAATATCGGAGCCCCCCATGCCTCCGTTTGGACTCATACCGAAGCCCACCCAGCCTGTCGAGTTAACAGCCAGCTTGAATTTGATGTGTCCTTGCAGGTTGTCGAAGCCCCACGTCAGGCAGACCAGGCGGTCGGCGTCCAGGTACTCCATGAAGGGCATGTCCATGTCCATCGTCCAGGTGGTCTTTGTCCAGGCCAGTGACAGGCAGAGGACGGCGAGCAGAGAGCACATGATGCCTCTGTGAGGTTGGAAATCCTCGGACTGAGCTGGCTGTCTTTGTAGCTGCCAGACTCCCTCCCACCCACCAAAACACCTGCGAAGGCAGGTGATACGAGCTGCACCCGCCCCATCACTGGCCTCGCAGAGTAACTCAGTACATGCAGGATTTTTACCTTACATCACCTTCGATTGTATGCCAAGTTTGAACATGGCCGCGTATTCCAGAAAAAATGACATACACCTCAAAACATCCGCCATCCCCATTAGTGCTGCCAGAAGTTTGGGATTTAATTCATATCTCATTACTTTTTACTTTTCATTGCACTTTGAAAAGGTGGATTAAAGACTTCACTCAAAGGATGAAAGTGAAGCGTGTCCGTGGTCGAACCCTCACTTGTGGATTTTCTATCTGTGTCCTTTCATTTGCACCGACAGACTGCTGTTGGACTCTGCTGTTGGATTTATGAAGAGGTGACGAAGAAACAGAAGCAATGAAAGGGGTCCACTGCTCATTCCCACCCGCTCCCGTCACCCTCTCATATATCAAACGGTTGCTTCCAGCCAGAACAATTCCATCTTTGAGGAATGCAGTCTTGCACACATTCTCAGCATGTGGCATTAAAATGCCATGAATATACTGAAAAGGGTGATAAAACATACAGCAGCAATATTACTGCTAGCAGGGTGTTTGTTTTGATTGGTTACACACTTGGATATCAGGGATGAAGATCAAATGTTCTTGGTCTTTGTTGTAAGAAAGACATTTGTTGTGTTGCTAGAGAGCCTCTTTTGTATTTAACATAAAGGCGAGTTTGTTTTGTTTGAAAATTCTAGGACAAAATAATTGCCCGTCGGATCAGATTGCTGAAGGTGGTATTAGATTTCCCAAATATAGAGGCAGCTGCATGATTTCAGACCAGAGGTGGTTTCATATGTAGTGACAAGATGAAGCCACCGGGGGGCGTCTCAGGCACAGGAAATGGGCTCGGGGGTTACTCCCTAATAGCTGATATAAACAGTGCGCAATGCCTCGTCAGTGTCATCAGTTGTTTAATCTGCCAGGAAATTAACAAAAAACAGGTTCACTCAGTTAAAAAAAATGCTTAAGCATTCCTTTTAAATTGTTTTCTTCCCCAAACAAAACTTTGAGAAAAGCAACAACAACAAAAAAATAACTGGAAAATATGGCAACAATTTTCCTTTATCTCAATTGACAAAAAAGAAGTCACAAGGGACAAAATAAATAGTAAAATGTTGGTGTTTTTTGTTGTGTTTTATAAATAAAAGCCGTACAGCGTGCGAGACGCACCCATGTTTGTTTGTTTGACTTTAAACCACATAAAGGCGATTAGACACGTCTTTATTTATTCATCCTGACTTTCTTTCTCGCAGCTGGTTTAAAAGTCTGTTCCTTGACTTATACCTCTCCCGTTGTCGGGTCGTGCAGCCCAGTGTGGGAGCTGAACCACCTTTCCGGTTTCTCCGTCGGTTTAGCGGCAGGTCACTCCCTCCTCCTCCGCGCCGCTGTCAGGAGCCACTCGCTTCAAACTTGGCAGTCTCCCTCAGACAGCCTCTTCCCGTGGTTTCCCTCCTGGATATTTTTTTTTTTTAAAAAGGAAATTATAATATATATTTTTGTTTAAAGGTATGCGTTAGTGCGTCTGCGTTGCTGTGGATCCAGAGGAATATATATCGGTGTTTACGCCCGAAGTTGAACAGGAGCGGCGGGGGGAAATGTCCAGCTGAGGAGATCCTGAAAACTGCAGGGCCCGTTCTGTAATGATTGATCAATGCTGCGATAATGGCGCATAAGGTGAGTCCAGCAGCTTCTCCCCGCTCGCTTAAACCTCCATCCGAGCCGCATCGACCCGTCCGGCTTCATCCTCCTCTTTTATTTTGTACTTATCGCGAAGGCGAAGTTGTTGTACAGGCGCAGAGCGGAGTTGTAGTTTCTGCACGAGTTTTCCACAGCGAACACTTCAGCTGTCGTTTTTTAGGGATCTAAAGTACTTTGATCGACTACTTCAAATGTGGGTAAAACTCGATGGGGACACGCTTTGACTGTGAAAACGATTCTATATGCTAACATGGAAAATGTGTCTCATTAAGAGAGTGTCTTGTGACATTTTACTACCTTTCCAGTTCGGGTCATTTCTGACACTGTTGAATTCTGGGAAATGGAGTCCACAGTGTGTGTTTGCTGTTTTTTTCCCTCCTGGAGGTGAACGTGCAACAGTAAAAATAACTTCCTCAGGACCACAGCTTTATTTGTAGTTGTTCACTGTAATTTAAATTAATGACAGTAATGTCATTGTTACAGTTTGTTAGGTTTGTGATAGATTCTTTAGAATTAAGGACGCAGGTGTTAGTTTTATTTACTACCTCATAATCAGTGAACGTTGCTCTATTTTACTCGCCACAGTTTCCCAAAAAAATCCATAAATAAATTGTTTGAAAGACCTAATGACTCAACACCACATTAGAGAAGTGGTAATGATCCAGATGTTTGCAGCATTTCAGGCTATCTTGATCATTCAGGTCAAGTGACATTCTGGCAAATCACTTATTTTTTTGCCACCAGAAAGCTCCAGATCATCAAAATGAATAAAAGTGAGCGCAGGATGTAAACATGCACGCTTGCGTCTCGTATGTAGATCTTGCAGTAAAGCATCGTCACGCTTCCTGTGCTCCACGGGACGAAGGATCCTCTCGCCAAGAGGGGACTCTGTGTTCAGAAAATAACAAAAGCCTTGTTAATAACTGAGCTGTGGTCAGTGGGAAGTGTGTGAAAATGGAGGTGGCAGGACTCCGAAATGACTCTGAATGTCTGAGGAGACGCCATGTTTACATTAGTGTCCACCCCAGTACCTCTTAGGGTTGTGTGTGTGTGTGTGTGTGTGTGTGTGTGTGTGTGTGTGTGTGTGTGTGTGCTCGCGTGCTCCCCTGAGGCCCTGGGGGAAGGACGAACGGGTAAATGTGGGTCAGTGTGAGAAGTCATGTGGGCATCTGTGTCCAACTGAAGCAGGTTACGAGCCGGTTCTTGACTTGTCTGAGACAAGTTGTCTGAATGGGATTTTTGGCAAAGTCAGCGTAACAAACGGAGGAACTCGTCGGTCTGGTTCCAGCACAACTTTTGTTGATCGCTGTGGAGCTGGTGGGTGTGTTCAGTTTGTAACGTATATCCAGCAGAGATCGTCCACTGAGATGCGTGTGTGTTTGCTCGTTTGTCTTTAGGCACAGGTTTTATACGACTTCACCGCTGAGCCTGGAAACAATGAGCTGACGGTGAGAGAAGGCGAGACGATCACCATCACCAATCAGGTAAATATTGCCGGCACGCTCTCCTTTTCTCTCCGTAACCCATACCAGCATTGTAATGGATCCCATATTGCGAAGCGTTGTTTAAAAAACAAACAATCAAACGGACAAGGAGACGTGCTCCGGATGTCATCCTCAGTATCTCATGGCGAAATATTCTCCTCCATGCAAAATGAGCAACAACTACAACATCACTCAGTTATTAATGAGGCTTGAAATCAACTGATAACTGATTTGTGTCGCCAATTGGTACAAAGGAAGGAAGGAAGGACGAAGCGAGCATGATGTCATGACTGCCAGTCGCCAGCAGTTCAAAGGTCACTCCCTGTGTGCTGACCCACATAGTTTTCTAGTCAAAGTCTGCGTTAAGCTGGTCTGGACAAACTCCACCAGGAAAATACTTTCCTTCCTTTTTTCTCCGCTAAATAAACGAACCGTGGATTGAAACGGCAGGCGCGGAGTCGTGCGGGTCTGTCGATTTATGATTAACCAGGTTACTGCTTCTCTCCCTACACTCCAATAATACATCACCAGTGAAGTCGGTGCTTTTAATTGCGACGACTAATGAAAAGAATCTGAACGATGCTCTTGTGGTGTAACTGGATTACTGCTCGTCTGACACTTCAAACAGGATTAGTCAACGTTTGTGTAGCTGCAGAGCAGTGGAGACACATTTGTGGTGATATGCTAAATGCAAGTGTGTGTGCGTTTGCAAAGCAGAATTAGCTCATATCTTCTCAGAATCTATTGTTTAAAATAGTCCTGAAAGGAGAACTGTGTTCTTGTTTTGCCTTCTGATGAATGCAAATGTGTGTTTCAGAGAAATCTTGTCACTACAGTGGAAAATCGATCCTCTTCCTCTGATTGGGACTTTTTTACTCATCTCCTGCTGGTTCTCTCTGTTTCAGCACATTGGAGGAGGCTGGATTGAAGCACAGAACTCCAGAGGGGAGGTCGGACTGGTGCCCGAAGATTACATCGAGGTAAAACAGGGCCGCCCACAGTGTGTGCGCCGGTGATTTGAGCAGACATTCGTTTCGACCTTCAAAGAATTGAGCACCGAGGCGCTCGGCTGTTTTGTCTGGAGACCGAGTCGCACAATGTGTGCTATTCAAATCAGACACCGAGAAAGAAGTCTGCTTGGCTTTATCGGGCAGATATGAGGAGCTGTGCAGAGCGTGGAGCGTCTCTAATCTCCACAGGATGTGCCTCTTCTGAGGTTTTGCTGATTGAGGTATTCGTGTGTGTGTTCAGCTTGATCCAGACACTTTTGACTCCATCACGAGCATATGATTCACTTGGCTCACAATCAAAACGCTGTGATGTCAACAGTTTAGCTGCGCTCCAAACATTTACGAGCACTCTGTGCGAGTTCAGAGCGAGCGACTCGGATCATCTGCTGAAAATTTGCAGACAAGCCTGTGTCGTTTTCCGTGCTTGTCTGACCTTAAGTTGCCGACACATCTGCCTCCGGACTGTTTTGATTATGTGCCCTAATTGTGAAAACAGAAAACACTGATGACTAATGAAAAACTTCAGCCTGTGTCAGTGCACTCTGCTGGCTGAAGGAAGAGCTGCAAAAACAAAAGCAGCTCGGACAACAGCTGCACTTTTCTTTCGATTGAGTCGAAAAACACTCGTGTTTCCAACTATTTCTGTCACATTTGGGAGACAGTGAAAAGCGGCAGAGGCTGCTGGCAAGAGCCAGGAAGTGCCATGGAAACACCGTCACTATACGACAGAAGAATGTACCTTTTGGTAACCTTTAGGTCTCTGTGGAAATCTGGAGTTTAACGCCAGACGGCTCTTTCTTTCCTCTGTCTTTGTAGCTCGGTAAGTCGCAACCTGCTCTCCCAGCAGCAGCAGCGACCCCAGCGTTCACTCCAAGCGGAGGAAATGTCGCCTCGTCGGACCTGTCCTTCTTCGACGCGTACGCTCCCGCATCAGCACCCGCGCCAAACCAGGTGAGGCGCGAAACGAGGGAAAGTAACCCTCACTTCTTCCTCCTGAGCAACGCTGCGAGAGTGAGCGTGAACACACACAGAAACAGACTGCGTTTCCATTCTTTCAAAAGTTGTGGGACAGGGTAATGTCGGGTGCAGTGGTGTAAAAGCAGAAGTTCAAGATGACTAAAGTGTCGTGACGTTCGTGCAGCCTGTGTGAGCCCCAGAGATGCAGAAGTGAGAGCAGCTGCTGCGGTGGCTCATCGCGGTGCTCATATCGTTGATATCTCACAGAGCTGAAACACAACAGATGGGAATGAGTTCAGTGAAACCTCGCTGCGCTAGAAGGAAGGAAGTGTCCGAGAAGTGAGCGTACTGCTGGATCAGGACATTTTTTTGGGCTCTGTTGGACGGTTGAGTCGAAGCAGGAAATGTGTCAGCCGCTGTCCCTCCTGCACTCCTGTTGTCCCCCCCCCCCACAGACACACACATGCCAACCAACCTTTCCGCGGTGGAACCACACTAACCCACTTCCTGCTGAGTGTAAACCTTCGCTGCTCTGTGATGACGTGAACTTCTTTTCCCCATCAAGGTGGATGCTGGGGACTTGAGTCCCCAGCCGGACACTCCCGACACCCCAATGTCCCCCTTCCTTTCGTCCCCTGATGAGGTAATCGCCACTTAGCGGTGGGGGGCTCGGCTGAAGTGGCCAGACTCAGGCCCTCCCACCCTCGTCCATCCTCTGACCAAAGCCGACCTCCTCTTTGATTGGTCTGCTTTGGCAGCGTCCCCCCTCCTTGCCCCCCCCCCCGCCTGCAACAAAGCATGATCTCGTCTTCCTCATTCACACTAAAGCCGACGTGCAGATGCTCACACTAATCGACTCTCGTGTTGCACCCCTTATTTGAATCGTATTAGTATAAAAAAGACAATCTAAACATCTGAGTCCGTGATCCGTTTACAGCACTTGTACAACTCTTAATTAATCAATCACATCCACAAATCGGCACAGGAGAGCACCACCTTTCATGCTGGATGATCAGCAAAATGCAAACGTTAAATACTCTGATCCAATCTTTTGTCTTGATAAATGTTGTGCTTTGTAAAGTTTTTCACATGTGCAGGAAACACTGTTTTTGTGTGACTCGCTGCATTAATGAGCTCACGTTGTTCACATTGCAGCAGTTTGCTATAAAACCTTTTTTTTCTTTGTGTGTAAAGTGCATTTGTTCCCTCCACAAACTCTGTGTTCAACTTCTCAGCGGGTCGGTTAGAATTAGGTTATCTGAAGCAACAGAAGGCACGCACATGTACACTGCTGCATGCACGTAACTGCGTACTTACAAAGTAGTGCGTACGCCTGCTTTGCCAGCATTGCATGTGAACACAAGTGCCGTAAATAGAAAGTGTGTTTGAAGGCGAATGATAGTGTTTGTGTGCAAGCATGTGGTTTTTCTAAACACTTGTTTTGATATTTGGTGGGACTCCATCTTTAAAGCGGCAGTGAGGAAGGCTCGCAGGTGCTGTCAGGTTGATTTAGTGTTCAGCAGAGGCCTCGATAGATGCCAGATCCTCATCACGTGTTTGGGAGAGCATGTTTTTTGAAGACTCCTGGCAGCTCCTCGTGCACCGGGCGCCAAACTCGACTGGAATTCGCCCGGTCCTCACCGTCTGGGCCCCCGCCTTTCTTCTTTTCTAATCAGCCGTCACTGTCGTCTCATCGCTCCGTTCTAAGCGGGCTCTCTGTTTCCCGCAGGCCAGTAATGGCAACGACCCCTGGTCGGTGTGGAACTCGGACCCCTCGGGGGGCTCCAACAACAACTGGGCGTCCAATCCAGAGGGCACGCAGACCGGGAAGGGTGCCGCCGACCCCTGGAGCGCCGCATCACATGGCCACCCACAGGCTTACCAAGGCCCAGGTAGGACCTCAGAAGACTACTCTATGCAATTTATGAATTAATTAGAACATTTGATGAGATCAACTTAAAATATTGACAGGCAAAGTGAAGGATTTCAGACACATCATCATCAGCAGTATGTTAAAAAAACACCTCGAATCCTCAGTCTGGGTCCTTCGAGACGCTCCAGCGGGAGCTCAGGACGCGCTCAAGTCATGATGTTGTTTTTGCCAGACTGGAAAAGTTAACCTCACTCATGACTCAGATGAACGAACCATTTGACCCTCTTTTTCTTCCCTTTTAGTCATTCCAGTAAGAAAAAAAACAGAAAGCACGGGAAATAAGCAAAAGAACTAACAGATTTTCCTTTCTTTCTCTCCTGCCAAAGATATCTACCCTTATCCGTACCTAATTGATTACGCAGGTATACCGATCGGTGCCTGATGGAAGCTGACTAACTTGGGATTAAGTGTGAAACGTTCCACCTGAAGACTTTTAGGGCCTGACTTTTTCAGAGCATGCTTGTGGAACTTTGTTCATGTCACCACACTGACTGTGTTGTGAGGCTTCCTGTTGGCCGCAGCCTTTCTGCCCCCCGACTGAACAGAGGATGGAGGGGGAGGGGCCAAAACTGTTGTGAAGGACAAACATTTTCTCTATGTAGTTTGATGTGCCGCTGCACGAACTTGCAGGAATTCTTTGTGCATTTATGGGCTTCAGTTCAGCTGCTTTTTTTTCAGTAGACTTTTTTGAGCACTATAAAGATTAGTTCGGTCCAAATATCTTAAAACAACCACTTTAGGCCTTATTTTGATAAACAGCATGTGTGAGATTCACCATCTGATGATCTTTGAGGACAGTATTTGACATTTGCAGTCAACAGATTTCAACTGAGGTTTTTAATGTATCTTTGTTGCACGCTAACTGCCTGCATTGTCTTGGTACTAAATGGCCGCTTTGTGTCCTCATGCTAATGCAAATACATCTGTTCTCCAGCAGAACCTCACTCTCATCTTTGGCTTTAGGCTCACAGTGAAATGAAACAGTCATCCATTTACAGCTTAACACAAAGTCAGAAGTGTGTTGTGGTGCAGTTTTGATTTAACAGGAAGTATTGAGCTTATTCTAATAGAGACGAGCAGCTTACACGTGCCCTTATTTGACTGGTCTCAGGAGCAGAAGATGATGAGTGGGATGATGAGTGGGATGACGTGAAGTCCACGGGTGGTTACCCTGAGTCTGAATCAGGAGACAGCGGAGCCATCCAGAGAGGTGGAGCTCACGCACCGTCCATGAAAATCTCTCTCAACAAGTAGGTTGATTCCTTTGCTCCAAACAC
Source organism: Malacoctenus gilli (assembly GCA_032164315.1). NCBI lineage: Eukaryota > Metazoa > Chordata > Actinopteri > Blenniiformes > Labrisomidae > Malacoctenus > Malacoctenus gilli. Next base: position 2,974,048 of record JASSRZ010000020.1, read on the forward strand.
AAAGTCCCCACTGCTGGTTTTTAATCAGATTTTCTCGCTGTGGAACAGAGTTTGAGGTTAAAATTGCAGATCGACATGAGATATTTTACAGTCTGGAAAAACTTCATATTTAGTTGACTTCTTCCACGTGAACCTTTTTTTATGTTTTCACTGAACCCTGAAGCCAGAATGACACAAAAACATCATTTTGTGTTGATCGTAATTTTTCTTTAGTGCTTTGTTACAGTTTCCCAGATTCATCATGACATTTTGTACTTTCTTCTTGAGCAGGTTCCCGGGTTTCTCCAAGTCTGGTCCAGAGCTCTACCTCCTGTGCAAGCAGCTCGCCAAGGGCAAAGACAAGCTCCCGATTTATGTAGGTCATGGACGTATGAGGGATAAATACTATTGACTTGATAGCATAACTATAAATTGGATCTATTGCATTTCACCAGAAAATTTCAAACTTTGAGCCTTTATGCTTTTTGCTCAGTTGGGAGAAGTGGGTCCCGTGTGGTTGTACCCTGAAAGTCAGCTGGATTGTGTGGTGGCGGACCCAAAGAAAGGCTCGAAGATGTATGGCCTGAAGAGCTACATCGAATACCAGATCACACCCAACGTCAGTATTCTCTCTCTTCTATATCAAAGCTGAAGTCATAGTAAAATGTCCGAACTGTCCGTCCCTGCATCTGTAAATCCAAGTTTCTCACCTCACAGACCACAAACCGACCCGTCAATCACCGATACAAGCACTTTGATTGGCTCTATGAGCGACTTCTGGACAAATTTGGCTCAGCCATTCCCATCCCTTCCCTGCCTGACAAGCAGGTGACAGGTGAGTGTCTGACGGCTCCGTGACCCACTGATGATGGACGACGTGTCGCAAACACAGACTAAAATGTGATCCTTCGATTTTACATTCAAGGCCGCTTTGAAGAAGAGTTTATTAAGATGCGAATGGAGCGTTTGCAAGGTTGGATGACCCGAATGTGCCGGCACCCCATTGTTTCCAACAGTGATGTTTTTCAGCTTTTCCTCACATATAAGGACGAGAAGGTGAACTTTGTTCTTCTTTATCTAACAGAATTTGAAAAATAAAATGATACAGTTCATCGCTGAAGATTTAAATCTTGGGCGTACTTTTTTGGTTCTTTCAGGACTGGAAGACGGGCAAAAGAAAAGCAGAGAAGGACGAGACGGTGGGAGTGATGATCTTCTCCACAATAGAGCCCGAAGCGCCGGACCTGGATCCTTTAGAAGTGTGAGTTTCAAAACAAACAATGTCAACAAACATGTGCAGGGCTCCATACCGACATGGTCTCTGCCTGCAGGGAGCAGAAGTGCGAGCAGTTCAGCAGGTTCACCAAAGCCATGGACGACGGGGTGAAGGAGATCCTCACGGTCGGACACGAGCACTGGAAGAGATGCACAGGCCGTACGTTCACGCTGCACCCAGGCTGAGTGTGTGTTTTAACACACACAGGCCACACCTGTAATTACTGTTTATGTCAAAGTTTTTTAACGCCGAGTGTTTTTTTTGGTCTTTTCTTTCGCAGCTTTGCCAAAGGAGTACCAGAGAATCGGCAAAGCTTTCCAAAACCTTTCCTCTGTCTTCACCAGCAGCGGATACCAAGGTGGGAAGTAAACACCTGGCATCAAGTTTCTCAGGCTTTGCAGGTTCTGACCTGTCACTTTGTTGTTCTTGCTTAAAAAGTCAAAAGAATGCTGTTTTAATAACCATAAAGGCTGAGCAGGTCTCAGCTGTCTGCTGTTTCGTCACTCGGGTTTTGGACATTTGTTTTGAAGCTGCTCGTTACACATGCGGATTACATCGTTTAACCACTTCTCTTCCGCAGGTGAGGCAACCCTGACGGACGCAATGACGGCAGCGGGGAAGACCTACGAGGAAATCGCCCAGTTGGTGGCAGAGCAGGTTGGTAAACAATCACGATAGTTTCCTGTTTCATTCTTGAGCCATAAAATTACTGATGGAAGATGTTTTTTCTGGGTGTTGCGTGTAAATCGCCTGTTTCCTCTTCTGAAACTCCAGAACTTTAAGGCCTCCGGTGGCTCAGAGGCGCTTGACGCTCGTTTTAATCCTTTTCTATCAACCACTTTGTTTAGCGTTCAGTCTGGGTTCACAGCCTGACACAATACCTGGGGACATTTCCTCATTACAGCCAGTGTTTACATTCCTCTTGCACTATTTCACTGACCGTTTTGACCCGGCGTCCTGCCTGTCAGGTCAGTATCTATCAAGGAAGAGACCGAGGGCAAAGCGATTCGTCAAGGTTTGTTTTGCCCTCCTATTTAAATGTGGCCGGTCTGACCGTTGTCTGTAGCCTGAGTCGTATACGCTGTGATTAAGTCAATTTTTGGCTTTTTCTTGGTGTCCTGGCAGCTTCCAGAGGGAGGACTCGTCTGGTAAGCTTGTGTTGCTCCAGACAGTTTATATTAGTGCTGCTTTAGAACTGAATGGTGTTAGTTTTAGTGTTGTAGTAACGACAAGTTCTTCATGTTGGTTTATGAAAGGACAAAACAGGCCAAACCAGCAGTGTATCTGTTGCAGCGCCGCAGAGTGCGACCGTATTTGGTTTAGGGTAAGAGAGGCGAGTAGATGTGTGAATATAAGCAAATAATTCAGGTAAATACTTTAAATCATTCGTGTTTCTGTTTAGGCTTTTCCATCCTTTAACCCGCCGCCTGTTCAGCGTCTCCAGGATGTTGATCTGAGTTTGACGATTCTTTTCTGCTGTACTCTTGTCTTGTGTCTTCGCCCCGGGTTCAACTTTGGACGTTGTTTGTCTAATTTTAGGTGCTCGCTTTTTCCTCTTTGCGTTAATCTTGTCTTGTCCGCTTCATCTGCAGCCCAGGAAAGACCTTCATTTCCTCATGGAGACCAACAATGAATACAAGGGTCTTCTGGGATGCTTCCCCGACACAATCGGAGTCCACAAGGTAGATCAGCGAGAGGCGGCAGGACAAAGCCAAGAGTGTATTTTGTTTTGGAGTAACTTACAGAACCGTTGCAATAAATTCCTCACATTACTGCATCCGTGTATCTGCTGTAACCTTTTCCTTTCTGGGTTCCCGCAGGCGGCCATAGACAAAGTGAAGGAAGGTGACAAGCTGGTGGCCACCAGTAAAATTACCCCTCAGGAGAAGGTCACCATGGCCAAGCGTGTCAGCGTCATGTCCTATGCATTGCAAGGTAGCGCACACGCTCGGTCGGCCGGCCGGCCAGCCGGTTTTTAATGTGTGTAGACGCTTCATGTTGCCTGAACTCTCTGGTTTCTCTTCTTTTGCGGTGCAGCTGAGATGAATCACTTCCATAGCAATCGTATCTATGACTACAACAGGGTCATGCAGTTGTACCTGGAGGAGCAAGTCAAGTTTTACGAGACGGTAAACGGCGTTTTTATTGACCGTTTGTCACATTAAGTTTGAGTCTTTGTCCTTTTGTACTGAGATACTGATGTGATTAAAACATCACATGACCGGCTTTTGTGTTCATGTCAGCGTCGGCTCTTTTTCTCCCCCCAGATCGCTGAGAAGCTGAGACAAGCGCACAGTCAGTTCACTACGATGTGAGCGCCGCCGCTGCCTGCAGTGTGGCGCCACAAGAAGAGAAAAGTTGAACCAGTGCAGCATCCACATTAGATTCTGCTTACTCTGCATCCTTTTCCCTCCCTTTAATTTAAATTTCACTTCTCTGTTTCTGTCACTCTTGCCTCACCGCCGCTTCTGCTGCTCGTGCCAGCAGTTCCAGCTCGTGGTGTCACTCTTTGCCCGTCGCTCTCACGTAAACACGCCGAGACGAACGACGAGAGTGTCAAGCGGCAGGAACGGCTCAGTTCCGCAGTTACCTGAGCCATCTCCTCCATACAAGGTCCACTACTCGTCACATGTAATAAATATCCTGTTTCAGGGGCTGCAGACCGTTTTCACGAGTTAAACTCGAGCATTTCTCCTCCGTGCACAATTTGTGAACTGCTTTTGGTGCAGAGTCTTTTACAGCAATATTTCTTTTTTTTTCTTTTTTGCATCCAAGCTGCAAAGAAAGCAATGAGAAAACCATTTTTGGAGCCTTAATTTAGTAAAAAAAAAAAAAAAAGAAGCTAACAACAGAAACCAAAGCCATTGTCGTGTTCGTTAGCCAGGACAGCTGGGGGGGTGGATGTTTGTTTGTAGCCTCGATAAAATAACCGAGCTTTACACTGTATCCAAAATCACTTCTCCATCGTATCTGATAGAAGCGGGAGCGCGGTCCTTTCTATACTGAGTTTTGGAAGATTTGGCAAATCAGAGTGTGTGTGTGTGTGTGTGCGTGTGTGAGTGCGTGTGTGTGTGTGTGTGTGCGTTTCCTCTGTATGTCCACTGCTGGCAGTGCTTACACACCCCTCCCCCCCCCCGTCTCTTCATCCTGCATTTCCTCAAAAGCGAACAGGAAGCTCCACCTTCGTCCCGCTTTTCCCCTTCTAGAAAAACAGAAATAGCGAACTCCGCTCTGGTCCACTGAGTCCTTTCATGGCAGTTAATTTTTCAGGAGATGGCATCCGATCTAAAATCAGATAAAAGTTAAATAGTTTCTAATCCTTTCCTCTGAAACTAAAAAAAATCAGCGAGTTATTTCCTTGTCGAACTACCTTTTGTTTTCATCAAAACCCCTGAAGAAGATTCGTCTTTGCCTGTAGAGACTTTTGGTGTTTAATATGAAGGTGTAACAGCAACAATAGTTGTCACAAATTTGTACTTTAAGACTTTGTGACGGGGCCTCGCGCTATTTCATGTATGAAGTTTTTCCTTTTTTGCTTTTCACTGCCCAAGTTTCAATCATGCTCTAATCTCTTCCTCTCTTTGTTTTCACTTCATTCACACTTTATATATATATATATATATATATAAATATATATCTATAAATATCTATATATATTCTATTGGACCTAACAGGTGCTTCTTGTCATTGAGATACTATTTTATGTATAGAAGTATTTGCAATACATTTTCAAAAAGAGCAAAAATTCAGTTTGATTGAATAAACCCATGATTTGTACTCTTTGAGGTTTTGTTTGTTTTGTGCCTGAATGTCTTGTCTGTGCTCCAGAGAAGCTCCACGTTGTTGCTCGGTATGGTTCGCCGTGGACAACAGTGCCAGCTTTGATTTTCTCGCACTGAAGCGGTCATTCAGCGCGACGCGGCGCGGAATGAAAATGAGTCGGCAGTTTGTGTGAGTCGTTTTGTGCCGTCGTCTGCTGGAGGAAGTGAAAGAGCCCCTTTTAGGCCTCGTGCCGCTCTCGCTGCCTTCAGGTGCAGCTGCTATTTGGGCAACAGGGACAAACTTTGAAGGCCGTATCGAGTGGGAATCCCGTGTTGGTGAATCACTTTTGAGTGCACAAAAGAAGAAAAAGCACCTTTTTTCCACAACCTTTTATTTCATGGGATCTTTTTGTTTGTTTTCCACTTCTTGAAGAACTTACACTGACTTGATTGCAATTTTTTGCAGCCGTTTCCATCTTGGCAATGAAAAGTTTCCTCTGTCCTGCACACGGACGTTGTTTTGACACTGACCTGCCAATATGCTGAAGGTCTTTGGAAGCTCCCATGTGAAGTAATTAGAAGGTACCTGAGTAAAACTCTTGAGGCCTCAGGCCAGAACAACACTAAAATATGAGCGTTTCCAAATGCAGTTTCGGTATTTCACTCTCCAAAATAAAGGTTTTGCATGACCTCGAACCATCATTTTATTTAAGACACGTCACGTTTTATATTTATGCTGCATTTACACACACGCAGCCCCCAAAAAGAGCGTCTTTCCTGAGTCTATTTTTGGATAATTTAACTGATTGATGACAAAGATGTTGCAGTAATTATGCTTATTAGAGGAAGTCAAGATGTTTATATTTTGACTTCGTTTTCCTAAAAGTATTCATACGTATTTTCAATTAGAAAATTACACATTTGAGACAATTTGTTGGCAAAATCCTAATGACAAGAGCATTTTTATCAGAGTTTGTACAGTCTTCTGAAAACATACGGGATCTGCTTCTCCATTGAAGTTGATACATTTAGCGGCCTGTTGGAAACTCCGGCCTACTTCACTGCTGTTACATAATTGCACCTCATTTTGGCTGCGTTGCTAAAAGTGGGTCTGAAGTTATAAAAAACAGGTAAAAAAACGGAAATATTTCCTTACCGTGACTGAAAAAGAAGCCGCAAAAGAACTCAAGAGTACAACTACTAGGGTCACAAAAGTGTCCAGCGAGAGCTTTCATCAGCGCCGTAGTGCTGATTTCATCCCACAGTTTCTCAAGTCCGTTGCTGCGAGGGATGTACAGTCTCCGTGTTTGCAGTGTTGTCATGGAGACAGTGGCTCAGGGCGACAGACGGGTTTGGAAGCTGCGTGGTCGGATCATCATGGTGACCTTACGCAGCGAGTAGTAATCAGAGTCTCTCCAGGAGTACCAAACAATCCCGTCGGGGCCGAGTGGTCCCAGGCCTGATGGCGTGTAGTGGCCTCCCTGCAGGGGGGGGGGGGGGGGTGGGGAATCAACAGTGAACACTCTGCCGTCTGAAGGGTGGAGCGAACGGCGGTCGGTGTGTCCCTACCCTGTAGTAGACTCCATTCAGGTTGGCGTAGAAGCACTGGTTGTACCACCAGCCGCCGTGTGAGATCTCGGCACAGATGTTGCCACTGTCGGGCGTGCTGAAGCCTTGTTTGTTGTGGTACCAGCTGAAGGAGTCCTGCGCGGTGCCGCTGAAGCCGGACACGTGGAGGCGGTACTGATGCTCCTCATCCTCCACGCTGCAGACACAGAGGAGACGTTAAGCTCGAGAGTTGTTTGCGTTTTAATAACCGGCGGCTGTTCCCGTTGATGTGCCTGCGACTGACCTGAAGCTCTGATAGAGTGCGTGCTTGTGTGTGTTGCTCCAGTCCTCCAAGTCAATGCGAAGGACGTAGTCTCCCTGCGTGGTCACGTCGTGGATGTGGTCGTTGCCTAACCAGAACTCTGAGTGCAGGTCACCGAACCCGTCCCGGTAGTCCCTCCAGTTCCGATCGAAGCTCACCGAGCCGTCGAGTCGCCGCTGGATGACGGTCCAGCCACCACCTGAGCCAGAAACCGCATAGAAAGTTTAGGCCGTGATGGATCTCAAGTTTAAGTGTGTGTGGATCTGTTGTTTTGGACAAGAATTGAGCTAAAAGCTGCAGGACTGGTCCTAAATTGACTCACTGCTGCCACCTGATGCATGAAAGTGGCATCTGTTAAACTGTACACACTGCACCTTTAAAGTTTTGCACTCGCAGAGTATTGATGTGTTTTTGACAGATAATGTGTCTCACCATCTGTGTCCATATCACAGTAGACTTCTACAGGCATGCCTGCCAGCGATGGCACCACAGTGTAGAGGCCGGATCTCCTCACTCCATTGTGGTAGATGGAGGCACAGTCGATGGGGCAGTTCCTCACATGCTGCATCTCTGAGAGGAAGATATGCAAGATCAGATTGAGGGAGGAGGTCAACGCGAGTGTTTGGCTCCCTCTGCTGGGAAATCTTTGAGAGGCGCAGACCTGGATGCAGAGCTTCTTCGGCACTCAGCAGAGGGTTTGGACGGACAATGTTGATCAAACAGCCAGGACTTCTTTTGACCTTGTCCACCAAGAGGGTCAGATTGTGGAGCTGGTTCTGAAAGGGGAAAAAAGGCAAAGATGTCACAACTGAAATGTTTCATTTGCTTGATTTTCAAAACACTGTTTCAAAAGGGCCAATTGTAAAAGGAGAGGTGATGTACCTGCAGGTCAAGGATAAGCGTCCCCTGTAGGTGCAGCAGGGTGGTGGCTTCAGCATAATGCAGCTCCAACTCATGGAAACGCTGTTCCAGAGAGATGTTCAAGTGGATCTTCTCTTGACTCTGATGCCACATGTGAAGGTTACACGAGCATGCAGAAAGACGTGCAAACACACTGTGAGAAAGGATTGTTTCAGCAACAACGGCTGCTCTTTATTGACATGTTGAAACATCTGCTGATGCTCTCAGGTAATCAGGACAGCTCTGAAACATTAAAGCCACACCGGACTATTCCAAGCTTGCACACAGAGGATCAGACTAACTCCCATTACCTCCAAGCCCGAGGCCTCCCCGTGCTTATGTGCGACGCGCACAGCAACAACACAAGCCCCTTTCCACCTTCCACCTGTGGCCAGTGATCAGTCCAGCTGAGAGTCTGTGTTTGTATAAGCTCACTGCCTGAGACCCATGAGGCAACACGTGGAAGAGTAGGAGGCTAATCCTGTTAGTGACTAAGGTCAAGGACATGCTGGGTGGTGGGGGGGAGGCCCGTCTGATGACCAAGCACATTACAGGACTGGAAAACACAAATGTTAATAGTTCCCTGTTCTGAGAAGTCTGACCGAAGGAAACACAATTATCTTCAATCTCTCCGAGGAAAAGTTCATTCGAAGCCGCTTCGGACTGATTAGATCTGGTTCTTTTGGAGAAAAGTGCAATCTGATGAAGAGCTTATGAACAAAAGGCAGGAGTCACATTGTAAACACACACAGCCAGACTGCAGGTGGGCTAAAGCAATTGCTCAAAGCAGCTGAGAGGATTGTTGCTGACAGTTGACCCGGGCCTGCAAAAGTTCAACGTGAAAATGTCACCTGCAGGTCCAGGACTTTGATGCGGTGCCGGTGGTTCCTCAGTTCCTCCTGCAGCTCGGAGATGGTCTCTTTCAGCGCCGCGATCTGCTGCTTGCGCTCCTCGTTCTCGTGCAGCCAGTAGGAGACCTCGTCCGTGCAGCGAAACATGTCGGGGCATCGCCGCTCGTCCAGCTGAGGCAGCGTGGCCACCAGACGGCACATGCCGTCCTCCATCACCTGTGTAAAGACGAGGGTTCGTTTCTGAGCAGTCCCACAACCCACAACAGCAAAAGGAACCCTAGCCTGCTATCCAGCAAAGAATCAATACATATATGAATACATTTGAAATAATTCTTGCATCTTCTTCTGTGCCTTCTTTTAATTCAAATGTCTGCCAACTTTTCCTAATAAACTGCTAGCGTGCAGCACTTCAAGCAAAACACTATAATCAGTCGCCGACATAGAATTGTTTCTTAACACTGAAAATCAGGCAGGCAGTAAAGAAAACATCGTAATTTTTCTTTAACAGAACAAATCAGGAGCACAATACAGGAGGTTAAGAGGGAAGCTCAGTGAATGACAAACAATTACACCAGCGCTCACAGAGAAAATCACATCGAGTCCTTGAAAACTGTTGCATACAGATAAAACACACTGAAAAACACATTCTCTTCACCGATTTCACTGTTTGTTTGTCTGTTTTTCCCTCAGGACAAAAAAAGTCATCAAGTAAACAAGTTCTTTATGTATACATAATGAAAATCTCACAGTATTACAGTCGTGATTGGTTGTAGGAGAGAGAATCACTCTCCTTTGTGTTTGTTCTAAAGTGATCACCTGGTTTGTGTACTCGCCACACTGGGACCCGCCGCCGTTCTGCAGGGTGGTCGTGTTCAGGCTGACGGCGTGGGCCTCCGGGAGCAGCACGACGAGGACATAAAGAGCCGAGCACACGCTCCAGCCGGGGGGATTGGCCGGGGACAGGAGAGACATCGCTGCCACCGGGGTTAGTCTGTCCCTGCCTTGTCAGAGAGAGCTTGGGTGGGACGCAGGCGTGTGTGCTGCCGCACGTGAGGCTCCAACAACTCTCCCTGTAAAGGAAAAACAAGCTTGTTATGCTGCCATAACATAATATTCACTCATGTTGTCTCTATGACACAAAGTGACACCTCTAGTTGCTCATTGTTGCACAGCTAAGAGGACATGAACGTGATCCCTCAGTCGATCACATTACTGTAATTTGCCCTGGGGTAATTCAATAAACTCTCACACACACAAACAAGCATGAACAGGTCAGCTGTGCAGAGAGTCAAACTCAGGTCTGATATTCTCTCAGAGGTTTCACTAAATACTCATTACAATCACACAATCAAACGACACCGTTCTATTTCTATCCGTATTCCGAGGCTCACCGGTGAACTGGTCGCGGTGCCTCCGTCGCTCCTCCAGAACAGGTGGTGTACTTACCCCAGTCACACCCCCTCTTCGACCCCAGTCCTGGCTTCCAATGGACCATGGGGTTCTCTCCATTTTCCTCTCCTCCTCCTCCTCCTCGTCCGCGTCCCCTCACGTGTTTCGTTCCCTCACTGTCTGCGCCGGCCGCTCATTGTCCCTCTCTCACCGTGACTTCTTCTGCCCCTCTTTCCCTCGCTTTCCTCCTCACTGGAGACATCTTAGTGCAGTAATCCACCTCTAAGAGGATTCACCACGCCTGAGAGATGGGAGGGAGGCAGCAACAAAAGGAAATGATTAGGAAGTGACAGATAAAAATTAAAACAAATATATAGATCATGAAGTTTCTGACTCCAATTTACCAGATTTGTGTGCAAGCTTTTTCATTGAAATGCTTCCCCTCCTTGGTTATGACAAAAAAAAAAGAAATGTAATCTTGAGAGAAATAAACAACAAGCAAAGTTTTTTTTTCTCTTGGGAGTGATAGAAAATCCAAAAGTATGTCCGATACAATGCTGTGCAGTGTGTGTACAGTGTTTTGTGGACATGCAACATCAGCTCCTGCAGAGCAAATCTTCTGCACAGTCGCCCACCTGTTGTTTCTAGGGGAGTCTGCAAATTACACAGGAGATATGACAAGTGCAATTCGTGTGTGTGTGTGTGTGTGTGTGTGTGTGTGTGTGTGTGTGTGTGTGTGTGTGTGTGTGTGTGTGTGTGTG
>JASSRZ010000020.1:2984934-2996404 GCA_032164315.1 Malacoctenus gilli
TGTGTGTGTGTGTGTGTGTGTGTGTGTGTGTGTGTGTGTGTGTGTGTGTGTGTGTGTGTGTGTGTGTGTGTTCAGTCATAGGCAATCAAAAACCACAAAAGAAGATTATTTAGGAGAATTGAACAACGGCTTCAGTGATTCTGCATCTACACCACCTCCTTATTTCATGAATCTTACTCAGATCGAAAGGATATCGCAAGGGTGCAGTGATGCAGAGAACGATGGCACAATTGCACAAAGTCTCTCACTTTAATTAGCACTACTGCACACCATGCAAATTCAATCGATAGAAAGGGCACATGTGCACTCACACAACCTCCCTCAGACACTCCTTCACAAGGACACACACACACACACACACCAAAAAAACATCTGAACATCAAATTAGTGAAAATCCATGTCAACCTTGGATTTTCTGTATTTACATCAAGGTCAAACACGGGCGCGAAAGGGAATCAGAGGGAACATCAACTATGGAAAGTGGATCTTTATGCATTCATGTAATGTGTGTCACCCAGTTGGCTGGAGCTGATTTCTGCTGGCACGAGTCACAGTCAAACTAACACCACCAATTAGCGTTTCATTGCTTTTGCCAAGGAGTTAGCAGGCATGCAAACTCCACAGCGAAAGACCTTCCAAAGCCAGACTTGAACCACAGACATTTTTGTTGTGAGGCGAGAGGGATGATCACAACACCTCCCATCCACCCACCTCAATAGTTCAGACTCATTCAGTTTCATCTCACAGCACTTTGCTACACGTTGAGTGACCGCTTCTTCCCACATATAAACAGGCTGCTGCCTGGATATGAGCGGCGGGCCAGAGAACTGGATGTCACCGTTCAAACTGTTGGTCCGGCAAGGTCAGCCGTGTCTATTTTTGGCCTCAGACACCATCAAAGAGTCCTTGTGTCGCTGAAGACAAAGCACAGAGGTCGGCATGCGCTGATTAATTAGGGAAATGTCAGCAGGGTTGATTAGCAGTGTTCGACGAGGTGCCTCTGAATCATCGAAATGATGCATGAATGGCAGCAGGAGAATTTCACAAATCACTGTTGAACTGTAAACAAAAACACCAGAGATCGGGTTTTTAAGGTAGAGAGTCAAGCTTTCTGGTGAGACTGGATTGTGCATCAAGCTGATGCTTGAGAGAAGAGAAGTGGTGGTCCTTTGTGATGCCTCGCCACATTCGATAGATCAGAGCTCGGACCAGATCGTGCAGTCTATAGCTGCAGCGCAAGGATGCTTGAAGCTCCATAAATTGAATGCTCAACCATTGTTACATGAAGTATTGCAGCAGAGAAAAGCCAGCGAAGTGCAGCGCTCTTTCTCTCTCTCTCTCTCTCTCTCTCTCTCTCTCTCTCTCTCTCTCTCTCTCTCTTTGGTGGGTGTGCGCAGCAGCGCATCCAGATGAAGTGCCTCCTCTGACCAAACACCCCTCCATCCCTTCTCCTGCGCAGGCACCGCGTTTGGCGCAATGAGTCCAAACACCTGCATGGATTTCGCGGGAGCACTTTGTTCTCCCTACTTTGCGTCCTAGGACGGGTGTTTTGGTGGGAACGCGATGTCCTGGAAGTATTTTCTCCGGATCCTGTAAAGTGAGTCGAGGGAAGCGCGCAGCTCGCAGGGAGCATGTGGAGAGCGGAGCCTCGGTCCCTCGGTGGGAGCACCGGAGGGGCGACAGGACTCTACTAGGAGCTCGTTTCTTTTGTGCTTTCGAGGAGAAGAAGATCCTTCTGTGAGGAAACCAAGAGAGAAGAGATGGTAGAGAAGTAAGTGCGCTGGAAACTAGTTGAAAGCCGACAATTAAATCACAATTAATGATATTTGGCATTACTCAATTCCTGCTTTCAAGTTCCCTCTTTAATTAATGCAGGTGTGATCAAATTTTAGAGAAGTGACGGGCTGCCTTGGTGCGTCGTTGGATTTTGACATGTTTTTACTTCGTTTGCACAAAATAACTACTTTCTCTCTTTTATCGTGAAAGGGGATATTGCAGCGAAATAGAGCTGATTCAATAAACAGATTAAAAACGTAAAGAAATAAGCAAAGTGCTCCTCACAAATGACAACGAGAGAGAAATAACGAGAGTAAAATGATTTCTTTTTTTAATGGATTATTACTGTTTACTATTGAGTGAGTGATCCTCTTAGGGTTTGTTTGCTGTGAAATACTGGCTCTTGGGGTGGTTATGTAATTACATCTACAGTAGCAAGCTGTTTGGAAAGCAGACTGTGACAAAGGGTGTTTCATTTTTAATGAGTTTCCATTCAGTCACTGTCAGCATTTCCACCCAAACTCACAATGGAAAAATCCAAATTGTTTTGTTTTGCATTTTGCGCTGTGTAAAGCAGGGAAGCCTGGCTTGTGCTCTGTTTCTTTATGGACTTATTTTCTCTACACTTCACGGTTCAACATTTGGATCATGCATTGAGGACGAAGCCCAAATCACACATGTGCTCCTAAAACATTGGGATCATGTAGTGTTTCTGTGAAGGAGATGAAGGTGCCGACACAGCAATGACGATGGAGACTAATGGAGGTTCTGTCCTCCAATCTCTTTTTAATATATAAGACTCACATCCATTAATATGCAGGTCAAAACACTTCACACACTCTGATCAGCTTCTGCACCGGCGATACGACAACAGTAAGTGACGTTGGAGGAATGCAATGGCTCTTTAAACAGCAACAGGTATCATAGCAATACATTGAAGTCAGTGTCACATTGTCCTACAATGCTGGGTAATTAGCAGTCACCTAATGACACAAATACATGGAAATAAATGGAGAAATCTGCTTTGAGAATGAGAAGGAGTTGGTTTCGATAGATAGATAGATAGATAGATAGATAGATAGATAGATAGATAGATAGATAGATAGATAGATAGATAGATAGATAGATTTACTACAAATACAATACTAATCAGAGGTGGACAGAGTGATGTGATGGTGAGACATTGATCCACATTAATCCTCACAGTGGCTGCACCTGACCTTCTTGACCCAAAGTCAGCTGCAAACAACTCCAAGCCTCGCCTGTCCTTCTCCACCAAGCCAGTGGTGCTGACGCCTCCGGAGGATGAGTGTGACACCCGCACGACCGTCATGAGGTGGAAAACGGTCTCGGCCATCTTCTTCCTGGTGGTGCTCTACCTCATCATCGGGGCGACGGTGTTCAAAGCCCTGGAGCAGCCGCACGAGAGCTACCAGAAACTGGCAATCCTGACTCAAAAGCTGGAGTTCCTGACCATGCACGCCTGCGTCAACTCCTCCGAGCTGGAGGATCTGGTCAAGGTAAGAGGGGGGCTTCAAAGTCATGAATGATTGAGGTCGTTTTCCATCTGCCAAGTCGGACAAATCCTGCATCAGAAACAGAAAAACAACAGATACTTACTCACCATCTTCTGCTGATTTCAATTCTGAGAGTGTTTCTCTTCACAGAGAAAGCGCTAAATCCTTCATTGAAGGCTCCATGACGCCTGCTGGTATCACAGAAGATTGTTTTGGACTAACTGTCAACTTGACGGACATGTTACTGACAAATGAAGTAACACTCACTTGACATTTGAAGCAAGAAATTAATCGATATCAAATAAGTCATTCATCATATTTTAGGCTGCAAAAAATTAACCAATAATACAAATGCAGTGTGAATATCGGTATCGAGCAAGTGGTCTTCAAACAAGAGGCACCCGCTGAACTCGTGACTCTTCCTCTATGGATCCGTTGATCTTCTCAGCAAACTTGTCAGGCTTGATGAAAAGCTTTCTCTCTTGGGGAATCTGGCGGCCATATTGCAGGAGTGGACGATGATTACTTCTCTAATGTGCCACCGCTGAAAGGTCTGTAAATCTCAGGGGGACAGTTGATTTGTCTAACACTTCTAATTTTGGCCCCTGCTGCAATTTCCTTGAGCCGCTTGTCCAGACATCAATGGTACAGTCAATCATGACTGTAACTCCAGAAATTGAAATACAGGCAGTAGATAAATGCATAATTAGACAATAATGATTTAATTCTGGACAGCTTGTTTCGATGCTGGTTGAATTCACTTCCTGATGCAATCAGATAAACCGCGACCTTGTTAACAGAGACGTTGTTTACCTTCACCTACATCCAGTCACCTGAACTGTGCGACCTCTGTTGTATTATGCAAACCTCTCCGCTTCCTGTCACGGACCTTTCCACTGACCGAGCCTCCGTATCCATTGCAGCTCACAGCAAAACCGTTTACATACGGAACTCGTTGTGATGTGACAATCAGACACAAATTGGTGAATTAACATCATCGGTTATCGTTTGGGAAACTTCCGCTTCACATATCTGCATCTGTTTTTTTATTCCTCTGGAGGGTTTTTCCAAAGGACTCTAATGTTTTTTCCTTTAATACCATCAGGCTAATCAAAGAGGCAGTTTCACGGTGTCGACTAGACATAAATCTTTGCTTCGGACGCCTTTACTAGACTACAGTGCAATCAAATGGCTCTGACCATCAGCCCTCAGTGACTGGGTCAATGAGTTCAGAAGTGGTCAGAGAAGTAAATTCTCTCACGATGATTTGTTGATACACAACAACAACACATGTGTCCCCCTCTCACCTTTACCGAATTACATATGCAATCTCTCTCTCTCTCTCTCCCTCTCTCTCTCCCTCTCTCTCTCTCTCTCTCTCTCTCTCACCACCTTTGCGTTGCCCCGTTGATCAGAAGCCAGGTAGCAGAGGGTAGCGGGAGAAATGTGCTCTCACGGGGAGTAATTAAAAAAAGTGAGCAACGACAGAGAGCTCCGACGATTCAATCTCTCCTGGCTGTTTGGCTCGGCTGAGCGACGGTCCATGTGGTCCTCACATTATCCAGCCTTATCTTGTGTTACATTGTGCGTGAGTGAGTGCCAGAGCAGTGAGTTATTGTGCCCACTTGGAGGAGGAACAAAGAGGCCGGTCGAGCCAAGCCGGAGCGATTGTGTGATTTGTTAAAGGATGTTTTCGGAGGCACGGTGGATGAAGGGAGTTTATCTCTGAACCATCTCTTTTGTTTTAGTGGGGAAACTGTGAAGCAGAGAATGAACGAAGACACTGAATGAATGGAAAAATGTCTGAGTCGTCGGCATACATGGGAACCTGGATCGACTTCTCTCTATTTTCGCCTATTTTCTGCCATTTGACCTCGATTTGGACATTTCAGGTGAAGCAGGCTGGCAAATAAAAGACCAACTCACATTCCTTCAATTTTTCAGATTGCATCACACTGTAGATCAATTTCATCAGCCCTTTACACTCCGTTTACTGACCTATCATGTCACGGTAACTCTTCACTCATTAACTTTGGTGCCTTGTCGCTCAGTGCTGAGCACATTAAGCAGCCGTGGTTAAATGAAAGCTTGTTCGCTTTCCTCTGATGATGATGAATAGTAGCCGACAGTGACGCTAAATCATGACTGCATGCGGACATCTCTGTAATGTGAACATCACCGCTGTTCCAGGAGGTTCCCTGCTGTTGAGTAGTCAGTGTCACTGCAGTGAACCACCCAAGATTTTCTTTCAGCTCTACCGGCTTTCAGTGGCAGAGGAAGAAACTAATCCCACATACACTCGGGGGTAAAATGCTTCTATACACTGAAGTACACCAATGCAATTTATTACCATCTGCATTAAAGTCGAGCCGTTTGTTCCCCCGACGTTCAAAGCTTTTCTATTCCATCTGTCTCAGTAATGTTTCTTTTGATATGTTGGGACGCCACCTGAGCCAAGAAGCCTTTTGTCTTGCTGCAGTAAATTGCTTCGCCGCGCTGTATTAACAAGAGGCTGTTTTCGAGGAGTCCTCTGTGGGCTCAGTCGGATTCAGCATATGGGGGGAAACAGACATTAATCTATATCAGGCGAGTTATTTTTCCTGTGCGCTTTGGAAGTGCTAAAAACAACCTCAATAGTGTTTTACATTTGTGAAACATTAAATGTTGAATGTTGGAAGCAATTCTGCACTTTAAGTGTATTTTCTTTCTCTCACGTTTTTGCAGCTCAAGCAGTTCTCAATACACTTTACATGTTTATTTGCTGACTGAATCGTGCACATGCTCACTCAGAGATGATGACCATTTCTATTTGAGATGCTCGAATCTCATTCGAAGCAACTTGGAGTTCGATGAATTTCAGAAAGATACTTTGACGGGGTGAGAACTGAACCTACAACTTTGGGACTTGAAGACAAAATCATGGTGTCCATATGACGGCTTCATTTTCTATGGTTGCTTCTTGATTTGGTTTTTTTTTGTAGGATAGATAAGATATGCAGGAACACATGCAGAGATGCCAGACCCATATTCACCATCTGGGCTTGTTTGCTCATGCGCTGTAACAGCAGGTGCAGGCCGTCAGTGACACCCACAGTGTGGAAAAAGGTCGGCCACTCGATGCCAACCAACGAGGCCAATTTTGTATTTCTGCGTGAGGGATTTCTGTGTACAATGTTGCAAATTGTTTTTGATGAAGGCAAATTAAAAGGGCACAACCGGCTCCCCAGAACTATTCATTTATTCAGTTCAATCATTTATGTGACGCATAGTTTATTCATGTCTTATGTAGCAGTCCTGGTTTCTGCTGTTATGTAAAGACTCAGATTGTTAAAAATGTCAGTTTTGTGTGTTTCACCAAGTTGACAGACGCTCGACATCTTCCCTCACAACTAGTTGGCTCTGTCGCGTGTTTGCATTGCTTGTCATCTATTCCCTGGAAACGTTGATGCACTCGACGATTTCCATGCGTTTCCCCGCTCACGCTCCCACTGAGGGACGGCGTTTGAAGCTCCGCGACGTGCTAACTTTGATTTTTTTGTGTGTGTGTGTGTTACCTTCTGCTTCAGCAAGTGGTTTCTGCCGTGCGAGCCGGTGTGAACCCTTCAGGGAATCTATCCAATCAGACGAGCCTGTGGGACCTCAGCTCCTCCTTCTTCTTTGCTGGCACCGTTATCACCACCATCGGTAAGGAGACTGATGTCTCACCCTGATCACTGAAATGCACAATAGTCAATACCAATGATTATCTCATGTAGACATTCAATTGAAAAGGGAGACAACAGTTTTTCTGCATGTTGGAACGTTCAGTTTTCTCTCGGTTTCACGCTCTGAAAGCTCGGCACTGGCAGAGACACGGCGCTCGATCTCGATTTCCATTTTGGCATCAAACTGCTTTTGCATAACAGAATGACACCTGCTAAATCGCAACCTACAGCAGCGCTCAGTCCAGATTGTTCATCATTACGCCCAGGCTGCACATCCAACGAGGCCAACAAACGTATTTGAATCGCTCCAACAAACTGATATCGGGTCTCGACTTGAGTACCCAAGGAGCACATTAAATCCCACAACTTGAACTGACCCTGGACAGCAAACCGTTGGCAGAAATTCATTATTAAGTGTGTTTGGACAGATTTTGTTGCAGCCACTTGTTGCACAGCAGACATCTAATCCCCCCCCTTCATTAAGATCCTCCTCAAGTGGCACCAGGGTTAAGTATTACCATACTACTTTCTGATATGCATAATCTTATTATCGCTCACACCAACTGAGATGAAGCATGCATTTCTTTCATATTAATCACAGCGTGTTGCTCCATATCACAGATATGTAACCTGAGAACAGAACGCTCTCCGTGCTTTCACTGTCACCTCCAGCTGTAAGTGCGGTAATCAGCACGCACGCACACACGCGCGCGTGTGCACGCACGCACACACGCACGCACGCGCGCGCACACACACACGCACATGCACACACTACTCTAACAGCTCGCACTTCCAAGTGAACCTTGACATACAATGTAGCTGCATCTGTTGCAACTGCGGAGCTCCACTCCGCACCGCTCACTCTTTACCACTCTTCTCTCAACACTTGGTAACCAAAAGTTTTTTTGCTCTGTGCTTGTGTAAAAAATGTCAAAGTTAACTTTAAATTGCACTTTTGCAGCAGCACGTTCACATCCAGTTATATTTGGCTCATCCAAGCGCAGCCTAACGAATGAATTTGGCTGCAAAGCTTCATGTATTAACTCCTCTTGGAGCTCTTTTGTGTTAGAAATGTTTTGTAAGAAATTCAATCTTCCCTCAGGCCTTCAGATGTGTTTGCTTTTTGTGCTTCTTGGCAAATATCAGATGTTGTGTAGTGGGATCTCCCTCCCAGGATGAGTAATGTTGACTCACGTTTTAACCACTGTAGTACTGCGATTCGATGGAGTCTGACACTTCTTTTATGAATGGGATATTTTGCTGGGAGCTCAATGGCTCCCGATCGAGAGCCCCAGATCCTCTTCGGACTGACAAGTGGCCCCTTTTCAAGCAGAACCAGAACCTATATAACTGCTTCTTGCTCTTATTTTGAAGGCTCCTGCTTTTGTATGTTTATGATCGTGAGTCAGTGACCCCCTGGTGTCTCGTTTTTTTTGCCCTAAAGCCATAAGTAACGTCAATATTTCTTTTCATTTCAAGTTTTACGATGGCTGTGATCTTGTAAAAGCCACGTTTATGATGTGGAGAAATCGAAGAGTCGAATGCTGTTTGTTGGAAATTGCAGCTCTCTGATTCTGCAGCAGGAAGCTCTCTCAGCTCTGCTTCATGTTCGTCTAAACGGCACTTAACTGCCGTGTTGACTGTCGGCACACGCTGTTTATTTCCTGATCAGTACAAAATGTTCCGCAGCGTCGTGTTGCTCGAATCATCGCCCGAGCAAAGCTTGTTTGTAACATCTGCCTGAAAGGTCATCAGATCGAGCTGACCTGACATTTATGCGGATTGCGGCTCTGGAGCACCTGAGGAAGAATTAACGCCACGTCTGCGCAGAGATTATGAGGTTTGAGCATTCGAGGGAGCAATGGGGAGGAGTGCCAACGAGGCTGCAGGCGGGGACGCCCTTACGCTGAAGATAACTGTACTTGCTTTTGCATCCCTCCTCCATCGATCCTGTTAGTCAATAGATATTTCAGCAGCAGACACAGAGGGGTCTCTGGAGGCTCCTTCCTCTCCCCCCGCCACCGATTCCGGATTGTCCTGCACACTCTTGGTTGGCTTCTTGTCGATGACCAGCCTATTGAGGAAACAATGAAAACGCAGAAAGGGGGAAAAAAGGCCCTCCTGTCAGACACAGTTCACGCCTTTCCTGGGATTTTTGCACGTTTCCCCGGCTTCGTTTACATCCGCTGGAGGAGGTTGAACATGAATTCAAACGCACGGCTTGATTTTGTCTGCACGGAAATCTTTAATTGGATGCGCGTTACTGAAGCAAGGAGGACCCTCGAACCCCCGCTGGCTTTCATCATGACTCTTCATCAAGAAAATGAACATGAAGTAACTTTACTCTGTTTTCTTCCCCCTCCCTTCCTCCATCCTGTCTCGTGGGAGTTAAGAGACGTGCAGTAATAATTGGTGTCATGGCGCCATTTCTTCGTGGAGTCGGCAACTGTTTCTCATCTGTTGAAACTCACACTTCTAACTGTGCATGAATCAAACCAGGTCTATTTTATTGTCATTTCCAACTGCATCCTTTGGCAGTTGGAAGGAAAAAGCCATTATTTGCTTTCCATTCTTGAAAAGAACATGAAATTCATTCAAAAAAACACCACGACTGGCTGCGTTTATAATTTTCCACGCGATGAGTCACAACTGGCCGACAAAACGCAATATTGAATGGCATGATTGTCTCCCAGCACATGCATTAAGCAAGCTTAATTGGATTTTTTCCTTCATAGACAGTTCATGAATCAGCAAAGGATATAAATACCAATTAATCAGTTTAATTCAGAAAGACGTTAATAAAGTGTGGATTCAGATTAGAGCGCTCCTCTTTGTTGTTTGTTGTTGTCTGCTGGATGACCCAGAGGTGTGGAGAACTAATTGGCATCCTGTTTCCCATTGAACTAATCATGAGACGCCCCTTTGAGTTGATTGACAATTTTTTGTTGCAGTAGTTGTTCCCCTGTAAAAGAGTGAGCCCGGAACATTATTAGAAGACACCCTGCAGCTCCGACGCTCAGACAGATGATTGTATTAATAAAGAAGAAGTAGATGAGGCTCATTATGCGGACGTGTCATGAAACCTTAAATAATGAAGTCGCATGTTGTCGAGGGTGAAGTCAGGGGTCTCGCAGGGGGGTGTTTCACAGGATTTGGGCAGTTTGTGGTATTTTTCATGCGACTCAAGTTACTGCATGACTGCGATAGGTTAAGGAATATAAACTCTCCTGCCGACACAGTTGTGCTGTGCTTCATAAATGATGGTAAAAGTAAAGCAATTTCAAATTTGTGCATCTTCAGTTTAATCCAGTGTCATCGTATGGCAACACATGACATTTAGCAGCCCACCTCTGGCTGCTTCTGACGCCATGTCATTTCTGTGCTCGCCCAGAATTTACTGACAATACCCAGTGCTGAATAGAGTCTCCACAGGATCTTTTGCATGAATGCTGTCTCTCTGTGACACCACGCGTAGCGACACAAAACATGCCACGATGCCAACGTGGTCTCAGCAGTCAACTCTGGTATCACAAACTGCGCAGCAGAGCTGCCACAAACAAAGCACAGCAAGCTCCCTCCTATAATTTATGCAAAAAGGTAAATAAAGCACAAATTCAAGAGGCAAACAGATGCATGCGATCCATGTTTAGTCTTGGTGACTTGTTGCATATCATATATTGTAGATTACAACATGATCAATCATAGACTGGAGATATACGACTGCAGGGATGTAAGAGTCCACCTATTTTGTAAGCGTTGGGGGGAAAAAAGCGTATTTGTTCAAATGAAGTAGCGCCAACTCTGCAGGTATGAAAGTTTCAGCAGGCCCATTTCTTCTGTTCGTGTCGCCCTTCTCTCAGGATTCGGGAACATCTCTCCTCACACAGAAGGAGGGCGGATCTTCTGCATAATCTACGCTCTGCTGGGAATTCCCCTATTTGGCTTCCTTCTGGCTGGTGTCGGGGACCAACTGGGGACTATTTTTGGAAAGGGCATCGCCAGAGTAGAGAAGATGATTGTGGTGAGCGCCACTCGTCTCTGTCCTTTTGCTAACCACGAAGAAGATATGAAGTATTCAGCAGTTTAGCTCCTGGAGGATGCAAACGTTGCAATAAAGCCATAAGCGGGCTGGCCGGTTGTTGCCTGGGAGCGAGACAAGACACAGAGGTCGGAGAAGACCAATCATGGGAGCAGCAGGAACATCGCAGTCTTTACGGTCACCTGGATGCAATAATCTGTCTTAGTTTGCCAACGTACAGTTACATTTCATGACCTAATCATCCCAGCAGTGAACGTACAGCCATAAACATATATTGCTGGTGCCATAATGCGAAGCACTGCAGTAGAAGATTTGCAGTCACAAGTAAAAGATTTGCGGTTGCCTCAGCAGCCGGTACTGTGTGTGTGTGTGTGTGTGTGTGTGTGTGTGTGTGCGTGTGTGTGTGTGTGTGTGTGTGTGTGTGTGTGTGTGTG
>JASSRZ010000020.1:2996504-3012004 GCA_032164315.1 Malacoctenus gilli
TGTGTGTGTGTGTGTGTGTGTGTGTGTGTGTGTGTGTGTGTGTGTGTGTGTGTGTGTGTGTGTGTGTGTGCTGTTTTTTGGGTTGCCATGTGAACAGACTCCGAGACCTCCGTCTAAAACAGTGTTTCACCACTGAAATAAATGATTATTTTGGAAAAAACATTTTGAACATTCAGTTCGCCCCTGACGGAGAGCTCATGAGAGAATCACCATGTTTTCACTAATATTTACTGATCTCCCCCTCACAAACACACACACACACACACACACAAACACACACACAGTCACACGGAGCTGTAATTATGAAAGGCTCATTTAACAAATTGCAAGCTTGACTGCAAGTCACACATAGACTTCCTTCCACATTCGAGCACACACAATATACACATTCATGCAAACATGAAGGACGGGGAAAATATAAATAGACTCTAAAGGTCACGGTTAGTCATTAAGACGTCTATGGAAATGTACACACCGGCTCAGAGAGAGTGTATCTGGACAGCAATGTAATAAAAAAACAACAGCAGTGTTGCATCCTGTTGCAGACCAATTAAGATAAGAGAAAAGAAGAGAGATTTAAAAATACTCTGGTTTCAGACGGATGACGACTTGACTTTTTTCAGGGGTTTTTTCGATCCCATCAGGACCTGTTTTACTGCAGGTGATAGATGTTAAATGTCTGACAAGAAACCACTGAAAAATTCAAAAGAAAGAAAGATAAATAGATCATCAGATTCAATGTGTTCAGACTCTTTTTTAAGGTTGTGTTTGACTTCGTGGCTCAATGTTATTAGATGGGAGGGAGGCAGAATCTTGTTCTGAATTGTCAGCTATTTAGTGCTCATTTAAAAGTCACCTTTGTTAGTTTTGTTACCAAGCTTTGCTATCAGTGTAAAAATACCAACAGTAGCGATTTTCAGCCCAGGATGCGTGGCATCAGCAAGTTATTAGGACCTTGATTCATTGGTCTTCTGTTTTGCCCTGGAGGGGAAAAATAAAGGTTACAATGTCCCTCAAACAATAGAAATAGATGAACCTGCACCTCCCGCTGAAGACGCTGCTCATAGACAGTCGGCCTCATTCGTCCCTTCGGATTTACACGAGCAGTCAGCCTTCAGTTTGTTTCCTCCGAAAATGTCCACGGCGGGTCTTTTTTAAACGGAGCTTTCACAGAGCCACACGGACGTGAGACATCACAGGGACCGTGATCTGAGGTCTGTGTGCTCTTTATACTTGCCTTCAGCGGCGCTGCGCTTCAGGCTTACATAACTGCAACGGAAAAGGGCATGATAGGCGGGGAACCTGCAGAAACGCAGTCACTTCAAGTGGAAAGGCTGCACGGAAAGCGGCAGCGCGAAGGATACACTGTAATGCACCGTAACTGTGATGGACATGAGGGAACCCGAGGGCCTCGCGTCGAATCGGATGCCGTGTAGTTACAGCTGACTGCGCCGGCCCTAAGTGCAATGAATCAATTAGGATATCTGCTCCAATGACTTTTCGGTGAATAATTGATAGTGCAGTAAACCCACGGCAAGTCATGTGCCAGCTCATCGGCGCTCGAGTGGGCGTAGCATCTGACAGTGAAAGTTATGTCACATGGAGTTCACAGCTTGACATTTGAGACATTAGAAAACATAAAAATGTGTTCCTCGAAGGAGGTCGAGCAAAGTGACTCGCGACAGTTATGAAGTGAAGGAAAAATCAAAGCCAGTGGCAAAACAGGCAGAGAACTGGTTATCAAGTACATCACAGCGTTAGTATCTGTAAATCCACGTGGCAATCAAACGTCAAAAGTGGTAATATTGGCCAGTTACAAACTCCAATTACACCCTATTGTCTTGATTATAAAACATCTGCACCTCAAATTGCTACACTGTCTTGTTGGCATTCCTCTAATCTTGCTGCCTCTAAAAATCAGGTCAATTGTTTGCATTTGTGACTCCTGCACAGCTCACAGAGCTGTATTTTCCCAGTCAGACGTTTCCTCTTTTATTTCCGACGGATGCGATTTTCAAGGTTTTCACGAGGTCCTGATCTGTTCTTTGTCTGATCAATCCTCCACCCAGAAATGGAAGGTCAGCCAGACAAAGATCCGAGTCATATCCACGCTGATCTTCATCATGTTCGGCTGCCTCATCTTTGTGGCGCTGCCAGTCGTCATCTTCCAGCACATCGAGGGCTGGAGCACGCTGGAGTCCATCTACTTCGTCGTCATCACGCTCACCACCATCGGCTTCGGAGACTTTGTCGCCGGGGAGAAAGGTCATTTGGATTTTCTCTCTTGTGCCGATAAGCTGTGCCACCTTCTTTGTGACTGACTGCCGGTTTTGAATCAGCACACTGATAGATGAGCGATCCTTCAGTGTGCACATCAGCAACAAACCTCCCTCTGACCTCTGCTTGCAGCTTCATTTACGGTTCATTTACCTCTCCAAAGTGCAAAGATTTGTTCTGTATATATTGCTGCTAATTTGAACCACTCACCTGATTGAGTTAGATAGATTCTGTGAACACGTTACTCTGGGGTTTGCTGGTACAGCATCGTTCGCCTGTTCTGCAGTCACTCATTATCATTGTTCGGAGTTAAGCCTTTGCATTATTTAGGTTCTGCTCATTAATGATTCATTTATTATCAGGTCACTCCTGATTCACTCCTCTGCCTCTACACGTGCGCGTGTGTAACGTTTCTTTAGGTAACACCCTGCAGCTTCTTCTTCTTCTTGGGAATTCATCCTGGTGGAGAAAGAAATGTGGAGTGTGTATGTGTGTGTGTGTGTGTGTGTGTGTCTGTGTGTGTGTGTGTGTGTGTGTGTGTGTGTGCGTGTGCGTGTGCGTGTGTGTGTGTGTGTGTGTGTGTGTGTGTGTGTCGCAGGTGGTATTTGCTTGATTTGACCTGTTTGGCAGACAACAAGGGAGAAGCAGATGGGAAAAATCGCAAACACTTAGCTGCTAGATTAAACTTCGCTGAGCAGGACTAATGATTATAGATTAGATTAAGCCACCTGTGCCAGCCCTCAGTAGCTACTGTAAACTAATCAGCCCGGACTCCTGTGAGTTACAGTGGTGAGGTTGAAGATGGTTATCTAACTAAGCAGAGAGGGACTGACTGTGCTGCCTCACAGCAGATATTTGAGGAACGGACTAAGAGGAGCAGGCCGTGATAGAAGATGATAAGGCTCACACACACGTGTCCCTGCTGTGATTTCTACACACACCTGAGTTCTATCACCAGCAGAGGGGCAGAGGAAGTCCGTCACATGCTCATACTGTGCTAACTAATAAGTTAAAGACACACCGCAAAAAAATAGACTTCCTAAAATTGATCTATGACATCACATTAATATATACTATTATTGATACTTTCAGTGACCGCAGAAACAGAAATGCAGGAGCTAAAAATGCACCTTCACTGTCAATAGAAGCAGAAATTACAGTTCACAGACACCAGCGAGGTCCAGCCTGCAAAGGGGACTCGTAATCAAATGATTGGCCGCGTCTGTGAATGAACGGCCCTATCTGATGTGTTCCCTCCGAACAAAGAAGCGGCTCTCACAGAGTCACAATTATAAACAATGAGTGGTGCCATAAACGGAGAGATAATGGATATAAACCGGAGCGGCCGGGAGGGAGCTGCAGTCAGTTTGCTGGTGATGTAAGATGGAAATCACACCTGCAGTATCTCCAGGTGCTAAAAATACAGGCTGTACTTTGCGTCAATTAATTAAAGCATCAGTACCGTTTGAAATGAATTTCCTTATCTGGGCAAATTTATTCTTCCTGATAGTCTCTCAGTGCAACTCTTTACAACATTTTCTATGGTTTAACAGAGCAGTCAGTCCCAGAGGCAATAAAAACACTGCAGAAAGTCTGTAATCGAAGTAATAAGGCTTCATAGATGTCACAAGGAAGGATTTTATACACCCAATTTGTTGTCATCCCTCTTCTTTGCTTTGCTACTCTCATGATGATATGCAACAAAGCCTGAAGGATGCAGCATTGTTGTGATAACGCGCTCGCTGTGTGTTCCCCTCAGCCGGAAGCTCGGAGAGCCTGGAGTACCTCGACTACTACAAGCCGGTGGTGTGGTTCTGGATCCTGGTGGGCTTGGCGTACTTCGCGGCGGTGCTGAGCATGATCGGAGACTGGTTCAGGGTCATCTCCAAGAAGACAAAAGAGGAGGTGAGCAACGGAGCGGGAGATGCAGGAGGTGCTCGGTGATCAGTCATGTCAGTGGGAAAGCAGGTGACTGATGACGCGAGTGGAACGAGACATCGAAGGAGAAGTTGAGAAAAAGCTTCGTTCTCACATTCTTGCAGTCACTCTCTCATGTAAATTGGAAATCATGACTGACAGCTCTGTAATGATCTTTGAACGACATCAGGGCCAAAAATAGCACTTGCATGTTTCCCTTCACGATTTTCTTCAGAGATTCCACCTTCTGAACGCTGCAGATCACATCACGCTTTAATCATCACAGGTCTGCGAAAACTCTTTGTGGTGGCATTGTCATCGCTGAAGGTTTCCCAGTTTTGCATTTAAATTGCTGCAGGTCTGAATGGGTTAAAGCTGTTCTGCAGGCTGTCAAGCTGTTCACGTTGCATATGTTTTTAAGGATGCGTTTCCCCCCCTGCCAGTATGTGTCCTTTAGCTGTGTGGGAGGCGTTTTTCTTTAGAAAACATATCGAACATTGTTGCAGCTCCACATCCATTAGACGTCTTTACAGATGATCGCACACCTAAGTCCTGCGAACCTGCTCGGCAGCCGTAAACTACACAGGTGGAGGGACACTCGCAGAGAGTTCCTGGTGACAGCTCAATACCTTCCTGTTTTTCAATTTGCACTTCAAGGCGTAAAACTGAACTGACGGGTCTCCCTGCCGGTCTCTTTCTCTTTTTGTGAAAAATATACCGTGGAACAACTATGATGGATTTGTGGAGTCGAGCATTGAGTAATAAGAGACCCTCCTATTCTGGCAGGTTGATTAAACCTGCAAGAACCACATATCTGTGTTCATTTGCCCTCTGGTGCATCACCCAGCCTCATGTTTATGATATTTCTTTATTCTCTGCAACATACAAGAAGGGCAGAAGTGTGCAGTGGGAATCCTTCCATGGTTATAATTAGGGGGCGTGAGAGAGGGGTTTCAGAGTGAAAACGGAGGGAGGGATGGAGGGGGGAGTGAAAAGACTGTTGCTGCTCTGATGTGCGCACACGTACAGTCAAGAGTCGAGGATCCCGATTTGAGTGTCTCACACGTACATCAGCTCCTCACAAATAAATTAATGAATCGTGAAAAGAAGCAGCAGGAAGAGACCCGGTGCGATCCTTCTCACGATCGATCCTTCCTCCGCCACGTGTTGAATACCATCGACAAACACCAGCAGACGCGGGATGCAGTCGTACAGGCCTTTGGCACCGGATCATATGTGGCTCAACAGCACAAAACATCATTTCTTATTTATTGCCGGAGGCTCCGGCAAGTAACGTTTTTAGAAAGAGCCTCCAGCAGGCTGCTGAGTAACAGCAAGTCAGTATTCTCTAACGTTTTTAGGAGAAATATCTGCCTGGGAATTGTTAAATTTCAGGTGGACAAAATCCTCTGATTCCAATCCTGAAATGCCATTACCACGTCGTCAAGATAGATGTTACCTTCTCTGCGAATAATGGATAAAGGTTATAAAGTTCTCTGGTGTGATTCTCTAATTGGAAAGAAGTCAAAAAATGTGGAAGAATGCTTGAGGGGAGAGCTGCTGAATCTGAGATCTTAATGGACCTGGAATTTACTGTCACCAAAGTGAACCCCATTAATTATTGGTCAGCAGTTTATGTGAGAGTTCATCAAAAACTTGAGAGAATTTTTATGTGTTGGAAAAGTTGCTTGATGAGACCTCCTGAGCCACCGATCGTGACTTCATGAAGGGCCTGAGGCTGTTTGGCCGAGATAAGGAAGCTTGTGTAGGAGGAAAAAGCGCAAGAAAAAGCTGCAGTGTGTGGACAGTGACTAACAGGTTGTGCTGGGCATCGGTCCCTCCTCTGTCCATGCAGGTCGGGGAGTTTCGCGCGCACGCAGCCGAGTGGACGGCGAACGTGTCGGCCGAGTTCAAAGAGACCCGCAGGAGGCTCAGCGTTGACATCTACGACAAGTTCCAGCGGGCGGCGTCCATCAAGCGCAAGCTGTCATCCGAGCTGGGTATCAACGCGTCCATCAACCAGGAAATGACCCCCGGCAAGAGGACGCTGTCCGCCAACCTGTTCGAGGACAGAGAGGCTTCCACCAACTTGACTCTGTCCCTCAGTCCCGTCCCGGGAGCGCTGGCCAGGAACGGCAGCCTGTACCTGAACGGCCTGAGCCCGGATTACGCCGACCGGCGGGAAATAGCCATCATTGAAAGCCTCAAATGAGGAAAGAAGTGAGTGGAGCAGAGATTATAAACACTTCTCTGCTTACCGACAGTCATTGATGAAGTGCCCGCGCACGTTCATTAGGTGGATTGTGTTTGAATTGTCCGGTCACTGAAGCACAGATCAATCTTGTGCGCGTTTAACGCTCCATCACATGCAGAGACAGGAGAGCATGCAGGTTGCATTCATTGTTTTGAAAGGATTCAGACTTTCATTAAGTCCCTACCGATGTTATCGACAGCTGTGCTGGTGTGTCGGTCGACGAAGAGCTTCAGACTGGAACCAACGATTGTATCGGAGGCGCGAGTTCAACCAGATTGAAACACCTGGAAGCCAATAACGAGGTAGCAACACACTGGACACCCTCACGCGCCCAATCACAGGCGATACTCAGACTTGACAAGCAATAGATGAATTTGTGCTCATCTCTTGTGGAGGCCCTGAAATCTGCATCAGATAAAGAGGATCCTCTCCCGCTCAAAGCACGACATCACCACCAGTGAACACTGCAGCTGGACGGGGCCGCACATCGAGGAATGTCGCTTCTTCTTTCGGTTTACTCTTCTTACAGTATGAATTTCGATGCCTCGCATTTGCTTGATCAGTCCATCCTCACCTGAAGAGACAAATGCTGACAGTTTTGCTCCTCCGCGGCTGACATCGAGCTCACCATCCCAAGGAAAAAGTCCCATTTGTGCCTTACTGAAACCCACGCTGAACATGTGACGATGATTACGCATGATGGAATGAGCAACGCTTTGTCTGCACTCTCGTACTCAGCGAGCACAGCAGTGAGAGACATATTTAGGGTGCATCACGAGAGGGGAACAAAAAGGACATTTTTGTATGAAGACTTCAGAATGCATGTGGAATGGGGGGGCTGTTTTGTACGATAAGACTGACTGAGATCTCTTACTTTTCCAATTTAACCCTCATGCCAGTGTGCTGGGACAGACACATTAACCACGCAGTGCCGCCTCGCTGATTAAACTCTTCTCCCCGATACCAAAGTAATTTTACAACAGGCGACAGAAGAAGATTGGAAACCTTTTTTTTTTCTTCAAGTCCACCCAGTTTGAGCCAACTTTCAGGCCCTGAAGCAGAAGTATATCCAGATCTCGGTGCGTCAGTACCTTTCCTTGAATCAGCCCTCTTGGTATGTATAGCAATGAGGGATCCATAGGCGGAAGGATAAAAGCAACCCTGCTGCTTTTCAAGACTGAGCCAGGAGGGGAACATTTCCTCTGTGGGCGAAGACGGGCGTCTTTCATGTTCTGCCAGGACTGAATGTAAACAGTCACCTATATTTACTCGGTATCACCGCTGCGACTGAATGATGGACGCTTCAGGAGGTGCACAAGCTGCATCACGTAGAAACAGCAGAATAGGGTTAGATGAAAGCTTCTCTGCAGCTGGTCAATAACTAAAGTTTGGAACATCGTCCAGAAACCGATCATAAGTGTCGGTTTGTCATTTGAACTCTTTTCCCTTTTTTCTATCTCTGTGAGGACGGATCACACTTGCTGCTGTTTGAACAGATGTTTTAACAGTCTCCCATGCGGATGAGTTGGACTTGATCTTGTTGTTACAGTGCATTTATCCAGCATACGATGCTGTAGTTTTCTCAGTACGTTTGAGAGTGCCAATTTACAGTTTGTAGCATTACACAATTACACGACAAGGTGTCTTGAAAATAACTGTATGTCATGTTTTATACCAAATAGCAGCAATCAGTGGTTCAAAAATGATCATTGTTTATGTTTTGGGGTTGATTGAATGTGATTCTTTATTTTTCAGGGCAACAACTTTGTTTATTGTTTCATTGCACCGGCGTTTTTGGAAGAAACTCCTCTTATTTCCTGACTAAAGTGCTGACCAGGTGGATTTTTACACGTTTTCAAGCAGGACACACCAAATAAACATGGGCCTTAAAGATGAGTTATTACTAATGACGTGCATGCAGTATCTAATAACCATTCAACTTTAGTGAAACTTTAGATTCATGAAATTTTTTAGAGTCTAAAAAGTAAAAGTGATGCTTGAAACAGAATCCTGGAGTTTTATGACAGAAACACTTCGGACGGGTTTTAGTCAGTTTCAGGCTTGCTCTGTTTTTTTCGGGGGGTTTTTTGGTCTTAAAGTCTTGAAAGGCTGTGCGACATCTCCATCGCGGTGCGCCTGGTGGCAGCGCGCTGTATGGTTGGAGCTGTCATGTGTGATCAAATCAAAGAGCACTCTCCGAGGCATTGTGAGGCAAACAGGCTCCTGTTACAATGTTGTCATTGTGATCGTCTGTGTGTTTAAAAAAAAGCAATCGATTCCACCTGAACACTCACTTTATGCTGCGCTGACCCGCAATAGAGAGACCTCGTCGCACAATAACGCTCAGTTATGTGGCCATAGCCGTCCCTGCTTCAGAGCTGCTCTCCCAAGTGAAGCATGTGAAAGTCAGCGTGTTGCTTTTTTCTCCGCCGCCCGTTTGATTGACAGCCTGTCAGCGCCGCAGAAAGTAAAGGCATGTTGTCAATGAGGCATTACGTAATATGTCAAGCCACATCGGAGTCCAAGGGGATGCATGGTAGTGACAGTAAGTGTGCGTGTGCATGAATGAATGTATGAGTGTGCACCGTGGGGGTTTGGGGGAAACTCATTACGGTTCCACCCACGCAAGCGTTTTCACATGCCATCCTCTTCTTTTCCCAAGGTGACAGTTTTTAATTAAGTCTGCGGCTCACATCAGAGTCCCAGACCGGGCATGCTGAATGTATCTCCCCATTCATGACGGCCGAGATGAGACTCATTATGAATGTAAGCGCATTCATCTTTTAGCGTCGCGATTAATGTTTGCAAAGGACTCCGAGCATCTCGAGAGGATGTCGCCGAGCAAACGGAACGGCGGGCCGCGCGGCGTCGTGCCCGCCCGCCACCCATCGGAGAGCCACGACGCCATGAAACGTGATGTGCTGATCATACTCACGATGGTCATTATAGTAGATAACAGTGTTATCACATGACTTCAGAAGATTATTATATTAGTAATAAATATGTGGGGGGTATCCGGAGGCATTTTTCATGAACCAATTTTGGTTTGGATTTGGCTTCAAATGGATGCACGACGGAGTGAAACTTTGATTTTGCAGAACGAGACGAATTCACTCTTCAAACGTTTGTTTTCCAGTGAAACATGTCTGTAAAAATCGCCCATACACACATGCAGGTTTTTGAAGCAAGTGTTGCATGCTACTCTAATCGTTACTCCCAGTGTTTAAAGGACAGACGAGTCGATTCAACTGAGATTTTGCTCTGGTTTGATAACAGTACAGCTTCATATTTCCACTACGTTGAGATGTTCCTGTTGGTATGTCACTTTAAAACCACAACACTTTCTGAACGTTTAGAATAAAATGTTTTTTATGCAAAACAAAGCGGAAGGTCTCGATTTTCATTGTGTTCAGTGTGGTAATTTGATTCAGTCTCAGGTTGAAAAAGTCTGGTGTAAGCATTAAATCATTCTGGACAGAACGAGAGGAGTATCCTGCAAAAGAGCCTCATCAATAGGTATTTTTGATAATTAGTTTTGATTAGATACTAATTGCCAACATGTTTTGGACCACATTTTGCTTTCACTGATTTTTATAACAAAATGCGCAGCATTTGTCCTTGGAAAGAAAAGAACCTGTTGCAAGCAGCTCAGGCAATAAACGACACAACAGCAGCGAAACACAGTGAGAGACACTTCTTTAAAACGGATTAGAGTTGACAAACTGATCTGAGTCACAAGTTACAGAGTGTTCTCAGTGGATCACAAGCACAGCGTGGCCTGACGAGGCGCCCGCTCGTGAGTCACTCCCCCGCCACCTTCACTGCTTCATCTCCTGTATTCCGAAGTGCTGAACCGGTCCGCTGTCCGAGCTCCCGATCCTCCGACGCCTGGAGACCGACACACAACGGCCGGCGTGACACTTGAAGGCGGGAGCCGCTCCCATCTCGCCGCACCAGCTCCTCCTAATGTGAACTGACAGGTTACTTAATGAGTGTAAAGATGGAGAGTGACATCGCGAGTCACCTTCCAGCCTTTGCCGTGTCAACAGATGGACAGCAACATACACGGATGATGCATCACTCCGAAGGGCCGAAGCTGGAGTCCTTCAAACAAGGAGAAAGAATGAGTCATGACTGATTTTGGTCTTGACATGATGTAGAAAAAAAACACTCTTGAACCTCAGAAGTGGTGTTTAAGTAACTGTATGACACAGAAATGTGTCAAAGCCTGTTTTTTTGGTTTTGAGCACTGTTATCACACAACAGGAAGTCACTTTTTATGATTGCAGCTGTGAAACCTTGTCGTCAGCCAGAGCTTTTAACAAGGCTGAGTGCGGGGTGCTCAACTCGGAGAGAGGAAGTGTTTTGTGCCCCGCAGGAGGGCGACCGCGGGGCCCACCCTGGTGGAGAGCAGTTGGTTCATTAGTGATTCTCTCTGCAGTGACATCAGAGACAAACGGTGACTCAGCCGCCGACTCAAAAGAACGTCTCAAGCTGGAGACGCACGTCATGCAGGGAGGTTATCTCACACAGTGAAATTGGGGCGGGCAGGCTGTGCGTGCACGCGCGTGCGTGTGTGCGTGCGTGCTTCACAGTTCACCAACATCATTATGTTTTGTTTCCTTTGTCTGACACTTGTTTTTTTTCTCTCACTCCTTCCAATGACGACTCCTGAGCCAAGCTGCTGTGACTGTCAGCAGGCATTGACTCCCCCAGACGCCCGCTGCAACCCCCCATTTAACGGTTCTGTCAAGCAGCTGTATTGACTTTTTACTTGGACTTTTTAGCGAGGCCAGTCTCGCTCCTGCTGAGGTCATTTGAGTCCCTCTGGATGCTAATCGATGTCTGATCCGAGCCTCATCCGGCCGCTCGCTGGAAAAAGGGCCCGAGTGAGGAGAAGAGGAAAGAGACCGAAGGCAACAAAATACAACAAATACTCAAGGAAGAAATACGTAGAAAAACACTGGTGAAAAAATCTAAACACGACAGCAACATAAAGAAAGGACCATGATATTGCACCAGCATTTTTGAAGAAAACAGACTAGTCAATGGTTAAAAAAACTAAATGATCTACATCCATAACAGGTGATCACGAAATAAAACTATGTTGGGATCCTGGTCGGCGCTCCGTCAGAGCCAAGCTGCACTTCTGTGCTCACCTCCTCTTTAAATTAGCTGATAACAAGCAAGCAGTCCCGTTTCTTTTTGACTGATTACTGCAGTTAGTTTCTGCTGGATGGTGGAATCCCAGAGTTTTATTTGGAGACGGTCTTTTCATGCTCGGATGACTTTTTACATGGCGGGAGCTGAAGCCCTTGATTTACCTTTTAGAGCAGTCAGAGATGATCACCGAACCGTTTACAAAAAGTCAACCTGACAGCGAAGAAGAGCTCTTTAAGCCGGAGGGCCATTATTTAAACTCTGACCTTTTACTGGATCTGGCAGCATTTTCCTGTCATGTCCAGGCTGTTGTAGAAAGGATATCCTCTCGTGCTGGGAAGATGAATGACACCCTGACCTTTACTGCTTCACTCCTGCCTGCGGAGCAGGAATACATGGAGATAGAACAAAGGTGTCCTCTATAAATGTTAATGACAGCGAAACAATGAAAAAGGCTTTTATTGTTCTTTTAAAACCACCTTCTTTAAGATGCACCAAAGACCTGCTTCCAAAAGGCAAAAGGAATGTGAACGCCTCGATTGTGTTTGACAGTGAAGTCTCTGTGTGCGTCTAAACGACTGTGAGGCCTTAAAAAACAAGTCCACAAGCTCAGATCTGGACAGAGCTCATTTCCGTCGGGCACATTTGGGATTCGACAGCGCGGCACAGATGTCAGGGTGCTTCTGTACCCTGAAGTGTTTTGCGCGCTTACATAAGACTGTTTTTAAAAAAACTAGACAGTTTCAACGATTTAAAAGACAAAATCATCTGACTTGTATCCTGGAAAAATGGAGGGATTGGACATGGAAACAGAAAAGGTTCCAAAATAGAATTCGTCGCCACTCGTTTTCATATTAAAGACAGAATAAAAAGCTGTGCTGTTAAAGGTGCCGCAAGTATTTGCAAACTCAGAGATAATTACAATCCAACAATCATGTCACCTCAGCAAAGAGTGTTTTTTATTTTGCTGCAACCTTGTCGAGTTTTGTTCCTTTTCATCTCTCTTGTCAGTGTTATTTCCAGCAGCGGCATTTCCACTCAAAGCTCAGATAAATCTGCTTTTCATAACTACTAAACAAAAAACATCAAGTAAACACATGACTCGTTTCCCCCTAGTATAACAAAAACACCTAAAATCATGGTGATTGCTATTCCGGTGGCCAAAACTCTGGAGCTACAATCAGCGCAGCGGAAGATGATGTTAAGTTTGCTGTTTGGGTTGCTGTAGTTGAAGATGCACTTCTTTGCGAGCTCCTCATTCTTCACATTAGCCTCTGCAGCTTGAGTGGATGTCCTTTGTCTGAAAGGTGTGAGTGCACCTGCAGAATTCCTGGATGACAAGAAAGTTCAAAGTGTATTAGATTCAGTTATTTCCTTTGTTTGTCGGTGTACCGGCCAGTGTTGGCGGCAGCCTGTGGTGTCAAAGAGTTCATCGGCACCTCCTCTGTCATTGCTCGGCATCCCGCTGCCGCTGCCAAGGACAAAGTCCAAGTGCAGCATTTCATTACCACTGGCTTTGCCGTGAAAGTGATTGGTCACAATCTGCCGTCTCTCCTGGACCCGCAGAGACATGGGGGGGGGGGGGGCGGCATGTCTTCTGAGGTGTCCGGACAAGATGGTATCTCTTCCCTCCAAAGCACAGACACGAACCGTTTCATCCACTCTGTTCTAGCAGACCGCTGCAGTCCATCAGAGCCAAAATGTCACTTTCTTTCCATCTGGGGGGAGCAAATAGTCAAAACTCTTAATTCTCGAACCGAACCTTTTTCTTTGCAAATGTGGCTTCAACCCATAACCTGAATTCTTTGAATATATTCCTTTTCTTTCTAAATTTCCAATGAACTGTCCTAAATAAACCTCTAAAAGATACTAAAATTTACTTTGAGGTACTCAGTGAGATGATATTGACTCAATCTCTGAATTTTTACCACCACTCATAAACAGGCACCTCTGCAGAAGATTTGCTGCTGTTGGGAAAATGATAAATTTATCAAGAGAAAATATGTCAGATGACCTTTTCCATTAAGTTTTCTTTTGACTGGTTGCTCGGCAACATCGCGGGCTGAAGAGACCAAACTTTGCCTCCATCAGGAGCAGCTGAGAACACGATGATTTCACGAAAGCCAGAGAAATACTGATAGATGCTGAGTATATTAGTTGTATTCTCATGGTTGAAGTTGGAGTACGGTTTTAAAAATCGGCTAGATAAGATTAACAATTGGGTGATCCACCCCAAGTAATGACTTCTTACACCCCTAAACTGAGTGACCCCTTCAAAATAAAAGTAATTCACTTTTACTTGAATTGCCATTTAAACAGCTCACATTTTGACTCATCGGCAGGCTGAGGTGCTACTTATATATGGCTCACATGTACTGACTAGAGATATATGTGAAAGCCCTCTTTTCACACATGCTGAGTATGTTACTTTAATTCTTTTGTTCCAGTAATGCGCAGGTGTCTTTTATCTGGAGGAAGGATCTAAAAGTCTATTGTATTCTGCTCTTTTAACTCCATTCCACTGCCACGTCTAACAGTGTACAATTAGCAATCACGTCTACACCTCCTCAGCCCTCCTGCATTTAGAACCAGTCTGAGCGTGCTGAAGAATAGAGATTACGCACTGTGGCTACCTCCGAGTGCTGCTATTCCACCGGGATGGAGGTGCATTCATGCACGGGCGAAACACACGGCCGAGGCCGAGAAAAAGGAGGCAGCTTTGCATACATCTGCATAGGGAATTACTGCATGGCCAGGGTGTAACAGTGTGTGGCTTAAAGCTTTCACTTGGAGGGAAATGAAACAAAACTGTAGGGACAGGCAAAGCACAAAGTGGGAGCTCGCTCTTCACGAACCAACAGAAAAAGAGCAATTTCAAATGTGGGGGATTTTTTTTAAAGCCCTGGACATTTTCCAGCTATTGTCAGTGTGATGACATTTGAGGTGCAATCACAAGCATAGAAAGACAGGAGGAGAAAGGCAGACGAATGTAAAGTCCAATCATATAAACCGAGTTGGGGCTCGAATCGGGGTAATAAGTTGCAGTATCCATAGAAACACATGCACACAGTGGAAGAACATGCAAACTTTGCACCAAATGCCCTCAAGACTTGAACCAGGGGCTTTTCCGTCGAGAGGCAGGAGCGCCGCTCCACCGCGCAAGGATAAACCGGCTCGAGATGAAAAATTCATTGTTGCATGCAGCCACCGTATGGAAAGCCTGATGCAGCAGGTGGAAGATAATGAATAATAGCTGTCAGCGACATCTGTTCAAACAACCATGAGAAGAAAAAAAAAAGGAAAACCTGTGGAATAAAATCCAAAAGGAGAGAACTTTCAAAAGCAATCTCACACATGAGCTGATACAAGTTGGAAATCCCAGTGGAGAAAAACAAGAGCAAGTGTCCTGTCAGAGAGCAGCTGTGAAACACCTTCAACAGACAGTTTCATCTCAATCGCTCATGTTATGAGGAAATAAGGAGTTAACTGCAATGACGTTTTTCCAGCAGTTACGTGTATAAATATCAAGCAGTGTTTTGGGGAAGTATTTTAGCACCTTCACTTCGGCCATCTGTTGGTGTGTCTGCGTCACGGCTTCAGTGCATTGGCCCAGTTTAGCAGCACTCATTAGCAGCTCTCTGTAAAGAGGCCCTCACACTACCTGCACTGTACCAAACGTTACACAGGCACAATCACTGATCCCAGTGGGGGGTGGGGGGCTTTGTTGTGTCATGTATCCTACGCGAGCTGGAGATTAAAACGAGACAGAAAAAATGCTGTAATGAGTGCAACCATGCTGAAAGCACGTTCAGTAGGTCGTTCACAAGATTGAAAAAATGAGTAATGAATAAGTTAAAATGTTTAAAGAAGTCCAGAGTTCATGGTTGAATTC
>JASSRZ010000020.1:3016280-3037491 GCA_032164315.1 Malacoctenus gilli
TAGTTGTGGTTTAAACCGTGACCGGGTTTGTGATTTGCCTTTTCAATAAGTGTGTCATTTGTTTTAATTTTCTGTTACGTAAATAATTGATTTATTAATTTTTCTAAACTATTGTGTGAGGTTGACGTTTTCCTATTTTCTTATAGGGTATTGCATTTGTTATGAATATATTGACAGTTATAAGTAATCTATTAATCTGTGTAAGGGAAACCTAATCAATCCACATTAAAAATTATGAAGAGCTTGGCGGTTGTCAGGGTCACGATTGGAAAAACGCCGGTCCAAATCTGGCAAACGTGGTTTTGCAGTGTTAACTCTTTTACGTTCGTACTTTACCATCCCTTTACAGAGCCCTGCAGTCGCTGTAAAGCCCGCGTCACAAGCTGAGCAAAATCCTACAGCTGATTGAAGTGGCTTCATAAATAAGCTCATAAAAGACTCAGCCAGTGCTTACGCTTTGCTTCAACTCTCCTGAAATTCGAGGTTATGAAACGGTGGTAATTCTGCTCAGTGATGGAGCGCCGGACATAAATTACATTCTGTATGTGTGAATAATGAGGCTGTCAAGTAAAAAAAAAAAGTGAGCAGAAGATCTAGAATGACAGGTCAGGATTGTTGCCTCACACTGAAAGTGAAACAGAGGAAATAAACAAGGGAGCAAAGCCAGAGCGGGGCCACTGTGGAGGGTTGCCGAGCGTTTATCAGCATGGTCATCGTCACATGTGATCAGTCTGAAACAGAAGTGGCCAAACGGCAGCGGGCAAACAGCAGTGAAAACAAACAGGAGAGTGAGCACAGGTGCAACAATAATTAATCAGCACAAGTGTCAACGCAGCCTCTAATTAAATCCAAACTGTCCAGCTGTGGGAAAGCAGCCAAAAAGAGCAGCTCATAATGACAGAGGAAAAGAAATGAGCGAGAAAGCCCGCCGAGGCACAAACAGACGACTTTCCCCAGAGTTTAGGACTGAACCTCCGGCTGCAGACAGACTCCACTCGCAGTCAGATCAGATCAGCCAATATCTGCCGTGCAGAAAACAAGTGAGACTTGAGAGACTCACAGGAGCAACTCGGGCTGAGGCGGCATCAAACACTTGATTGAACTGTTGCTCTGTGCAGACTCCACTTAGTACTCGTATTGAACCCAGAGAAACACCCGCAGTTCAGTTCAAGGACGAAAGCAATACAAAGGGAAAAAATGAGTTTTTTAAGTACCGATATAGAACGGGTCCATATTATACAGGACATGATGTAATACGTGGGACATACACTGCAACACGTTACACGAGTTCATTAGCGAGAGGATGATATGATCTTCAAACACAGCGAGATTCCATGTAAAGTAATGCAGGACTGAAAGGACTCTGACTGAGGAGCGTCGCAGCTTTTATGTCTTCATGGCTGCAAATGATCAATTTGAAGTCGACATGTAAAACTATAAAAATAAGTTCGAAATATTCTTTAAAAAAAACTTTTTAAAAGTATCATGAAGCAAAGTTTACAAGCTCGTCTTTTGTCATTGTTGGTATTTTGATATGTTCAGGGGGGTTTTTCATGTCAGGAAAAGTAAAGGAATAATCCTCTGCCTAAAGGAGAGCAGGAAATCAGCGTTCACTGCTCTGAGCATATCTCTGCTCCGCTGTGCATCCTTTGGGCCACCGCCACCACTGCTGTTAATGTATCCTTCCAGGCCTTAAAGTGTTCTTAGTTTTTTTCTGCAGGAAGGAAACATCTGCTCGTCTGTCTTTTTTTCCCCCCACTGGACAAGCTGTCGACTTTGGTGTGAAGTCTGTTTTCTAATGTGGGAAAAAAAACTGGTTTCAGCAGTCGCACAAAAACGTGAGAACGACTCCTTCCTGCCGCCGCGGTCCAAAGGCGAGCAGTCAGTTGGAGTCGTTGTCAGTAGGTGAGATTGAACCTGCAAATCTTTCATGTTGTCAATTAGTCCATTTACTGCCTGATAACATTGCTGTAATCAAACATTTCCCCTGTGCAGTGTTCAGTATCACACGTCTAATCACATAATCCATTGCAGGACAAGTGAGTGAAGGGTCGGATATAAACAACCCACACAAACATAAAGGTTTCTGTAAACAACTTTATCAATTCAGTGATAGACGGTTTTTCTTTAGGCAGATGAGAACATTTGATCTCTACAACTACAGACGTCCAAAAAAAGAATGAAAAGAATATGACATGACGTCGGTGTGTTGGTTGATTTTCAAGTTTGGCGCAAGCTCAACATTTTGGCACCATGTCAGACAAACTTTTTTAAATTAAAGCAGCGCAATGGTGCTTCTGTTAACTCAGTGAAGAGTGTTATACGAGTGATGTTCTTCATCAGGCAGCACCAAACCACAATGTCCTAACATCCTGTTTTAGCACCGCCACATATTTCGGAAGGGGTCTGCCAGGACCCCTTTTCAAGGATGAAAACCAGGCAACTTTGGAGCTGGTGAGTTCCCGCAGTTAAACATAGATTAATTCAACAAATTAGTACAAAAACACATGTTTCCCCCTCATTTTTCCTGTCTTTCTAAGCCCGGTCTTAAACCCGTGTGAACTCGTACAAGCCACAGCCTGCTGCATTTATTCTGATTTGGCTCTATTTCGAGTGACTTTGGCCTTTGATCGCTCAGCCTGGAAAATCAGAAGTCACGGTCCCAGCCGGAGAACTCCTCCTCCGCCTTCGTCTGGTCCTGAGGGAAACGATCAAAGTTGATGTAGCAGGGACCCTGAAGGTGGACAGAAATGCAGTTTATTGAAGAAGCCTGCCACAGCATCCAGCGCCGCTTTGTCATTTCAGTCACTGAAAACGCTCGGCAGTTGATTTGCTTTGCTCGAACCTGAACCTGTTTTTGTCTTTTTTTCGTGTTTTGGTAAAACAGTGGGCTACTTGCCTTGCGGATGAGCCGTACTGTGGGAGCGTCGAGCTGACACATCCGCAGCTTGTGCCAGTTCATGCTGCTGAACCACCTGATGGGAACGCAGGAGAGAAATTTCAAGTCAAACCTGCCAAGAAAATTTTGCAGGAGGATTCGAGCATTATCTGAGGAAGCACGCACTGATTAGTGCAGAAACATTCGGATGTGAGAAGAAAATAAGACCACAGAGACTTTATTTTTGACTCTGAAATACAACAGCTAAAGACACCCACCTTTGTTCTCTCTCAGAAAAATACGGTGGTGTCCCGTATTGACAAGTGAGCACAAATGCTTTTCTGAGACATAAATAACAATTTACAGAGGCTTGACAGAACAGTTATGAATGATGCCAAGTGATAAATGTTACTTCTTGAAATGTCACTGTGTCCAGGGCGCTATAGGCAGAGTGATCATTCAACAGGATTGTGTGAATAGACTCATCTTTACATGTGGGAAATGTCATTTGGACACAGCCTGTTATGGACAGCATGTTGCCATGGTTACCTGTGATGCCGGACATCTTTGATGCCATTCTTGGTGTTTCCCAACCTCTGACCTGGCCGAGGTCTGAAAACAAACATCCATAAAGTAAACTTAGCTTCAAAATGTGTGTTTTTGATTGCAGACACTTTGAATTTTTTCAAATGTTGCCACAGCAGTAATTTGTAGGGTGATGCAGGCTCCAAACAGTTTTGAGTGCGCATCTTTTCTGCGCATGAGTCGCACAATCGATTCAATGGCTTCCCATGGCTACGCATGGAAGCCGATCACGTCGACGTCCAGCTCAAGGCGCCGGAAAAGTTGAAGCGCCCCGTCTCTTCGCAGCTTCCGGAGTGACAGACAGATTTGCCCCAGACTGTGAAAAAACATACGTGTTGCGCCGCATTTTTGCCGCCTCCCTTATCTCGTGAAAAAATGCCGCCCTGGTCGACTGCCTGGTTCGCCCGTGCCTAAAACCGCTACTGGTCCTCTGTCTGCAGAAACTGCTGGTGGCCCTGGCCCACTGGAAAAAAAAACTAACGGAGAACGAGAAAAAAAAAGATGGGAGCTCGCCAGGAGCGGAAATGACCGGAAGCGGACGTCACCGAGCTTTGCGAAGAAAGGCAGTTACCACTGTTTTGGCATGTCTCAAAAAAAGTTAGACCTCATGCATATCATATTTTTTAGTGCTTTTCACTTCCCTTCAGTCTGTTCTAATTTATGACGTTTCATCCAAATCATACATCTACAAGTAATGAAAACCTGCATTGGACGGTGAAGTGTGAGAGTAGTATCGTAACCGAGGCTCTCACGGGTCATTTTGACCAACTCACAACTCTTATTGATTCTTTTGGTTTCCTGGCCAGTGAGTGTGAGAGCAGCATCGTAACCGATACTCTTGTAGGTCAGTTTGACCAGCTCACAACACTTTGTGACTTTTCTGATTTCCGGAAGCATCTTTCTTCTGAACATCTCGTCAACTCTGAGAAGCCCCAAGAATGCAATCAACCTTAGAACAACAACGTCAAGAGAAACGAAGGTCAGTGCATTAAAGGTCAGTGCAATTTCCTTGTTAAGCTTTTGTTTTTGGGATATTGAACATTATTGATTCAAGATCCTTCAGTAGGGGTTTTTCGAGCTAACACTTTGTAATGCACAGATGTAAACTGCCACTACACAAAGGCCAAAAAACACGAGAGACGAGCTTCTCTGAAGCCACTTTAAAAAACAAAACAATTTTTAAAGAATTTTAAAAATTCCAGGCAAATAAAAACGGCAAGCGAGACTGAAAAAGGAAGGAAACAAAACAAATATATTGGAAACGTACTGTTTAATGGGATTTAATCCTCATACCCCTCCTTTTTTGTTGATTCTGACTGCTTTTAGTATAAGGAAGCGATTTATTTAAAAAAATTATAGAAAAATGACATCTAGAACAAACTGTTTTGAGCTTCCTTAAGGGAAAAATACCACTAGGCATGTTGATTTAAATGCAAATTGCAGCCCCCTTATGAATGAAATGTTTAGGCTATGTCTTCAAGCAAGGGTGTATTTTTCTTACCTGCAGAGTTTACTGACAATAGACTTTGCTGCCTCGCTCAGGTACGGTGGATACTTCAGGACTCCGTCCAGTATTTTGGCATAAATCTTCTGAGGCTCTGAGCTTGAAAATGGAGGGCTGAGAAATGAAAGTGACAGGTAATGAGTTTAATGTGTTTGATAGTATGACTTCAGAAGAATCCAGGGATAACTTCGCTGGTGTACTGGTGCACTGCTTGTTTATAAAAGGCTGACCCTCTTAGTGCAGATTTCTGACTGTGCAAGTGTCAGTCATACTTCCCTGCTGCCATCTGCTGGTTCAGTATCAAAACACAAAGATGAAGCTATAGAAACAGTGACTGACTTCCATTATCAGTGAAAGCTTTTGCATTAGAAAACGCATTACCAGTGAATCTTGTATTACCTCCCCACCAGTAGTTCAAAGATCAGGATACCAAGGGACCAAAAGTCAACAGCAAAGTCATGTCCTTGGTTCTTGATGATTTCTGGAGCCATGTACTCGGGAGTCCCAACAAACGAGTAGGTTTTCTCGCCGCGCACCAACTCTTTTGCAAAACCAAAGTCAACCTGTGTCAAACATGGATGCACACAATTCACATGCATGACAAAGGCTCCTTCAAAGGGAGCGCTTATATTTGCTCACAAAACTGCCTTTCTGGAAACGCTCTTTTTTGTCTAGAGGTGATGCTGTGACACAGAAGAAACACCTCTTCACAGATGAGGACGCACCAGTTTGACGTAGCCCTTCACATCCAGCATCAGGTTCTCAGGCTTCAGGTCTCTGTACATGATGCTCTTCTTGTGCAGGTAGGCGTACGCCTCCACCACGCAGGCGGTGCAGAACACAGCGACGCGCTCATCAAAACGCCCGCTGACAACGAGAGGTGAAGCGTAATGACACTTCCTCCTCTGCAAGCTCTCATGGTAATATGCATCACCCTCAAAGAAAAAAGTCTTAACTACATGTTAGAAATATTTTAATATGGATGTGAAGTGTAAATTAAATAAGAGCTTCCTTACACTTCTTTGAGTTTGGTCCAAATTTCACCACCACCACAGAACTCCATGACCATGTAGATGTATCGTGTGTCTTTGAAAGATGCGTAAAGTCTAAAAACAGAAGAAAATCAACACAGACCATCTTTTTAGAGGTCGAGTTGCATCCAGCTGATGCAGGTCATTGGAGAACTGTCTGTCTGTCTCTGTCTGTCGGCAGATACCTGACAATGAAATCACACTGGATAGTTTTGAGGATCTTCTTCTCAAACAGCATGTGCTCCTCCTGCCTCTTAGCGACGATGTGCTTCTTGCCGACTCGCTTCATGGCGTAGTATTTCCCGTGATTGACAGTGGTCATCTTCGAGGAACAAAAGGCATTCACTCAAAATGTCATACATTTTCTTAGTCAGCAACCAAATATACATTCATCCTATTATACATAAGATGGTGTTTGACTTGTAAGATGCACAGATTGTCTGATAGTTTGTTTTCCTATGAAAAATACACAGAACTCACAAGCTCCACACGACCAAATCCACCAACACCCAGGGTGACTGGGTCTCCCTGAAAGCGGCCCTCCTGATAATACACTGGAACCAGGTCCTTGAATCTCAAAGTGGAGCTCGGGCTGAGGAAGGTAAAGAACACGTAAGTGGCTCCATACATCGAAAAGAATTTCTGTGTGTTCTTTTTACACTTGAATAACATCATCTTTGGATGCAACAGCTGCTCACCTTGACTTTTCTGGCACCTGTGCCTCTTGCATCACTTTGGAGCTGGAAATTAAATCACAT
This sequence comes from Malacoctenus gilli, assembly GCA_032164315.1. Lineage (NCBI taxonomy): Eukaryota > Metazoa > Chordata > Actinopteri > Blenniiformes > Labrisomidae > Malacoctenus > Malacoctenus gilli. The sequence goes on from JASSRZ010000020.1 coordinate 3,023,037, forward strand.
GTTGAGGAGGCGCTATGCTGCTTGGGGGGAAAAAAATCTTGCAGGGTTTTGTGGTCCTTACTCATCAAACAGCTCCAGGTGCTCGACAGGAATCGTCTCTTCAAATACCCTGAACAGAAGGTGTCATTGGACAGTTTATGGAGCCACCTTATCTGTCAGCAAGTGTCAATCATCACTGTGCAAGAATACACTGACAGAATATAACTTCTCAGGAGCTCCGTGCCAGTTGTCACATCAGACACGTTTACACTCAGAAAAGAGTCAAACTCACTCTTTATCGATGGAGAAGCAGGTCACAGGTCCATCAGCAGAGCAGGTGGCAGTTCGCAAGACCTCGCTGAACGTAGAAAACGGCACAATTCATTTATCAATTACGATATCTTTGTTTTGGCCAGTCAAACAAAGGCCTCGCACCATCCATTCCAGTCTGCTTTCATCTTCCACCAATGTAACTTGAGGTTCATCTGCCCGTTACTTTATTACATTCTTGGTCACTGTCAAAAGTTGTGGCGTCACAGTAACATTTTACTTCATGAGGTATTCTTAGTGCAAACCAGAGTTCACGTTCACAGTTTTTTTCTGATCAACATGCCAAAGAAGGGAGCAGTGGTGGGAGGTGTGCAGAGCAATGGATGCTGAAAGAAATGTCCTCAGGCGTGTGGTGCGTCTCCATGGTTACCGTATGAGGGCCTGTTCCCCGAAATGCTCCCCTTTCCCCATCCTGCGAATCTGCTTCTGCTGCCCGTTCACGTTCTTACTCACCAGGACCTGAGGGGGCAAAACACGAGGCAGGGTGAAAGAGAGTTTAGAGTGTTCACACTACGCACACACATGAGCTGGAGGAACATGAGTGTGTCACAGCAGCATCGTAGCAGTATTTTACCTCTCCCTTGAGGATGATGTAGAAAGTGTTCGCTTCGGCTCCTTCTCGAACAATCACATCTTTGTCCTGATACTTGACCTGAAGAAAGAGTACTTGTTTGACTTCAAATGGGAAATTATTTATGACTCTGAAGGGAAACTAGGAAAGGGCATCGACAACACTGTTCTGTTGAAAACATGTATTTACTCACCTCCTCCATGGAGTCGATGATTTTGGACAACTGGACGTCATTCAGGTCCTTTAGAGTGCGAGACCTGAAACAGAGCATTTCAAATAAGGCAAAACATTTGAAAGTATTGGCACACATGTGTCAGAGTTTGAAGAAGATAGTTTCCTTCATTTCAAGTGTCGTCTTCAGAGTGTGCAGCTAAAAGCGGCCATTGACTCACGTCTTCAGGAAGCCCATCAGCTGCTCTCGCTTCTTCTTGGACTTGTTGGTTATGATGGTCCTGTAGGTCTGCCGCTCCATGGACCACAGATGCACTGCTGTCTTTGCTGCAACGTCAATCTCAATCAGCCATGAGGTACAACACAACACACACACTCTTTCACTAAAAAACACTTACATTTCAGTGAGAATGCATCTGTTGCTGATAAAATATGAATTAATTTGTAAGAAGAAACAAAGAGTGAGTTTGTGGACGTGACTCATGGAGTGAGGGGACTGACCTGTGACTGTTGCCGTCCTTTTGCAGTTGTACAAGATGGCCAACTCTCCGAAAATATCGCCGACATTCAGAGCCCTGAGGTTTCGGCCGCCCTGAGTGACGAGGAGCTCACCGGCTACGAAGGTAAAACAAATCACTGAGTGTCAGACTTCAAATCAAACTACACATCTAAAAACAGCTGCTGAGATCCGTTGACAGTAGATGGCCTTTGCTAACCTGTGCCTGTTCGTTTGAGTTTAAGGTGATTCTTTCTCTACATCCTGTGACCAACGCACCTGTTTTTTAATTTCTGGTGAATTTCAACATAAAGAAGGCACTCCTACACATTAAAAGACAAACGCCTGGATGTCCAGACGTCCCCCCCACCTGCTACTATGTACATGCTGTCTCCTTCCGAACCCTCCTTGATCACTTCCTCCCCAGGATTGAATTTGGAGACCATGAGGAGCGCCACCATCATGGCTATCTGCTCGTCGTCCAGGCGGCTCAGGAAGTCATTGGTCTGGATCGCCTTGACGATCAGACTCGTTTCACTGGCGGTGAGAGGTGACAGACTTCTTATTCTTTGGTCATTTCAGGCCCGTCATGAATTATGTAAATGTGCGAAGAGGCAATTAGCTGAGATTTGTCACACTGGCGAAGCAAATTTAAAGGGGACATTCTGGTGTCAGCGGTGCTAATTACTGACCTGGCAGTTTTCTTGACCTGGGTGCGAGTAATCTCCAGGGTCTCCGGGATTGGCTCAGAGGCTATGACAGCCGCACGGCTCTTCCTGAACTCTGGTTCAATCTCATTACCGCCCTGGGACGGAAACTCTACAACCGGCAAACAACCAAAGACAAATACGGGGTCAAAGATGGGTTTCAAAGATCACATGAATGCAATCGAGCGCTTGACGGCCGTGTTGACCTCTTACCCAGATCATGATATTGACTATGCAGCTGCTGCAAAAGTTTTTCTTTCTCTTCCAGTCGCTGTTCTGGAGGCACAAACACAGAAACCTCACACTTACTGAGAATGTTCGACATGACTCCTTCAAACCTGAATCATCATTTGGTAAATCAGTTGTACCAGGTTGCAGCTGGAAGTGGAAACATTTCAGTGAATGTCTTGCTTTAACAAACACTTTTTCCACAGTTACACTGGAAACACTCACCCAATTCTTTGTTTTGCCTCTGCAGCTCAGTGTTGATCAGACACTGTTTTTCCAGCTGCTGCTTAAGGTCTTCAAGTTGCTTCTCCATCGCTACAAGGAGAAAATGTCAACAACATTCAACACATAAGCCTCAACTTAAATCATGCATGGTAACATTTGGTTTTAAAGGGATTTTGCACACACTCAGATTTAATACTGACAATATGATCCTGTTAACGTGTTGAGGTCTTTTTTTCTTTCTTTCTTTTTTTTTTTTTTTTACAAGTCTCTGAACTCTGCTCTGCTGGCTGCACGCAGCATGCGTCCCCCTCAATAATGCAGGCTAATGATGGACAGTCACCAGGGTGCTCTGAAGGCTGTCACACCCTGTCTGCTCCCGTGACAGATCAGTGGTTGATGAATGCAAGAAAAACATTCTCATTGCAGGCATTTGGCATGCGAGTGAGTTTTTCTTACAGTGCATGCAAACAAATTTAATGTCACTGATTCAAAACATCACTGCTGGAAGTCTTTGAGATGACAAACATGCTGCGTTCTCCTCACTGGGGTTGCCTGTTTGCAACAGCTTTGAAATCTTTCTCATGAGAAAAGTTGGCATTGTGTTGGCGATGCATATAAATCTGTCCAGACAAATATAGAGCCGCTTGCTACCTGACTTATTTACAATCAACACACGCAAGGTGAGCGAGGTATTCAGCCGTCACGTGACCCCAAAGTTACTGCTGCCTCACCCTGAACATTGAACAGCTCTGAGATTAGCCGTGATGTCGAAGTAAATCATAAAGTGGCTGCGCTATAGACTGTGACAGAGGATAAAGCAGCTGCTGCTCTGCAGAAAAGAAGTTGCATTGAAACAAGCCCAAATAATAAAGTTCAAATACAGCCCTAACAATAAAACAAAGAAACATGCCAGTGATGTACTAACTAGGAAAGGGGCTCATTCAAAAGTGGAACAACTCTTGAGGGGGAAAAGATGTCCGTGTGTGTTCTAAATTACCAGGAAGTTAGCGCAGGCTGTTTAATATCCTGCCATGCAGAGCACACACAGACAGAGCGGTGCACAAACAAACTTGGTGGGCTTTCTAGGAACTTGCAAGCAATAAAGAAACCCAATATGTGCTGGGAAGATCGCAAAGATAACCTGCGCTGCGCTTAGAGGTCAGCGTTTAATGAAGGAAACCCACCAGTCGTCCAAATCTTTATGCATTAGCCCAGGAGAACTTCAACAGGAAACTCATTAAGTCAATGCATGCTGCAGGTTGTGCACTGATCTATTAGTCCTCTTTTACACAAGAGCTTAAAAGGCTGCCGAGAGTCCAGCACTTAATGCTAAGTTGTAACTTGAAGGGAAAAAAGGACAATTTAGAAACAGACTAGTATTTTTGAATTCAGCCATACATATTCATGTGGTGGTCCAGTCAGGGCAGTGGAAAATAAAAGGCACAGAGGAAACCTTATACAAGTAGACGCAGAAGACTGCACACTTCATACTGCCTCGTTACTAATTCATGAGCATGTGTAACTACAGGTAGACTCTCCTGAGACTCAGTGAAACAGAAACAATCATGTGTACATGTCCAGACTGTAGTACTCATTAGAGGAGAGGGGTTTTTTTTAGAGGGGGGTTGCATATCTTGAATTCTATCTTCATTTTAGCACATTTTTCCTCACAGCTTGACAAAGACACTCGAATTTACAGGCATAGAAAAGGTGTCGCACTCACCTGCAGGCTGCTTGTGATCAGGAGAGAAGACGCGTGACTGTCCGGCTTAAAAAGGCCACATGGATCATGGACCTGCTCACAGTATCTCCTTTCAGTTGGAGGTCTTCACCCCACACACAGTTTCCTGCCGGTTGCAGACTGGATACACCTGAGCAGACACCAAACGTGCTCTCCGACCCCTCTCCAGCATTACTACTTCTTCCTGCCCTTCCGACACTCTCCCTGCTCACAATGCCATGTCTGCGCTTCAGCCCCACTATTTCTTCTTGATTTGTTTCTCTCCCCCACTCTGTCTTTCCTCTTGCCTTCTCTTTCTCTATCTGTCAATCTCAGCAGCTCTACTGTTGAATCATTAACCATCACCTGCTGCTCCTCCCATCTCACCAGGTAGGAGCACCGACAGGAAGAAGACCACGAGCAGGAGAGCAAGTTATCGGGTTCTGAAGTGGTCACGTCGCTGTGCTCTGTTCATCCTGAAGACGTGTCGCTAATTATTGAGCTGGGTTACTCATGTCACTCCGCATATGTGTTTTGTTCCTCTACAGGACACAGGGGTGAAATTTGACTTGGATGGGGCTCAGAACTGATATATTCTAATATTGTGTAGATAACAGATGCCTGAGATGATGAATGTTGAATGTTGTTTGCATCAGTTATTTCAGCTTTTTTATTGCAACATTTTTCTTTTTTGGGGGTGGGGGGTGTTCAAATTTTTTTCCCCCAATATTCCAACTGTGAATCCTAATTAAAGTGTTTTTCAAGTTTCACATTGACACTTTTTTTAATACACCAATGGCATTTTCTTTTACATTCACATATCAGTCATCCCAAAAGGCCAATATTTTATGCAGCCCAATATAGCTGTGTAACAGCCAGTGGAATCAGTGCAGTCAGTCAAACTTAAACATATTTCATCGAATAGTTTGTGAAACTGCTCTTTGGAGGTTTGTCACTGAAAAATGTTTTCCACAGTGCAGCCGAGTCTGAATGAGGTTTGGCTTTGTGGTGGAGGCTGTTTGTCTTTATTGTTCAGTTAATTATTGATAACTGTCTGGTTAATCAGCGACATTAATGACCCCGTCACTCTGAGATAAAAAGGTCTCGGATTCCAGCAGTGAAACCAAGTGGGGCGGGGGGTCGCCGACAAACAGACTTGTTATGATAGTTTTTCCATGAGAGCCAAATGTGGTCGAAAAAATATGTGCATGTCAACCAAACCAAAACCTTGATGGTTCCGATATGACCAGCGATGCAAAATGTTTGTTGTTGTAATTCTTTATTCAAGTGCAAATACAAGGAACACAATCATATTCATGGTGCATAATGCCCACATTTTAAAGAAGTGGTGTTGCAAAAACAGTGTGATTGTGTGTAGAGCCTGGACTGAAGTGCAATCAAATGATTCAAGGCAGGTGATGGAGGTTCGCAGTGGCGAGTAGCTGATACATTCACAAATGAAATGTGTGGAAAAAGCCACATTCACCTCACATCTGAAATATCATCTTCATACCAGAAGCAAACATTCACCAATGATCTTCCAAATATCTTCACAAGCAATAAGAGTCAAGTAAAACCGCCGTAACTTCATGAAACAGTTACACCAAGTTAGTGTCGGCTCAATAGAGTGACATCACTCCTTCACGTAATATCGGCAATTTGAGCCTAAAACGTGGATCTCTTCAAGTGATAGAAATCCATCATGTCGATGCACAGTACATACTGACCTGGTCCTCATCAAAACACAATCTAAAACTGCACTGGAGACAAATCTGTGCACACACGCCAGCTTATGTAGACCGTTTAAAGCCACAATGATGACTTACATTTGTTCATCACTCAACTACCATCGGAATTGGTCGGTTTCAGTCCGGATGCTGAGGAGCCGCTGTCCTGCATGTTTTCAGTCTCAACATACCCAATTCAAAAGAAGGCTTCACCTTCACCATCATCCTCGTCATCCAAAGCCTGGGGCTTCTTTGTTCGCTTGAATCGGGCTTGTTCGAGCTGAAAACATCAAACAGGGACCACGGGGGTCCTCCAGGACCACAGCTGCCAAACGAGACCTTCAGCAATGTGCGTAAATGTCAAACGAGGCAGATTTGATCACACAGACAACTCAGAACCAGCAATTACAATTATTGACAGCAGGTACAAATGTCTCAAGTACCACACTGAACTTTTACACAGTAAAAGGTAATTTACCTCAGATCCTCTACATACCTTGTATGGTCACCCTGCACACTGCACCAGCCGGCAGGGTTTTAAACATGGTGCAAAAAAATAATGTCATCATTTAAGGCATGCGTCGCACTGCATGGAAAACAAGCAAACATGAACACTTGTATATGAGGCAGAAAATATTACACCATTAACAGAAAGGAAGTAACAAATCTACTGTTCGTAAGATCAATATCAAATCAATTTGTTCTTTGATAACAATTAGAAATCTATCACTACTCGTAGTCTTTGATTTTAATTTCCTGACGGGGAAACTTATTGCATTTTGTTTTCTACACATGCTGCTCCACAGGTCATCAGCCGTGTCGCTGGGACGGCAATTTTCTGACTATTTTAGGAAACAACTGTGATTGAAAGCGATTCATCTATTTTATCAATAGATATTTTTTTCTGCACAAGCGCAGGCTGCTCAGATGCTGAATGATCACTTAAGTGCTCTAAAAAGCTTATTTAGCTTTAGTTCGGGGTTGTTGTTTTTCTTTTCTTCATACTTTGTGAGTGTTCATTGAGAGTGAACCTGAGATGACGAGGAGGTAGAGTTGCAGTGACTTCAGAAGGTTCAATGTTACAGTTGGTCATCTCTGCAAACATGAGGAGGGCACAGCATGGCAGTTCTACAGCATGCACAGCGAAGCGATGCTTTTTCTCAACTGTGATCCTAGTGGTATGATGACCTAGTGGTCAGTGAAGGTTCCTTTTTTGTTTTTTCATTCACTCATCTGCTTCACTTCAAGACCGCAGGCTTTCTTGATGTCCGCCGGGTTTTCGAAGACTGCTTGGACGAACTGGCTGAACAGGCGCTCCATGTAGTTTTCGCCCCGAGGGAACAGACCCTGCAGGAAGGCGATGTGTCCGCCGTGGGCCGTCAGCAACAGGGCCACGTTGGGCAGGCTCTTCACGACGGTCACTGGGAAGGCTGCAAAGTCACAAAACACTGTGTACTGTAAAACGGTCCATACAAACTCATTTTTCACGACGTCAACATCTGGTTCTACTCACCGATTTGTGGCGAGAAGGGGTCATCAGCGGCGTTGAGACACAGGATGGGAATCGCTGTGCTTGGGAGCTTCTTGTCTGGGCTGGCATCACGGTAGTAATCTGTGCAGGACTCGTAGCCGAACAGCAGAGACGTGAAGCGTTCGTCAAACTCTCGGATCGTTCGCGCCTGGTGGAGAAGACCAAATAACAGGGAGGACAAAAAGCTTTTAAACATGTAGCAGAAGTTGTCTGATTTGTTGCCTGTTTGTTTTCGGATGGAAGCAATAAAGTTCCAAACCTGTAGCAGAAAAACACAGTGAGTCATAAGGCGACGTACCTTCAGGACGAAGTCCACATCCACCACTTTTTCCAGAATTTTTCTGTGCCTGTGAGAAACATGAAAAAAAAACTACAATCATAGATTGTTCAACTAGATTGAAGGAACAGAAGAACGCCGCTGCTCGTCTGACCTGGTCACGGCCCTGCACAGCCCATTCGTGAGGTACTTGTTGAAGAGCAGCCAGTTGAGAGGTTCTTCCATCGACTGGGAGGATTTTATGGCATCCCAGGGGACAGAGATGGTGATACCCGCCACCAAGCCCGACTCTGTGCGCTTACGGGCCAGGTAGTTCAGCAGCACCATGCTGCAAAGGGTGCAATGAAGCACAGGAGAAGTGGAAGACAGAACATAAGCTAGGCCATGCATGAGTATTATACCAAAGCAAGTTACACTCATCAGCTACTCCAACTCACCCTCCCAAAGACACACCAGCACCAAGCACAGGAGCGAGAGGAAAGAGTCCCTTCACATGGTGGACCACACGTTCCAGATCAGACGTGCTGGCAGCGCTGTAGGTGATCGGCGTCTCAAGCAAGCAGAGGGACAGAGCGAAAGGGTCAGAGGGGACTGAAGAGGAAACGACTTCTCACCAGCGGCAGCAATCCAAGCATTTCCCCTGTTTTGTTTGACTAAAAGATCGTCTCTGATTCTGGTCTGTTGTGTTTACTTCAAACAGTAAGAGACAGAAAAAGAAAGAGTCTGTTGTTTAAAACGATTTGAAAAATGTCAGGAATTAGCCAGAATGCACATTCACAAGAGAACATACTTTTTTTTGGAAAAAACATTATTTACCAACAATTCTTCCCCTCCAAGTCCTCTGTTGTTGAAGACCACACATCTGAGAACGAAAGTGTGCAATAAAGACACTGGACTCGCACTGCTACTGATTCTTCAAGACACATCGACTTTACATGGATCTGCTTTACTCTGACAAACTGCATGTTCTGTATTATGAGGAGACTTTTTGAACAGTGAGCTGAGGAGTCAATCGGACCTGTAGCCGTGGCGAGTGGCCTGACTGATTGCGTGAAGCACATAGGACTGCTGGCTGTTCCCGGTCAGGCCTGGGAGGATCAATACTGTGGGGCGAGTGGAGGTCTGTGGGTACGTGGCGCTGGCCTCATTGTCAACCCAGTCCAAGGAGATCTGCCCACCGTCCACCGTACGGATCAGCTCACTTGTGGACAAAGCGAGAGAGAACAAATCACGGCCGTACTAGAATAAACAGGAGAAAATAAAAACATCTTGTAAACTCTGTGTCAGGCCACTACATAAACAACAGGGAGTCTCCTCATACTTGCGATAGGTGACAGGAGGTCTGGATTTGAGGAGGGCACAAACGAGGGTTTGAAGCCTGCCCCCCCAACACCAAGGAGTGGGGCTGAAGCGCTCGGCCACCACGGGACAGTGTTTGTGCAGGAACACACTGAACGCCTCGCTACAAATCAGGACTGGTGTCTGACGGGGAGAGAAGAGTAAAATGAAAAGAGACACAAGCGCTTTTCAACCCACACGATGTCACAGACAAGAATGCAAAACGAGGTCCTTTAACGTCCTTTAAATACGTATTTGGGATTATTCAAATTAAATTTGAATGGATTTAATCTTTTGCTTTCTTAAGTATAAAATTCTTCTGTTTACTGAAGCAGATAAACTCCACCAATATATATATATATATGAATAAATATATCCAGTTAGAGTTCAGGAGGATCATTATTTGAAAGTGGATGATCTTTGCAATAATAAAAGGGGGAAACAAAGGGAAAAGTAGATGAAGAAAAGTGATATTTTCTGAACTGAGAGGGGAAAAACGAACAAAAAAGTGGCTGACTATTAGACAGGAGAAAAACTGAAAAAGTGAAGATAATCACGTATAAATTATGTATATGTCTAATTTTTTGTCAAGTCACCCACACACGTTCACAGTGTGTCCAGTAACGTGATAAGACATTGCGATAGTCAAAACAGGCCCAGGAAGAATTTGCAAACCCTTTACATGGTGTACCGTCCTGTGTACAGGTCGGGGATCGAACCAGCGACTCGCTGATCTCATCACCCGCCTCGTCACTGTCAAGATTTAACACTCAGTCTGAATAACGCTCAATGGTTATAATTAAAAATGGAAAACGGTAAATGGCGCCACCGGAACATAAAAGTAATAGTGGTGTTCAAAGAATGGTTAAGGAAATCAAGGGAGTGAGATAAAACCAGAGTCAAGGTGATTATAGAGCAGTCATTACCGCTAACCTTCACCGCAGCGACTGACCTGACACTTGCGGCCCCACAGATAGTACAGTGCGGCCGTGAGCGAGCAGATGAACACCGTGTAAGGTCTGGAAACACACTCCCAGTATGTTCTCCAAAGCTCCGCATGGCTCAAAAACATGATAATGGTGTGGAGATAAACAGCAGCAGCAGCAGCAGCAGCGGACGGCTGACCGGGTAACCGACACGGTGCAGAGGACTCGTTAATACACACAAGGGAACAGCACAGAGAGACGTTTGAATGCCCGACAACCTGCCTTCATCACCACCGGCTAACGATCAACGTGTTTTACAACCGCTCCTTTGCCCCGACACGTCCCATCAGCTCCGATAGCGAGGCTCGCCGGCGTCTTCTCCTGCGGACTTTTATACACCGGTGCTCGCCGCGGAACGGGCCGCCGCTTCCTGGTTCAGCGTTGACGACAGACGTTACAGCGAGCGTCATCGTGTGGCAATGGCGACAAAGGACTACAAACATGGAGGTCGACCTGTACATGAACTGAGGTCGTTTCCAGTCCTGTATATGGTTTCATAGCGACCTTATTTCCAGCCAATAAACAAGACAACAAAAAGCTATTTTACTCGTTTATTACATGATGCTTAACAGTTTATTACAAGAATAAGGTCTCAAACTGAAATTCTCATGTCATGATTTATTTGTTGATTGAAGCCATTAGATTTAGACGAGTGGTGTTCCTGCAACCACCTCTGACTCAATCCCACATTCATCATTTCCACGTTTGATCTTGAAGTAACCTGAAATCAAAAGAGAAGAGATGGAGACAATCACTGACTTCAGACCATATTTCTCTGCCTTCTTTGTAGGAAACGGTAGTTCCCAGTTAAGCTTTACCATTGTCGCCCCAGTCGGTGTTCCAGGAGTTTGCAACCAGCCAGTAGGGAGTCCCGTTGTCCTTCCCCCAGCCCAGGATCTTAATAGCATGACCGCCCAGCATCTCCCCTGTCACATGCTGATACACACCTAGGAGCAATATAACAATTCAAAGTATAAATTCAACTGAATTATGTCAACCAGCTTCCCAAGAGCCTAAAAAAAACTAGGCCAGTGGATTGGGCACAAGTCATTTCTAATACAAAGTATAAGCAGGTTGCAGGTGCTTGACTTAAGAAGGTTTAACCATTAATACACAATGCAGGCTCTTGTTTGTACATTTGAACATGTATGTCAAAGCTTTATGCGCATACAGCTTGCAGACAATGAGCCTCACCCGACTTATACTGCAGAAAATCAGCATAAACAGAGAACGCTGCCTCCACAGGGCCATTCTTATACAGCTCAGTCATGATCTGCTGCTCGTCGGATGGGACGTTGTACGAACGCCTTCCTGGAGTGAGAAGCAGAGGAGAGCATCAGGAACAGATCCAGGACAAGATTTGGCTAGAACGCTGGAGGGGGGGCATTGTTAGTTTGGACGTCAGTACCAAAGTGTTTGTCCTTGGGATATGACGGTGTGTATCCGTCAATGCACTGCTCGACACACTTGGGAGTCTCCTGACTCTGACAAGGAGGACGTGTGCCGTTCACATGGTGTTCACAGGGGGCGATGGTGTATGGGCGGCAGCCTGGAACGGAGCCGTCACCGTTTACATCAACACTAACAGGGCGACTCAACTTCACACACAGCCAGAAACTCACCCACGTTCGAGTTATACAAGCCTCCTGTCACAAGTCCTGTCTTCACCCAGTAGTCCCAAGCAGCAAATGGGTAGCCACCAAAACAGCTGCAAAAACAAGAGGGAAAAGAGTTGCTGAGACTTAAAAGTGCATCCAATAACATTTAGGGCTACGTCCTGCCGTGACACTCACCCCATGCCACACTGGTCACAACAGGTGAGCAGGTCTTCAGCAGAGATCTCCACAGACACCTGACCATCAGTCTGGATGCAGATCCTGTCAGACATCGCCTCAACTGCTCCAAACGCCTGGGAGAAATTAAAGAGAAAGCACCTGCTATAAAACACATTCTGCTCCAGAAAGGACTCAACTGATGCTACTGATTCTTCTGTCCGTCGTACCCAGCAGGATCCACAAGACCCCTGGTCTCTGATCTGCTGGATGGTGGGACACTTTGGCCACTGCTGACGTGCATCAAAGCTGTCCGGAAGATTTATGCCCTCCAAGTTATGGACCCTAAACATTAAAGGGAACGTCATTAAAACACAGCAGATAAAAAATGAACCTGCTGACTGTCACCTGTCAGCTCATGTGAGGGGCTGTAAACACACAAAAAAGCGTGTGCATGTGTGTGTTTTGTGTCTGTGTGTGTACTTGCACATTCACACACATTTAAACTTACACTTCTTGAAGTTTGTGTGTATTCAGTATGGTTCCACACAGCCCCTTCACATGGGCGATGTCAACATTTTGGAAGTTTGGCCCAGCCTGAAGAAAAAAAGGTGGTTTCAGCTCAGGTTTATCTTTTATCTTGCAAGGATGGCTAAAAAAATGACTGATATATAATGACAATCAGATGGGATAATCTCACCCTCCAGGTGGTGTTGGCTTTGTTGATGAAGTTGATCATCTCTGATGAGAGGGGGGCCGGGAAAGGGTGGGCCCAGGTGACAGCGAGGGTCACCGAGAGGAGGATTAGGTGACGCATCCTGCAAAACATTCAGCGAGCACAAGAGGTCAGAAAGGTGTGCTGTTGTGAAGTCAGAAAAACACAGCTACACAATTTAACCTGTCAGGTTTAAAGTGTAAATAAGTTTAGAAAAGGAATTTTACCATTGGAGTCACTTCAAGTATATTTAACCTTTAAGTTCAAACATAAAATTGCTGAAAACAGCCGTCAATAAACGGGCTGCTGGACAATAAAGAAAAATTCTCCTTTCTTGGCTTTACCTGTGCTGCCGTCTCAGTCGATGTTCCTCAGTGTAACTCTTCTGTCTCACTGAACAAGTCGGTCTCTCGCAGCCAGCTTTTAAATGACACATAAAATGACATCACATGCCTTGTGTAAAACTTGTCTAATCGGTACACATCTCATGTGACTTTCCAAAGGTTGACAGGTACACCAGACAGAACCTGGATTCCGGAAACATAGTAATACCTGCCATCCAAACACTATAACTAACACTGCCTTTAAGATTTAAATTTGTTCAGATAAGTATCAGAAAATACACTTTATACACAAGTTCTCTGTAAAAAAATACTGAAGAAAATGTGACTCATTTCTTTCATCTTTTTATTTTTCCAAATATATACAAATCAGATTGTCACATTACATAGCAATGTTTTTAGCTCTCCTTTGGTTCTGTACAAGGTTACTCTGTGCTAGCCTTTCTACTCACCAAAGCTGCATTAAGGACACTTTGCTATCAATAATATTTATGCGTTTTCCTGCAAGTATGAAATGCATCCGAAATCCTCTTTTTCTTCCTTTTGAATCTTTGCTCTCTTTTGCTCCTTTTAACAGTCTGTGTCTCACAAAACTACCTTCGTATTGCACTTTTTCATGATGGTTTTAAAAGACAATCATTAAAAGGTAAAATACAAGAAAAGTGATCAAATAAAGCTGTAAGTGACGGCAGTTCTTTCTAACTAATGTAACATACAGCACAAATGCTGTGAAGTGCACTGATGTAGCTTTTCAGAGCTTCTCCGACAGACACATAACAGATGAAAACGAACATGAAAATGTTGCCACTTTATCCAAACATAAAAACAGGAGAAGTAAAAGTTTAAGTGGGTTCGCGTGAGGTTGGGTGGTTGTGACCACCAATACCCCGAAATGGGCTTCGCTGTGTTCTCTTCTGTGACTTCAACATTAAAACATGATTTGAAGAGGAAGTTGTTCTATTTCCATCTAGAAATATTCAAATAATTGAAAAAGAAACATTGATAAAAAGGTTTCAAACAAACAAAAGAAATCAAGACAAAAAACATCACTGACAATCAAATGGCAAAAACACCCTGAATTGTGTCTTTTATGCTGGTGAGAATAACCACAAATCACTGCATGTAAACAGTTCATCCAGACACAGGATCGACTACGACAAATTACAAATCAAGTCACCTAAGGAACCCTGCTGCAGAACCCCACCATAGTCGAAATAGGTCCATGGTCCTGTAACAGCCACGATAAAATGGCAAAGTGGGAAGAAGTGCTCAAAATAGCAGAGTAAGAGCTGAGCCAGTCCTCCAAAAGGGACTTCGGGGGGGGGGGGGGCTTCCAGAGTC
>JASSRZ010000020.1:3045276-3059532 GCA_032164315.1 Malacoctenus gilli
TGTGTGTGTGTGTGTGTGTGTGTGTGTGTGTGTGTGTGTGTGTGTGTGTGTGTGTGTGTGTGTGTGTGTGTGGTGAGCCAGCGCAGAGAACAGATCTAATTTGTCCAAGTCCAATTAGCAGACGGTGTGTTTCCGCCTGATCCAAACTGCGACGCGTGAGCCGCTTCACTGCATTCCACTGTGACTGTGTGCAGACCTGGTCTTAAACAGGCCATTGTGGTTGCTGGCGCAGCGCAACTCGTGTGAGCTGATGCAGGAAGGGGAACATGATGTGCTACCTCCTCCCCCTCTGACTCAAACGCAGACACGAGTCCCCTCTGTACGCAACAACTGTCACTATACGGATCCGATTGGGCTCAGTGTCACTGTCGAGAATTGATTTCACTTACATAATCCAACTTTGGCATGACGGCTCTGCATCCCCCCATCTTGAATTTAAACAGGTTGAGAATCTCCTCCGGGTGGCCCAGTGACTTCAGGATGTCCATGCTGTCTCGGGGTTCAGCTGCTGCGCGGATAGACTGATGTGCGGTGCCGACAAGATGCTCCCCATCCAGGCTGCGCGTCACTGAGATGCGGCGGCGGCAGCGACACCATGCAGAGTCCGGCGCTTGGGCGCAGTCTCGTCAGATCGAATGACGGCGCTGATTGGCTGGCAAGTCATGGGCTTAGAGTTCATCTGCCAATGGGCGGCCAGAGCGTCTGGTGTGATGCCCCGCCTCAGCCCATGTGACAGCAAAGCGCGGCGTCCGATTGGTCTGAACGGCATCTGAAAGAGGTACCGGTACCTGTTCATGAAATGAATTATAAACCCTGTCGGGGCGGATACCTGTTGCCTGTGCTCACCTCATTGCGTCCACAATGATAGTCACTGTCCTCTGACAATGTGTGGACATTATCATTTGTATAGTGTAGATATAATGTGCAAATATATTTAGATGATTATTGTGATCCTAAATTAACTGCCAGTATTTTACTCTTTGTGAAAAGGTGAAGAATATTTTTTGGGTGAAAATACATAAATCTTATGGTACATAACCAAAACCTTTTCTTTGAATTTGAACTTTTTTTTTCTCAAATCACACGATTAGAGTGCCAAAAGAATAAATACATAATTTCATGATGCTTGAATAATCATAATACAGCCTATTTGATGTTGATTTGAATGTGGTAGAAGCAGGTGGCAGCTAAAAGAGGGGTGATGACGATGAGGAAAAATGTGTCTAAAGGTCACAGTTCTCTGTTCTATTTGTGAGATGTTTTAAGAAGTCAGAGAGATAAATCACATGTTGTTCAGGAGTGAAAAGAGTGGAAAGTGACATTAACAATGGGTCTGCTGTGTTCAACAGTTCAACTGCATGATGACATTGTGAAATTGAACCAGCCTGTTAAATACTCAAACCCTGAAACTGCCGTGGCTGGAGAACAGTCATTATTATTTTCATTTCATTTAAAACCTATACTTTTCTGAATATAAAGCAGGTATAAAAACCTTCATCATGTCACTAACTAACTATTGGATCTGTAAATTTAATTTGTGGGCTTTATATCATTTAGCGGCCATTTTTGTTCTCCCAGGAAAAACTGCAAAGTAATAATTATGTCCTCTGGTGTTGAGGATAAAGTTTTTCTGAGTAAAATAATAGTCATAGCTGGACATCACTTCCTTGAATGGAGCCTATTTAGTGAAGGAAGAAAGCAAAGAAAGCTGCAGCCCAACAGCTCTGTGAGTGACAGCCTGCACCAATCCTATCAGTGAGATCCAGGCTGGATCAGGAAAGAGGCTTTCCTCTGTCTCTCTCTCTCTCTCTCTCTCTCACTCTCTTCCTCGCTCTTTTCAGCCCTGCAAAAAACACACCTTTCATTTAGTGTATGCAATTTATCTCAAGTTCAAAAACAAGTGAAATTTCTACTCTTGAAATAAAACAAATACAGACAAAAACCGAAACTTTATATGGTCTTATTTTAATTGTGGTAAGATGTTGTTGACTTGGAATCAGTAAACTGTACTTGCTAAGAGATGTGTTTTCTGCAATGTGATAATTCAGGTGAATACTCAGTGGTTGTGACACACTTCACAGACGTGCTCCTGCTGTCAGCAGTGAGTTCTTGTCTCGACTGTCGACCAGCCCCTCTTTTCCTGCATGAGCTTCTCTGCTTGCCAACCGACATTCCTTGTAGAAATGAGTTGAAAATGCCATGCCTTCCATTCATGACATAAACACAGGTAAGCACCTCCACCTGTAACCCGACACGAGGTAACCTGGCATCCAGATCCTGTCAAACATGTTGTCTGGTACGTTCATTCTGCTCGCAGATGTTTCACCCTGCTGTGTGTGACTGCATGAACTCTCCTTCAGTTCACTGCTTCCCTGAAAACATAAGACCTTCTTAACAGGGGCTGTAGTTTAGAAACACAAACCCTCACAGTATTATGTCATTAGAAAGGAGCGAGAAGCATTTGATCATTGTAAAAGTCTATTTAGCGAAAAATGAATGGTTTTAATAATAGCAGCGGCCTCCATGTAGGTTTCTGTTTGAGACATTCAGTCTGAGAATTCATCCTGGAAAAAGATAAGTGCAAATACCAACTCTCAGATTAGTTACTGATATGTGGCTGCTGTGTTTTATGAGCTTTATCAGCTGAGATTATTTCATTTACTCTTTATAAAAAGGCTTGACAGCACAGCACAAAACCAAACAATACCTGCCAAAAGATGCAGGTTAGTGAGGGAAAATGTGTATTACACACATACTGACCCGTATCAAGGCTCTTGTGTGTCACTTGGTTGCCCAGGTACTTTTCAAACTGTGCAGATTTTGGCTGTGAACTCAAACACACTGGTCCATCAGGTTGGATGTTGCTGGAGGGCCCCCAGCTGTCTGCTCCCTCCACCTGAGGCAAGATGCTCCATAATTCACTGTGACACAGGTTAACCTTTTAAGGCAACTTCAGTCAAGTTGCCCCGAATTCACGGATTTCTTTTCTCCTCAGCAAACCACACAAATCACAAGAGTAGTGGTGCTTTGATGTCTTCTGACAAAAGATGCATTGAAAACAAAGTGACACTGACAACACTTTTGTCTTACTTCAAAGTGTGAACACAACAGCATGCGGGTTAGGCAATGTGTATTTGGCCGTGAGCATTCCTGACAGGAGGAGCTCTGTGGTGACAGTAACCATCTTTCTGAGTAAACACAGGGAGTGGGGCAGTTCAACAGTTACTATCAGTTCGTTGGAAGTGTCGGGAGTCACTGAGCTGTGAATTTGGGACGAAACAGGAGGAATATTTAAGTTGAGCTTTTCCTCAGTGTCTAGAAATGAGGCAACTGAATGGACCTTCCCATGTGAGTAAACTGACTTTTCACGGACTTGAATCTTTGTGATTAAGGGGAGAAATCCACAAACGTCTGTATGTTTTCCTCCAGGTGGAGCCGTAAACGATCACTTTTTGACAGATGGGATGAGCAGACGCCTTTCTACACGAAGAAATGTATGAGTGGCATGAACGCATGGTGGGGCAGACACCCGACTGACATAACTGACAGAGCTACACAACACGTTTCCATCAAGTAAGTACTGACTGGGAAGAAATAGAGCGGAAACTCAAATATCAGGTCCCATAAAACCAATACGATTCACTACACCGCCTCTGCCATAAAAATGGACAATAGGAGCAGCAGTATGAGGCATCATTACGTAGTATATAGATAATGGCCACAAAAGGGAGAAATGGGGAAAATGTACACAACTGTAACCCATAAAGGACAATAACAGACAGCCTCGCAGCTGGACAGAGTATTATTTGCAGCAATTTGTAGCACTCAAAGTGTTGCAGGAGATCAGAATTTAGGAGATTCTTTAAGTTCGATGCCCAAGTGATAAATTGGGCTACTCCAAAAAGGCGATAAACCAACTTCCACCTCAGGAATCCTGCTCTGACAGCAGAAAACAACAAAAAAGACATCCGTTTTTTAAAAAGTTTCTCACAAATACCAAAGTGACAACCAAAACTTTTTGGAGCAGCATCAAAGATGTCAGTTTCAGTGAGTCATCGCTCATTTTATAATTCACTGGGTTTGATTAGCCAGTAGTAAAACTTCCTGCCAGGGAATGTCGGGCCTGGCTCCAGTACAGAGATAACAGGGAAACAAAGACTTGCTGACAGACCTTTAAAGTTGTGTCTCTTACCGACAGAGCACAACAAAGCTGTTATTGACTGTATGCAAATGTTTTGGTCCAAATGAAAATTCAGAATTACGTCAGAGGTTTTAAGGTGGCGCTTTCGAAGATATCTTGTGGGAAAAAGTCATCAGCAAATTATTTGATTTTCAAAGGTTCAGATTATTTTCTTCCACATTTCAAAACAAACATGCTGTAATTTGTTTAGCTCACATCACTTATTAGGTTTGGTTTGATTTGGTTCTTCTGGCATCACAGGACTCACATCTGTGGATATGAAGCCCCTCAGAGTGGAGAGACCCTGCGGGACACCCCCTGCCTCTGCGAGCAAACTTCCTCCTGGCTGGACACGCAAACCTCCGTGAGAAAAGTTTTGGAGCATCTCAAATCCAGACGAGCCATCGACGACTTTTCCCTCAGTGACTCGGTCAACGGGAAGTTTTTGGAGTTTCATCGCGACGTCACCGGTGAATTTGGGGCGGAGGATAAGCAACATTCATGGGCAGTTCTGGAGAAGAAGGAGGAAATCATAATGTACGGACCTTATTATCCCAACTACAACAAAGGAGAGCACAGTGAAGACATCATTATTAAACAAACGCAGGAACTCCTGGGGTCAGAGGGTGTCCCTGAAAACTGGAGCATCTACATTTTCACCATGAACAGCCCGTGTTTGGCTCGAAACACCTGCCCATGCATGCTGAGCCTGGTTCAGAAAGCAGAGGAGTGGTGGAGTCTGTATGGAGTCAAGACTCACATTGGCTTCCTGAGATGCTGGGGCTTCAAAGGAAACAAAGAAAACGTCTTCAAAGAGCTCACCTACAGACAAGTGGAAATTATAACTCAGAGTGTGGATTACGAGGGTTATGTTGAATCCGCCGTCAAGACCCCAACAGATCTTCGACCTTTAAGTGAAACCGTGTTTTGTGTGGCTAAAAACCTGCTGAACTCTGGAGAAGTTGACACGTTCCCTTTGATTACCACCATGCAGAAGCAGGACCGCAAAAGCTACTGCAAAAGTATACACGCAACGTTTGAGAGCAAACCAGAAGAGGAGAGAAAAATCCTGGCCCAGGAAGTGAAGAGTGTCGCAGAAGCGGCAGATGTCCTGCTGTCGGCTGATCCTGGGAGTCTTGAGGAATATTTACAGAGCGGACGAGAATTCATACTCGATTACGCCTTCACGTCACAAGTGTGCGACGCGCTCCAGGAGGAACTGAGACTCGCGTTCCAACGGTGTTGGACGGAGACGGTGCAGGACATGTACGCAGAGTTCATCAGGGAGAAGCTGACTGAAGACTTTAATCACTGTGCCGTCCAGGTCTTCATCAGAGACGTCAAGAGGTTCACTGAAGACCGTTTGCACATCGGTAAAGTTGAGTTTTCAGAGCAAGATTCAAACACTTGCAGGTGACAAAACACCAAAGACGAGCTGGACAGAGACACCTCACTCACACCATCACGTCATTATATCAAAATGCTTTGTATTTATTAGTCCATGCCTAGAAAGATATCACAAACAGGATAGTACACAATTATTCTGGAGTGGAGTTTTCACATAAAAGCTTTTTCATTTCCATGTAATTGAAACGTGACAATATCTCACATTTACATGATTTTGTCTTCATGCTTTACAAGTGTCAGCATGAGGTACAGACCAGACATGAATGTGGTTTGTGGCTGACTTCATAATAATAAATACTCGTCGGGTTATTTACTTAAGTGTTAAAAAGTAAAGGCATGATAGATGCAAAACTGTGCCAGCAGGGGGCGCTATGTGCTGCCGGTGATGCCATCCACGTCACATTTATCACTGCAACATTCTCGCTGCATAGGTAGTTTTTTCATGTGTTGTAAAATGTAAGAAAATGTCAATACTGACATGTTTTAAATTGCATGAATCAGAAAGATAAAAGCACACGATTAGTTCCAGAAACAAGAAGCCGCCGTGAAGCTGCTCCTATTGCACAGAGAAGGTCAGATTTACCAACAGGTGGTTCGCCAACACAGGGATCGAATGTGAAGGTGTGTTGGTTGTCATAAATGGAAATAGATTTCTTCTACAGCTGATGCATTTCCCGATGCAGAGGTTCACCTCTGCTCTTCCTGCAGCGACAGGATCTTCATCACCTCTGTTACGAGGCTGATGCCAGTAATCTTGGATTATCTTCAAATGATCAGTTCAAACAAATAAACTTCAGCGAATCTTTTGAATGCAGCACATTACTACAGTTTTCTTTTCAACCGCCACATCTGAAAAACGGCAGCAAAATGACTTACTGGTTTCCCACATTTTATCAAGTCTTTTTTGCACCACAAATACAACATATTCAAAAGAAATTGCATCATGATGTTGTCGTGAACTGACCTTTTAAAAAGATTTGCTGGAACACGTCAGGTCTGCAAACTTTGAATTGAAAGAGTCCAGTTCTTTGTTTTTTTTCCCCCTTTTACTTATTTTGGTTAAATGATTGCGATCATAACAATAGAACAGAAAACTAACAATGTCAGAAGAATATGGCTACTTTAGTTTTTGTGATGTTATAGTTTTTATTAGGCAAGTTGTGCTGCTGCACTGCTGCCGCAGCCAATCGTGAGGCTCCATTCAGTCCTTGGTTGAACAAACAGTGTCTCCGAAGTTCTGCGAAAGGTTCTCGTCTCATCTTTTGTGCCTCCCGCGTTTCTGTCCCACATGTTGTGGTTCAGGGTTAGAAACACCGGCGTCACCTCGGACCAAGAGCTACAGTCGGCTGTAGCAGCCCGCCGCCTCTCAGCAGACGCGGATACAGTTGATAGGTAGCTGGGTGGTGGGCGGTCAGCCTTCTAAGCCAGGATGAGGTTGTTCCACGGCTCGGCTTTGGAGCTGGACGACCCGCTGTGTCCTCCGGGGGACATCTTCAGAGGGATGGCGCCTCCCTGAGCCGTCATGTAGGCGGGGAGGGCGGAAATCTGGAGAGAGGGCGGCGACTTTAGTCATTTTTTTCCCAATGGACCTGGATCTTTATGTCCAAGTCAGTCTTACAACAAGTCAAATATAGTAAATACAACTGCTGTTACATTGTTCAAATTCGACTTGATTACAAAACTTTTCCTCTGAAAAGTATTTGAATCAAGCAAATCAGCTGAATGTTAAAGTAGATACTGAAGTGTTGCTGCATCTCACCTGTGCGTGTGTGCTGTGGTGTGCGTACAGGCTATGGTTTTCTGGCTCGCTCTTTATCTGGCGAGGCTCCTCTGTGTTGGCGGAGGAGCGGGGAGTGCTGCTGGGAGTGACTGGAGTCCCCTCGCTGCCTGGAGTCCCTGCAGGGCGCCACACAGCCGCAGGTTAGCACACACGTGCAGACTTGTGAACAGGCCTCCATAACACGTCAACACACGCTTGCTCAATTGTTTGGCTTGATTGTTCTTCAGAATTAAAGGGAAACGAGCCCGAGATGCAAATTAGCAAGCGACAAACATGGCTCCGCTCCAGCTTCTTACATCAAAGCCTATACAAATGTGTTGATGTGTTTTCCACTCACCAGTTTGGGGCTTGTTGAGGTTCTTCGGTTTGCGTTTGCGAGTTTGGATCCCCTCTTTCTTCATGGCTAAAGGTCGAGGGACCTGTTGACACAGCAAAACCGAAATAAAAGAAATCACTGACTGGAAGACTTTGGAGGTATTTTTTGGTCATTTTGACCCAGTTTAATTCAGATAGGACATTATGCGGATCCTGAACTGCACTGAATTCAAAACACTTCCTGTTTGTTTGCCCTGTTGTTTTCTTACCCCGTGGAGTTTCATATAAAGCCCACAGGCATTGCAGACCGGCTCTCCTTCTGCGTTCCTTCGCCACAGGGTGGTGGTGGTGGTGTGACAGTTGGTGCAGGACAGGCCCACCCTCCTGGAGGCAGACTGCAGCGGACAAACAAGTCATCAGTCAAAGGAAAATTGTCAGTTGTTCTCAAAATAGACTAGATTTTGTGACTGGAGTTAGACGAGTGTTTTGCGTTGTGTTGTCACCCACCAGCCGCCTTTGGGGCTTGATGAGGGGCCTGTTGATGCCGTTCATCTTGTGGTACAATCCGCAGGCGTTACACAGGTAGTGGCCTGTACCATCTCGCCTCCAGAGTGGGGTCGACATCGCCCCGCAGTTCACGCACTCTCGGCCCTCAGCAAAGTCATCGAATAGATCTGAGAAGGGCAAAGTTTTGAAAAAGATGAGATGAGCCTGCTGTGACTCCGCTTTGTGCTTAAAGGACTGTCAAAAATGTACATAAAATAGTTCTGTGATCCTGAGAGAAATTAACACACAGCTGAGTATTTTTGAAATGATTTTAACCAGGTCAAGATAATAAACTTTTCAGTGCGATGCAGTGGCATCAGTTCACCAGCAGAAGGCGCAGGCTGCAGGCAGCAGTGGCCTGACAACAGCAGCCTGGATTCCCTCCTTATCTCACAGCTCCACTCCAGATAACAGTGGACTGGAAATGGAGCTCCATCATATTTAAACACCGTCTCGGTGTCTCTTTCTGCCCCTCAATCAGAAAGCGCCACATCAGATACATCCAATCTGTACCCTCCCGTTTGGCACGTGACAGAGTAGCTCACAAGAACCACTTAGCCACACAGGAGAGGAGACATCAATCTGTGGAGGGGAGCCGCTCAGCTCCTCTGACCTCCTGCACGAGGCAAAAATCACCCACACGGGCTGCAATTGTAATCAGATGGAAGTGACAACATGAGGAATACCTGGATCACCTTCAAATCAGATTACAACACGTCTTCAATCACTCAAACAAATGCGTATAATTGCTCAGTCCAAGACTCTGTGAATCTCCACTAAATCTGTAACTCCTACTTTGCGCGGTGCAACAGGAACGGCACACAAACACACGCAGGCCTCCTCAAGGCTGAGAGCCGAACGGCGTTGGCAGAGCGGACTAACCTTGACTGAGGCGGCAATTGTAGCCACCACAATGCAGCAAGTCAAGACAATACACGAGGGGAATACTGTGCTATCCCGCTCTATCTAAATGAACCTTTATAGTGCTTTTCTTTCCACCAAGTGACAGCGTGTCCATAATCAATTTAAACCCACACAAACATTTGGGCGTCCGAAAGGAAAGCTGGAAATTAAAGTGTCGTCTGAGTGAGGCAAGTGGAGACTGATGTCAGTATTCAGTCACAGTCATTGATAACAAGATAATGGTCCTAAACAGACACACTGCTTAAATATCGCTGTGTTAAATTACAATTGAAGTGAGAGTTTCCTCGTGTTACGAATCCGACGGCTTCCAACCTGTTTCAGAGTTGAAGAGCAAATGATCAGAACAAAAAGGCCTCAGAGCACTTTAAATTGGTTCACTGAGAAAGTTGGAGAGTGACTAAAACTCAGCTTATTCTTTGCGGAAATTTAGCAAATGAAACTGACGTTTCAAAGTCTTCTCATTTACAAAAGTACTTTCAAATTGAATTATTTTAATTTTGTGTAAAATTTCAGAAAGAAAAAATGAATGCACAAATATAACACATATGGTAAAATAATATGAATACCTGCATTTTTTAGAAATGATCCCCTACTTTAGAATGAAGATTTATTATTGTATAAATATCAAACTGTTTCACTTTATTTTACACACGCTGAAAAAACTGTTTTCATTTCAGTAACTTTTCCACTTTGCCCAAACAATGTTTAACTTAATGACTAAAATTATACAATAAAACCAGAAAGAACTTTTGATTCTGTTTTGTTTTTCACACTGTCACAATTTCATGTTCTTCTCACGTTTTTATTTTTTCAAATTAAACAATGAGATTTATCCATGAAACAAGAAAAAAATCTCTTGGTTAATTTTTCAAGATTTAAGATTAAAATTTAAATGAAATGGTCCTCAACTAAATGTAAATACATTTACAACCTAAAATTTTGCAATCAAAAGTGGATTTATAGATTTATGACTGAAATTGACTGTGTGAATTTCTAGTAAAAGTAAAACTGGATTCCGATCTCGATTTCAAGTTTTCAGTTTTATAAATAGTTTTTTTTGTCGCCCTGAAAATTCAACCAGAGCTCATTTCTTCTTTCCACCCAGCAGGAGGGAGTTTCTTGGGCTCCTCGCCCTCCACCCAACAATGGGCTCCCCCTGAGGGCCACTTAATCAAACACCCACATCTGATCTAATTTGTTGCCACTGGTGAAAACAATGAGCCGCGGCTTGTTGTCGAAAGCATTTGTAAACAGGCGCAGGTCTTTGGGCTGAGATGAAGTGGTCAGACTGGATCAATGGCGTTATCTCTCACATGGATGTCTCGGTTTGTTCTTTTCCTCATCAAAAAGTTCAGGCAGATAATCAGGGGTCAGTTTCTTTATCAACAACAACCTAATGTGTGTATAAAAGGACACAAAAGGTGTTTAGATTTAATATATGTATGCTGGAAAGGGCCACAAATCGACTGACTGAACCTGGTCGTTTTGTAGAAGTGTTAAAAAATATAGATGATGGCTCAGGTCAGGCAGGTACAACAGTGATCAGACAGACTCTACAAGGTACAACAGCCACCGAAAACCTGACTGCTCTGCAAAATGCGTGTTGTGAAATCTCTGTCATCCATATGGTCCAGAGTACACTGCAGTTTGCAGCTATAGGCCGAATCCTCCTGCAGCGCGGGGGGGGGGGGGGTCACCAAGGCCCCATCGGTCAGAGTTCTGCCCCAGCTGGAGGCCCTTCAGGCTGTGACTTCTCCAGATATCAAAGCTCTCACAGGAGTCCAACAGGAGCCGGCTCGTCCTCAGAGAGAGAAAACAGGCTCCAGTGAAACCCGCCGACCAGGTTTCCTTCACATCTAATAATGTGATCGCAGAGGCCACAGTCGAACAAGGCTCATAAATAGCAGCCTCCATAAACTGTTATCATTAACACTTCTGTTGATTATTAATTTCTATCACACCAATAATGCTCCTTGGGTTGGTAAATAGGAAACATCTTTGTCAGATGTTTTTCCACCAGCACTCATGTGTCCGGGAGATAAAATCGAAAGTGAATCATCTGATGAATCTACAGGTTACCTGCACTTAGACACGCTGCAGAGTAATTCAGTGGGAATTCTATTTATTGTTGCCAATATTCTTATATTCTTTATACTTAATAAAAATGTTTTTTAATGTTGTATGTTAAAAAAAAATAAAGGTCAAATGTATTCAATTCGTTGAAAACGTTCATGTGGACAAAAATCTGCACCTTCTTTATTTTCAGCTGGATTTAAAAAAAAAAAGTACTATTTGATCACTTCCTGTGTCTGAGGCCACGAAGCATTAAGAAAATGGTAAATGAACCTAAAGTCAGGGAATTAATTGATAGGTTCTGTGTTGGGTTTTGTGTTGTGCTGTTTTCTATCAATTCTTGAATAACAACTTCGTTCGAATTTGCGAGTGTTAAAACTATGCATCAAACTAATTTAGCGAATGGATTCAATCGTAAAGCAATAGAAGGAAACAAGTTAAACAACCAGAACTGCTTCAATATGAATAGTTCTCGAATTATTTAAAAATGATGAATTATAAACACGTTTGGAATTTTGAGACTAATCGTGTTTCAGATCATCCTGTGATCCTAAAATTAAACATCAGTTCTTCCTCTTTTATTAAATCCCGCTGATTAGACATTTGACCATTGAAAAATCCTCTCCATTAACTATCATAATTCTCATCCCACTGTTGAAGAAATATTTTGTACATTTTCTCCCTGAGGAGAATAATTTGACATTTCACAAAATTAATTGCGTCAATTCTTGCTCAGAATCTGACGCAGGAGGACCAAGTCCTCTGAATTGATTGACATTTTCTTACGCGTGCTCACCTATGTTTGGATGCCGCGTGGCACCGGGAGTCGCGCCCGTTTGGAGACCGTGGAGCACCGGGCTGTCGAAGGGTGACGCCGGCCACGTCCCCCCCATGTTGTGGTTCATGTAAGCCGGGTAGGGGCTGTGGTAGGACCCGCTGAGGCCCCGGGTGCCGTAGTGCTCCCTGCCGTTGGCCGATATGTTCAGCGGACTGCTGTAAGACACCGCCGTCTCCCGGGCCGAGGCCACGCCGGAGGACAGCGGCGGGCTGGTGGAGAAGCTGAAGCGCGGCGACACCGGGGAGTGGTTGTAGGACGGCACCGGGTCCGCGCCCGGCTGCGCCCAGGCGGAGTGGCTGGACGCGGGGCTGCCCTGCTGCGACGCGCCGGGCGTCTGGAGGTAAGGCAGCGCGGGGATCATCGGGGTCACCACCCGGGTGGTGGGCACGTACACCGGGGACGTGCCCGCCGAGGCGTTGTGCAGAAATCCGGCTTCATAGGACGGTGGGCCGTGGTTGGTTGTCATTATTCCCTGGTACATATCCCCTGCTTGGAGCTGGACATCCGAGGTGATTATCTGGATAAACGATAGCGTGGGTGCTGCTCCGCACGGACCTCATAAAAGTTTGGTTCAAATAAAAACAGCCGGCACAGAAGTGAGCGAGATTTCTGTAAAGTCCAGCAAAGCTCTCTGAAAATTAAAAACAAAGGTGAGAGCGAGAGAGAGAAAGAGGGAGGGAGAGAGAAGAGAGAGAGGAGGAGTGAACGCAGACTATCCTCTGTGATCAAGATCCAGCTGTTATCATCTCTCTCTCTCTCTCTCTCTCTCTCTCTCTCTCTCTCTCTCTCTCTCTCTCTCTCTCTCTCTCCCTCTCCCTCTCTCCCTCTCTGTGAGGCAGGATTTTTTTCCAATCTTCTCCTTATCACACAACATTAAAACTATACGACTGTGGACTTGTTTTCAATCTCGTTCTTAGATTTCTTAATTGTAGATAGCCGCTTTAAAATAAAGTTTTCTTTCACAGATTACAGATTAAACACATCCTGGTCAACATATTTACGGTCCTTGTTGTGAATCGATAACAAACATACATTTTTAGTGCAAAGATCATCTGTAGATATTTCAGTTCACTCCTGCCAAACGAATGGAATCAAATACTTTTAAACTTTTATTAAAACTTTCATTTAAATTCTGTATCTTAACATCAGCTGATTAAATAAAGTCAAATAAACTGTCCTTTTATTTTCATTTTTTGTATGTTTTTAATGACAAATTCGTTAATATACCGACTTTTATTTTGAATAGTCTCTGATCGGACGTTGTGATTCATTTAGCGGCTGCGGTGTTAAATGTGATCGTGTAATTGATAGACAGAGGATAAAAGCAGCATTGTTGTGCGCTCGGAGGCGTCTGGTGCCTCCTCAGGAGGCGCAGAAAGGGCCGCGGACAGAAACGGTGGTGAGCGCAGAGACGTTTTATAAAGATTGCTGGTTGGAGTCGCATCACAGTGAGAGTTTAAGTTCAGGTGGTCTATCTGGAGAATTAGCAGACAAAGATTTATTTTAAAAAAACGCACAGTTTGCGTCTCCTTGACGCGTTGGAAAGGCCGCTTCTGCATCTCTTCTAAATAACATCCAGAGCGGGTTTTTTTCGTTGTTTTTCTCTTTTGCGTGGTGTCAAAATGAAGAATGGAGCTGCTTTTGGTCGGAAGCGTCCGGCGGCGGTTGTCCTCATGCGAATAGATTTATACCTGTCATCGACACCAGTCAACGTAAACACGCGAGGCCATTTCATTGTGCGGCCACTTCCAGCTGACAGTCACCTATTGAATTATGTGGCTCCGCACAGGCCAATAAAGCGTGCGGGTTGTGCGTGTTCGCACTGACCATTCCTGCAGTGGACTCTGAATTTGAAAAGTGTTTGTTTTTTTCAGTTTTTAAAAAATTGCATGACTAGTTTGGTAAAAAAAATTATAAATGATACAATAATTTGACTGGAAGTTCACCCACAGCAAAATATGTAAACAGATTGAAAGATATATAATTGCTAACATGCAGTATATTTATTTTGAAGTGGATGTAAACAGCAAATCAGGAATTTGAGTGAAGATTCTTTGTTAATCTGGTTTTAATATGAGAAACTTTGATTTGATATGAATGACAAAGATTGAGAAAAAGATCTATCTATCTATCTATCTATCTATCTATCTATCTATCTATCTATCTATCTATCTATCTATCTATCTATCTATC
>JASSRZ010000020.1:3079153-3134320 GCA_032164315.1 Malacoctenus gilli
AGTCCTCTTAGTGTAGATGAAAGCTTCTTCAACATTTTGAGAGATGTTGACACAGACTCACACAGACGTTCTGTAATGTTCAAATGAGAATTTGCTCTAATTCTATCTATAAAACCATGATTTCATTCTGGTTCTTCAATACATCAAATCTCAACGACGGAAGGATTACAGGTATTTTGCAATCTGAGTGAAGGAGAAAGGTATAAAGTGTCAGTCAATACAAAGCAGGTTTATGAGAGTTCTGTATTGTTCTGCCACGCCACAGTCATATTCTCAGTATTAATGGACTGCTGTCAAATGCGCAGACTGTCCACCAGCTGTGTAAACTCCAATACACCGAGCTGCAGGAAACAACAATGAAGTCCTACTACAACACACTCTGCTTTTCAATGGCAGGAAGGGAAAAAAAGGAAAAAGAAACGCACTGCTTCCTGCTCATGATGCTCCAAATCACAACAACCGAGTTTGAAGTCGGCGAATAAAACTGCAGTGCTCAAAAGTGACAGTGATCTGGTCCTTGGAGTCGAGTGCAGAAAACAGCCAACACAGCGGGAGAGTGGCCGTCTGATGCTTAGTCATGGCCTCCTTCTCCTCTGGGGAGGGCGGCAGTAATAATAAGGCAGCAAGGGAGTGGTGCACTAATGGCCTCTGTGTTCTGGTAAGAAGAAAATGCTGACTGTGGTCTTTGTTGGCTGCAAGGGTCAGATTGTTTGTGTTGACAAAAACTGCTTCAACATGTGCGGGGGGGGGGGGTTAGGCCAGATAAGGGACAAACTCCTGGCAAAGAAACACAAAAGACACTCAAGGAAAGAGTCGAAGCAACCGCAGGAAATTCAGAAAGTTGCCTCTCTGCAGGGGGAAAGTCTTTGTGGCACCTTCGCTGCAGGGTTTTTTCATTTCCTTTTTTTGACATGCAATTTTCTCTCTTTTACAGAAGTATTGTTTGGGTATTGCTCTCATTTCACAGCTGCTCTTGCTTTACTGTCCCTCTTTCTTGTTTTCTCCTCAGACGATGGCTGTAAAAGTAGCAATCAGACCAAGATGGAGAAGAAAAGGCCACCTGGGACCGTGGAGTTCACTGTAAGTGACAATACAATGTAATCACCTTTTGAATAACCTGCTGCAGGCTCGTTATAGAATCGGTTGTTAATTGTGAGTGGTCTTCAGAGACGCATTTCACAGAGGAGCTCGTCTCTCGTTACAGGTGGGACCCAACGATTCCCTCAGCAGCGTCGCTCTTAAGTTCAACGTCACCCCAAACAAGCTGGTCCAGCTGAACAGGCTGTTCTCTCACAGCGTCTACCCCGGGCAGGTGAGAACCTTGGCAGTCGCACATTGTGGTTCCAAATAGTCACCGTCTCCTTTTATTGTGGAGCTGAAATCCATCTGTCTTTCATCATCACAGGTGCTTTTCGTTCCCGACGTGAGCCAGTCAGAAGCTGAGTTAAAGAGTCCGAGCTCCTCAGATCCCTCCTTCACGAGTGGCTTGTCTGAGAAGTCGACACAGGTAAATAAAAACACTGCTTTATGCTGATTTCAATACGAGTTCCTCTGGAGGCTTTAGAAGATAGGACACAAACAATCTGAAGACAGGCTGTGAAATCTGTTGCTTGCGAAACGTTTGAGTGTTTCACCTGATGTTTACTTGCCTTGCAGGATGGCAATTCTTACTGCAGGTCAGCAAAGTCCATCCAGCGCGAGCTCTCCCCAAACTCTGAGGACGAGAGTCCGGCAACGGTTAAATTCATCAAAATGAGCTGCAAATACTTCACTGATGGCATGGTGAGGAGGAGCATGGTGGTGTTTGGATCGTTACCGTATTGGATGGTCAAACTCAATGTTTCAGTGGATTGATTTATCCCTTCAAAGCTGGTCCGAACAGAATTTAAGCTTTCATATTACAATTTTATTGAGAGGAGTTTTTTCTCCTTTTTAAGTGGAAATACAGAGTTTGAAACAAAAATACTTTTTTAAAAAATTCATAATGAAAGTCTTTAGGATGGATGTTGCTGGAACCGTTTGCTTTCTATTCTTTTGCTTCAACAAAGTCCCAGCATCACCGCTGTCTGTATTGTGCTAATGTTGCAGGGAGTAGTCGGCGGTGTGTTAATAGTGACGCCCAACAACATCATGTTTGACCCCCACAAGTCGGACCCGGTGGTGATCGAGCACGGCTGTGAGGAGTACGGCCTCATCTGCCCCATGGAGGAGGTGGTCTCGGTGGCGCTGTACGACGACGTGTCGCGCATGAAGCTCAAAGACGCTCTGCCATCGTAAGACCTCCTGACGCCAAGTTCTCGATCATCTCTTTGCTGCTCCTTCCAGTTTCCAGCTTTGGTCTCAAACTGAAAAAATATTCTGGTTTTGCTCAGTTCAACTTTTCCACTTTTTGTTGATCTGAATCGCCTTCGTCTGAGGAAATCACCCCTCCTCTCTTTATTTCTCATCTACACTCGCTTTGAAGGTTTTCCTTTTTTATTTCAACCTTTTCTCCCTGTTCATTTTCTATTTGTTAACGACTTTGCGTTGCTTTCTCACATCACACATGTTTTGTTTTTTAAGTTGTGTCTCATTTTAATTTGTGTTGGACATTTTCTTTGTTTTTCTGTCCCCCCCCTCCTCTCCATCGATTGTGGCATGTATTGTGCGCCCTGACCGCACAGAGATCTACCCCAGGATCTGTGTCCTGTGTACAGGCCCGGCGAGTGGGAAGAGCTGCCGTCTGAGCGCGAATTAAACCCCTTCAGCCGCTATGAGGCTATGGATCCAAAACGCCCCATAGTTTTAGACGACATTGAATCGGCCCTCTCTGAAATTGGTGAGAAAGCATGATTTTCACGATCCACTTCCTCTTGTCGCTGTTCCCCTGTGTTGTGAAACTTTTTGTGGCCTGTTATCAACTTGAATAGCTGAACGTGACTGATTCTAATCCTTTCAACCATTTGATCAACTATCATTTTCTCACAGATGTCTTTCAAGATGTTAGAAAGATTTTGCTAAAAGTAGGTTGGGCAGCTTTTTTTTCTTTTCGGTTCAGTTACACTGTTCAAAAAGGCAAAACATTTTTCTGAGCTTTTGGTTCGGTCCAGCATAAATATAGTTCACCTCAAAGACGCTTCAGCAAAGATTTGAGGCTGTGTGAGGCCATATAAAGTTAACTCATCAGGGGTGTGATGACGCCGCTGTTTTTTGCATATCCTTACACATCATTACATTTAATTACATATCTGCTGTTGTATATCATTACACATTTCTGTTTTCCGCCTATCATTACATACCATCACACACTTGTCTTTCACGTATCTTTTAACACCTGTTTTGCACTTGTCATTACATAACATTAAATGTCATTACATAAGTGTCATTTCATATCAGTACACATCCTTTTTTCGCATATCTTGGTTATCTGTTTTTGCGTATTAAGTTTGAGCTGGTGATAAGATATTCTCTCTCAATGTTGCTGTATTTTTCAGGGAGTACACAGGAGGAGCAGATTGAGAAGACTCCATCAGATGAAGGATTTACAGAGCTGGAAGCAACCATCAATGAGAGCACAGACGAGGCAGAAGGGACGTCCTCTCAACCCCTTTGCCCCCTCAGCTCGGACCGACATGAGCTTCAAGGGCCAAGCTGTCCCGAAGGAGGTGACACCCAGGACAAGTTAAAGCTCAGCCGATGTAAAAGGAAGCTGGACGATGAAGAGGACGAAGGAGTCGCTCAGAACAGCTCCGTCGAGGACAGAGAGTCGATTCAATCCTCTTTAGAGTGTGAAAAACAGGGTGACTCACAAGATAAACCCAAGAGCCATGTCACTGAAACCAAAGATATCAAGACAGAAGGACCAGAGGAGTTATTAACTAGTGGAGGTGCTGAAACGAGCACGTCTGTGGACCAAAACAAAAAATTGAGTGTGAGGGAGGTGTCGGCAGTGTGCGGACAGTCTGAGTTGCAGAGAAAAAGTCAAGACAGAGCAGAAGAAGGGGTTGAACTCAGTGAGGAGGAGAAACAGAAGAAAGTCGACGAGTCAGAGATGAAGTCTTGGCTAATAAAGAGGATGCAGGCTCCAATTGAAGGTACACATTATCAAATAGATCATAAAAAAAACAATTTTGGGTGGAAAATTTGGTCAAAATGTGTTTCCACATTCATTTTGTTTTATTGAAACCTTTTTGCCCCTTTCTGTTTGCAGACATGCTTTTGTCGTCAGAGGAGAAGAGCAAAAATCCACCCATGTTTCTCTGCTTCAAAGTCGGTAAACCAATGAGGAAATCCTTCGCCACTGGCCTCCCCACCAGTCCTGCACACGTGTTAGGGGGCCGCGGGAAGCAGCCAGAGTATTGGTTTGCTGTGCCACAGGAACGGTGAGGCGATGACCAGCTGACGAGGAAATAAACGTTGCGTTTTCCCGCTGCTTTCCAGTCTCAAGTCAACAGCAAAGTAATGCAGTCTGTGTGCCTGTGTGTGTGTTTCAGGGTGAACGACCTGTACGCCTTTTTTGTCCAGTGGTCTCCGGATGTGTACGGGAAGGAGGCCCGAGAGCAGGGCTTTGTTGTGGTGGAGAAAGATGAGCTGGACATGATCGATAACTTCTTCAGCGACCCTGCTTCTTGTAGCTGGGAGGTGAGATGACAGTGAAGCTTTCATCCAACCGTTCATTATCATTGCTGGAGAAGAAAAAAATAAACCAGACTTTGTTTTACCGATTAATCTTTGTACTTTTTATGAATATATTGCTCTCAGATTATAACCATTGATGAAGCAAAGCGGAGGCAGAGTTTTGGCAGCTGTGATGAAGACCTGGCTGTGGACGCTCTGCCGTTACTCAGTGAGACCAGCGATCTGCTGCAGGACACACACATCGAGAAGGTAACCGTCAGACCTGCTGAATTGTTGCTTCATGAAACTGACATGAAACTTCAGTTTCAGGCCCAGTGTTTCGTTTGCTTCATTGTCCGGGTTGTTTCCCCTCCAGCTTGCCTGTCGCCTGCCAGCCCGTGTGCAGGGCTACCCCTGGAGGTTGGCCTACAGCACGGAGAAACACGGGACCAGTCTGAAGACTCTGTACAGGAACCTGACAGATGTGGACAGTCCTGTGCTGCTGGTCATTAAGGACATGGATAACCAGGTACACGCAGTTCACATAGATTCACTTTTTTGCAGCATATGAAGAGGATTGGTCTCTTTAGTGACACCTTGTGGAAGAAAAAGTAATACGAATTGCTGGTTAGAGTGCCATCAGGATGACAGGCGCACGTAAAACGTTTAATTCACTCTGAAAATCCAAGCTAATTGAGAACTGAATCTCCTTCCTATCTCAGATCTTTGGGGCATTCTCCACTCATCCCTTCAGAGTGAGCGAGCATTGCTACGGCACCGGAGAGACATTCCTCTACAGCTTCTGTCCAGAAATCAAGGTTTGTGCTCCTTGGTTTCTGTAAAAACTTCAGTGTTGTATCTAAAAAATTTTAACAATTTGTTGTTTAATTGTAGGTGTACCGCTGGACAGGAGATAATTCCTACTTTGTGAAGGGCAATACTGATTCTCTGCAGATGGGAGGAGGAGGGTGTGTACCCAGCCGCTGTTTTCATTGCAATGAGACAACTCATTTTCTTTTTCATTCACCTCGAGGCTTCCTGTGTTCACCTCCTGTTAACCCCTTCCCTTCCTGTGTCTGCAGGGGTCAGCTGGGTCTGTGGCTGGACGCCGAGCTGTATCGAGGCACCACCACCCATTGTGCCACCTTCAACAACCAGCCCCTCTCCTCCCAACAGGACTTCAACATCCACAGTCTGGAAGTGTGGACCTTCGAGTAGCCCCTCCCATCTTTTCCAGCTACACTCTTCCATCCACACGCCTGAACCTTAAAAGAAAAAAAAAACCACCCCCAGGTCTTTAAGCGCACCACTTCAAGACAAACCCGGCGAGCCACAAACGACACTCAATGTTCTGTGAGACGCGCACCGGAACAGCTTGTGAGGCTTTCACGTCGACCGCCAGCAGAGCCGACAAGTCGGGCTTCTCTGAGGTGGGTTCGTCCCGCAGGCGGACTGACAAGCTTGTGTGTTCTGTTGTGCTCTGTTCATAACCTGCCTTAGACATGAGACAACGCCTCCAGCTTTCCCCAGCATGCAGGCTGCCTTACCACCACGAGCTCATGAAGAGAGAGAGAGACAGAGAGACCAAGTTAGCAAGGTTGCTTTTCCGACCCTGTCGCTGTGTGGGCTGCAGAAGCCAATGTGTTGATGCCACTGTTGCTTTGTGCTTAGAAAAAGAGCTGAACTTAAAGTGTTGGTGAAAGAAAGAGTCAGGTGATGCTGTAGCTTTTTCCGTGCAGGTTTAACGGTTTTGTGTGTTTGGGAACGTAACGGATATTGTTGAGAACAGATTTGGAAATAGTAAACAAGTGGGGTTTCTTCTGTTTGTTTGTTTTTCACTTTACAGTAAACTTGAAACTTGAAAATGCCAGAATTGATTTTTCAATCATCCACCATCAAATTAAGTCTCATTAAATGGTTTATGATGGAAGCGTTTTCTTCTCTCGCAGGCTGCCCTTTTCTTTTATTTCAAAGTCCTCCATGAAATGAATGAGCCCTTACATATTTCATGGTTTCATTCCCTCTACAATTTAAAACGGCTGGTAAAACCAGGAAATATTTACAATGACCAAATATGTTCTTTTTAATTTCATATTTGCTGTAAGCTCCTTGTATTTTATAAAAAGAATGCTTTAGATTTTTTTATTTTTACATTTTATTTTTTACAAAAATACTGTTTCTGTTGTTTTTCTAAGATGGTCTTTTTTCTTTCTTTAAATAGAAAAGTTGTGCAAAATGTTCCAGTAGACTGTTGTCAGTATTAAATTCATTTGATTTCCATCTGTGGTCATTACAGCCAGTGGAAGATTAATCTGTCACTTTGCACTACAGGATGAATTGACGGTCCAATGCTGTGTCATTTGCTCTTTTGTATTGAATCTCTCTTTTTTTTTAAATGTCGAAATATTACTGAATGTCGTTCAATCACCACTACAGGAGGGAAGCTGTCTGTCCAATCACAGAGCAGCCACTGCTTTACGGAAAAGGGATCCTCTGTTTTTGCACTCTGATATGCCACTAACTAAACCTTCAGACCGACTAACACATCAAGACAAAAGTCCATCAATCTCCTTTGTCTCTGACACAGGCTTGCAGTGCATGAATATGCAGCACTGCAGACGTCTGACACCACTGGTAGTGATACCTGCCATACTATTACCCACTAGTGCCAGTTATCGCTTCATGTGAAAATGAGCTTTGTCGTCTTCAGCTGTTCAGTGTGTTGTGACTGTGAATGCCCCCTAAGTATTATTTCTTGTGAATACAAACCTGCTGTGTTCTGTGGTTATCACTAAGGATCTATTTATTGTGTTGTTACTGCAACCACATTTAAACCTGAATAAATGTTAAATATATACATAACCTATGAACGGGTGTGTTGCTTGTGTCCGTGCCTCTTCTCTGATTACCATGACAACAACCGGTACACCGGTGGCGTCCAGACAGAGGTATCTGCGTATCGCTCTTCCGGTTCATAGAGGATCTTTGCCACGCGGAAGCTCCTCTGTTCACATCCAAAAGCCGACACAGACTTGGAGGACGGACAGCTCTCATTGGCGACATGGCGAGCGTCAAATCGGACTCTGAAGAAGAAACGGATGAAGAGTGCATTTTTTGTTCAATAGCGAGCGACAGAGACGAAGAAGCGGTGATCCTGAAGAAGGTGAGACGCTTTTACAAAACCAAAAGTCTGCCAAAGTGGGAGTGAAATAACTCAGATGATGAGGAAAATATTTTAGCGCCTCCGTTTATTAGTATAACTACCTCAAAATGCTTTTAAAAGGTGTTCGGTGGTACAGTTTCTGATGAACGAAGGTGTCGTATGACTTGCGTCATCAGACGTTCAGTCGCCGGTGGGCGGGGTTTTCCCGTTAAACGAAGTCGAGTGACGATAAACCACATTGAATCTCACAAGGAAACAAAACTAAAGCTTTCACAGCTACTGCATTAACATAATAATTTTTCTCTGGAAAAATTCAAATATTTCAGTTTGTTTATTTTGTTTTATTGTACATTCAGGTGTGTACTGATAGTGGTGCCGTGACATTTGACAGGTCGAAACTTATGTGTTTCCTGGACTGTGCAGAATGAAGAGCTGGTGTGTTTCCAAGATATTTACCCTGCTGCTCCTCATCACTACCTGGTCATACCCAGACAGCACATAGTGAACTGTGACTCACTGCACAAAGGACACTTTGGACTAGGTCAGTTCAAACTTGTGGATGTACATACCGCCCACTGTGACCTGCTTTTCTTCTTTTGTTGTTGCAGCCAAACTATGCTGGTTGTAATCCAATAACTGCTCCACCTCCTACATTTAATCTCTCCTTTAGCTATTACTTCTCTTTCTCTGGTACTCACTAACACCTCTTCCCTCACATGGCCTCTTCAACTTCAGTTTCCCATGAACTAAATTCAACCTGCCAACTTCTGCTTGTGGGCGCACAGTAGATTTCCATCAAATCCAATTTTTCCAGATGAATAAATAGTCTTCTATCCAACAGTTAAAAGGATGGCTGAACTGGGAAAAGCTGTTCTCCAAGAACAAGGGGTCACTGATATGATGGATATAAGGTAGGTATGGAAAGGGGGATTCTTTGAAAAGATGCAAGATCTGGATCAAGTGTAATTCATCCGTCTCTTATCATGCTTTATCCAACACAAGATAGCAAATATGTATAACTCCCAAGACACCAACTATTTGGACTGAATCACAAAGTTGCATAGAAAAATCATTGGAATGCTGAAACCATGATCTTTTTTTGTCTGCAGGCTGGGCTTCCACAAGCCCCCGTATACTTCAGTAGACCACCTCCACCTCCATGTGCTCGCCCCGGGCAGCCAAATCCCAATAGAGATGGAGTACAAGTTCATTCCAGGGAGTCAACGCTTCATCACTGTGAGCAATGACCAATGATGCTACTGTACAGTATTTTCCATTGAGTCAATAATGTGATGAAACAAAACAAGGTATCAAGTTGTGTCCTTTGCTTCAAGCTTGCATCAGTGTACATGGTGTCATTTAATGCTCCTTTTCCTTTGCAGGTATGCTGCCTGCAAAAGCATCTGGCTGGCGTATCTCTATCGCCACTCTGTCATCTAGACAACTGTCTGTCAATTCAGTGACCAGCAGCTTCGCAGATGAACTTTTATGTTGTTGCTTTCTGTCGGAAAGAGCTTCGCAAGGAGGACACTTCTTAAACACTCTTGAAAATGTGATGGCTATAAAGTTTATGGATGGTTTCAGAAGGAAAAAATGACACTGAGAAATGATAATTCTGTCACATTTTACACATGAAATTTTTTATGTAGGTTTTTTTTTTTTTTTTTACCATTTTTACCATTTTTACCAACCTGCAGTTGATTGCACATGACATGCAGGGAAGTATGAATGTATGTACAGAAAAATATGAAATGAGTAGTGTTTTGTACATAAACAAGGAGTTCTGTATATTTTTAGTTTTACTGAAACTAATTTATTATAAAATAAAAGAATATTTTCTACAACTACTCATACTTATGTGAATATTTTGTCTCCTAATGTCATGCAGTAAAACTAAAAATGTCACATATCACAGCCTCACTTCCAAGGTTAACTCATGTACTGTACCTCTTGCTCTGCTTCTGTCATTTGTACCAGAATTACAATTGTATACCGAGAATAAAACAGTATTACATATAATAATACTTAATGTCTTTACTCGTCTTCCCTTGTTCTTGACAGGTCACCAAATGAAACACACAATCCAATGCACAATATTTTTTTTCTGGATGAATGAAAACATTTTGTAGTCAGTCGGTTCGATGAGCTCTGTTCTCTGCTGGTCGTCCTGTTTGTTCACCGCAGGCACGCCCATACAGGCTTTATTATCGACAATCACGTCACAGCCTGACAGCGATGAGTTTACAGTCCGCCGAGTAAAAACCCGACAATAACACAGAAAATGGGCACTCAGGACTCTTCTGACAGCGAAGAATGTCCTTTCTGTCTGATAGTCAGCAACCAGGCCGACACGGAAATCCTTCTGAGCGTGAGTAGAACAGTTTCTTGGGGATGTCGTAAAGTTCATGGAGTGGAAATCCCTCAGTGTCTATTGTGTCTTCAGGATGACGAGCTGCTGTGTTTTCGCGACGTGAAGCCCGGAGCGGCTCATCATTACCTCGTTATTTCCCGGAAACACGTTGACAGCTGCAAAGACCTGAAAGAAGACGACATAGCTCTCGGTGAGGGAGAAACAAACGCCGTGAAACCATTTCCCTATATAAATACAAATAATATATAACTACCTATCAATAATCAGTTTTATGTCAAAACTATTGAACAAATTCACTAAGTATCCACTTTGTTATTTGTTTTAGTTCAAAACATTTTAAGTTCAAGGGCTCCTCCTTCAAATCTGGCTTTATACAGATGAAATGTGTCTCTTGGTCTTATTTCTGAAGGTATATTTCAAGGCTGCTTTGTGGCATATTGATCAGGTGGTAGGTTCACTCTCTCAACATGATCGTGACTTCCTTTGTGGAGGAAGGATTCATGGGACCATTGTATTGGATTACATATAGGATGTGTTAAGTTATAAACGGTCCTTTGGCCCTCTTACATCACTCAATGATCCACTGCTGTGTGTTCAGTCACTTTGGCTCTTTGGCTGTTCCTTCTTGATGGGATCTGTTTATTGACAGTGGAGCGGATGGTGGAAATGGGAAGGAGAGTACTGGAGCAGAACAAAGTCAGCGACCTGAAAGACATGAGGTAAAGGATCCTCCCCCAGAATGGGACTGATGATATTTCAGATGCATGCTGCGTTGTTGTGCGGGTTCTTTTTATGCCTCTGATCATTTTCTCATCAAGATGTCATTTTCCATAAAACTGTGAGCTGCTTTCTCGCTTCAAGGTGTTGTTTCCACACTGACTTTGTGCAGGATGGGGTTTCACATCCCTCCCTTCACGTCTGTGCCCCACCTCCACCTCCACGCTCTGGCTCCTGCCAGTCAGATGTGCCTCAAATCGCAGCTCACCTACGGGCCGCAGTCTCACTGGTTCATCACAGTGAGTCAGAGTTCGCTTTTACAGCCATCTTTGAACAAGTTGACGCTGTCTCTTATTTGGACTATCCACAATTTTTTTCAATCACGTTTTGTTTTGTCATTCTGTCAACATTTATATGAAATGCAGCGCCATCTTTACAATAAAACACAGGAACTTAGCAAGTGAATATCAGTGGGAGAAAAACCATCCTATTTAGTTTTGATTACCGGACTTAAAAAATGGCGTTCATTTGTCAGTGTGATAAATGCAACACATTTTCTCTCCTTTGTTTGGTCCAGCTTGTTTGCAGTCGCCACTATGTAAATGTCACCCTCTTTAATCACCGCTGCACAGACTCCGACTCATGAATTAACTGCATATAAATAAATGCCTGTTTTTCTCCGTTGCAGGTAGACAAAGTGCTCACTCAGTTGAAGACCAAAGGCAAGGTCAGGTGAAGAACTGTGGAGTGACTCCAAGTGCAATTTTTTTTATTGTTTTCCAGCTGACTTGAAATTTCTGGGTTAAAATCTTGAAAAGACACTTGTACTCTGCACTTTCTTCTATAAATCAAATCATACAAAGGAGGTATCTTTGCCTGTGGGTCTCGTCTTCAAAGTTTTCTTCCTTGTATGAAAGAAGACAATCAAATGAAGCTTTGTTGTACTTTTGTTGGATTTTTGTTATTTCTTGAAATCAAAGTATTATAATGTTTATTTAATAAAATATCTTGAGAAACTCCAATGGGTTGTCCTCAGTGAAATGCTTCTTCGCTTGCATATCATGAGAATATGATGGCAGAGTCAGAGATTTTACATACCTGAGAACACCAGAAGTCGGAGTTTGTTTAGGTATAAAGATATTACGACACAAAAGGTCTTTTGATAATTATGATTTGACAAATTTGCAATTCCATTCAGACTTTCATAACAGCTGTTGTTTTGTAAACCTCCTCTGGGAGAAAGTTGTCTTCACATTATAAGAAAATAAAAGATATCAGTTCATGCAATGAGCCACTTGATGTCAGTGGTGTAACTCCCAGTGCTGATGATTGAACAGATTGAATGGAGCCCCTGAGCATCAACAGGCCTCAGTGGCTTCCTCACAACTACTCTTTTGTGGATGCAAAATGTGGAGACACCAAAATATATGGTCCATGTTATCAATAAACTTGTGTGTAATGATACCATTACACCTTGATCAAATGAAAAAGACTGGACCTGCAAGCTCGAACAACTAGTTTACCAGTGATGGAGGGTGGTACTCTTGATTCGCAGCACAAAAGTTGAAGGTTCTTGTCTGGGTGTGTGGGACTGGGGTGGATACGTTATTATACATGTATAACTGAATGCATTACGATGAATGAACCAGGCAATACGAGCGACATAATTGAGCAGCTAAGCAATGTTACCAAGAAACGAGACACACTACAGTCTTCTTTCTAATGTTGTCTCAAATGTAAATTATGTTTTATCTGGTATTGGATGTGGTGCTACTGGAGCTGAGCCCGTCCAGTAAACTGGTCTCCTAGCAGCAGCAGCAGCAGCAGCAGCAGCAGCAGTACACTGACATGGCCGGTGCGGTGACGTTACATTCCTGAAATTCTACGTTGACGCCGCGGTGTAAGCGCCGCCCCTCCGCTCGTCAACAACTGGATTCCAGCTATTTGTATTTTCGTCTACTAGCCCTGGCTAGCCTGCTAACGATGATTCATTGCGCCCGAGCGAAAAGCGAGTGAGCCGCTGTGAATCGAGATGTGTCCGCTCTCGCCGGCCTGAGACGCCCTCCGTCGACAGCGCGTGCCGATGTGCAGCCAGTGCAAGAGAAAGAAGCGACCAGAGCGGAGCGATCGAGCGGCGGACCGTCCTTTAGCCATCTCTGAGACCTGCTAACACGGCTGCGGGAGATAACGCTAGCTGGCTGGCTGACAGACAGCTGGGTCGGTTTGCTACCTCCCTTCAACAGTAACGGAGCTGGGATTTATTCGCTGATACAATGCATCGTCTCTGACATTGGTGAGTGCTTCTGTAGCCTCCATGTTGTTGATTCTCGTTACTGTGAGCCATTTGTTTTTACTCGCCTTGCGAGCTGGGATCGACTGGCTAAATGCTTGTTTGTAGCAGCCAGCTGCACGGAGCCACGCCTGGACCATTTAAATTATTGTTTGCAACCATATCACGACATATATTTTGTTGGATATCCGGCAAAAATATTAATTATTCCATTTTACAACACCATAAAAAGGTTTTTTTTATGTTGTTCCACAGAGAGGGAAAGAGGCCCAGTCGGTTATCACAGTTGGAGTAATCAAAGCCCATATCTGATAAGGTGGGTCTTGGTTGACTCTACGGTGGTGCCACTGAAGATTAGCGGGTGAGAGCGGAAGTCAGCTTGCCCATGCACGCTGGGTTTGATCCTGCACAGCTGCCAAAATGATGCCGGTGAGTGTTCACAACTTTCCATCCATACAAATGAAACTCTTCCCGTAATTCACTCGGCATCGTGGCTTTCATCCCCATTGATTTGCCTGGTGGCCATCGCATGACAGCTGAACCAGACCGCAGTGTGCAGTGGCCTGTGTCATGTACTCATTAGAAGTACGTTCACAAAACTGTAACATTCGATGTTCAAGATAATGTCTCAGTTTAGCAACTTATATAAAACAAACACAGATGGAATAAACGTTTTGGTTCTTCAGCACACCATGGATTGTAAAATTGATATGTTTGTCATGCCTCTTCATGTGAGATAATTTCCCACAGATTAAATGCTTTTCTTTATCTTCTGTGTCGTTATCTGTTGTACTTCTGTGCTATCGCAGTGACTGCGGAGTTCGTACCTGCAGGACTTACATTTTTCTCAGAGACAGTTAGGATGACTGCAGACATTTAAAGCATGTAAACAGACAGCGGTTTATCTGAGGTTGTATCTTTTTACTGTTTCTGTCAAGCAGGGAATTTGTTTGGACAGAGTTGGACCATGAAGCTTTCCAAAATAGTTTTTCAGAGTAGACTTGGTTAGATTCAGTTTTGTAACTCTTTAATGTATGTGTACTTGTTCGAAATGCTGCAATGAATGTTTATTACACTTCAGCGGTCATTGGTGCAAAGGATTTCCATTCTGTTGTTTCGCCTGGCGTTATTGTCCAAGACGGTCTGCGGCGCAAAGAATAGAATACCTGAATGGTAGCGCCACAGCAGCCGGGCTTTGTTGGGGCCTCT
The DNA here is from genome assembly GCA_032164315.1 of Malacoctenus gilli. Lineage (NCBI taxonomy): Eukaryota > Metazoa > Chordata > Actinopteri > Blenniiformes > Labrisomidae > Malacoctenus > Malacoctenus gilli. The sequence continues at coordinate 3,093,500 of JASSRZ010000020.1, forward strand.
TTTGTTATCTTTAGTGCTGAGAACGCAGTGCTGAATTGTGGGAAAAGTGATTACTGGACTTTTGGCCTTCAGGGAGGGGAACATGAACTGTGATGTCGGATAAGTTTACAGGCGCCTCAGTAGGGTGTCATCATTAATGTAGGGGCTTCATCCTCGACCAGGTCTCCGTCTCATAATTATATACTGGTGGAAATTGCAGCGTCCAGGTAACCGCTAATTATGGTGGTATTCTATTAGCTCGATGACACAACCTCACAGCGGTTCCTATGTTGTCAGGACAACAAAGAAACAGTGACTCCATATTAGCTGCAGTTGTCGGGATTGACTGCGACCGTAGCCTCCGTGGACAGTTGTACCCTGTGGCACCAACAGGCTATCAGAGTCAAAGAGCCAGTCGAGCAGAGGAGCAGCCCCACACTTGGTTCTCGCGTGACTCTGGCAGCCAATGAGACCCTGGCAGATCTGGGTCTGTGAGGCTGCGTCGACTAATGCGCTGTTGTTAAGGGGAACTTTTGAGCTGAGTAGATTGTCAAGTGGCATTAATCTCACGCGGTGGAACCGGGCAGAGCGTGACTTACAGGAAAAGTAAACGCTACATCTTACTGTTGCGTCCCTGCTTTTTCTAGACTCACTCATTTTCAACATCACCAAGCGGCAAGAGGTTAATATCCAACGGTTTCATCAATAAACACCTACACTTTATCTCTTCTGGCTGTTCAGCTTTATTTTTTTTAGATGAGCAGTTGAAAATAGTCAGTTATTGATTAATTTAACAACTTTCACCTGTTTAAAAATGTCTTGATCTATTTTTGATTTAGTTGAAGATATATACATAATTAATTACTCCCTCTGCACGGTGCACTCTAATGTATAGCATTGGACTTTCAACCAAAGGGAAGCGTCCTTCTCAAAATTGCGTAATATGTCTTCGAGTTGTGTATTGCAAGGATTCATAGTGGAGATGAATGTCAAAGATCTCCCTGCATGTTTGCTACACAGTAAATGAAGGTTTTTCGTGGCAAAACATCTTGTTTGGTGACACAGCAAAGCCCTGCTAATGAAAGGGCTCTTTCACTTGCTAAATTGATGCATGAATACTTTATAGGCTGAGGTTGATTAAATGTTTTGGTTTATTACACATCAATTGTTACATCATGATCTCATCTTTCCGCCATATGGTTCAGTGCAATTTTAGCTCCGACTGACAATGCTTTGCATAATTAGGGTGCGTGAAATTTGAAGATTACAGCCCGTTTAATATTAGTGTGTTAAAGGCAACCCTTGTCACGTCTCTATTGAGAGTAACCTCAGGTTTTTCTAATTATACTGCGTGCGTGCGTAGTTCCTAACATTGCCAATTCACTGAATCCTGACTGATGCTGATCACGATGTGATTATTTTCTTTCTTCTTTGTACATTTTCTTATTCTAGTTTCAACATGCGATGGGATCTCCTTTGTTGTTGTGTCAGGGATTTACATCGATGTGATTCGAGGAAGGCAGCTGTTATTCTTCCAGTTCATTTTCCCCCCTTGCGTTCATTTCCTTCCATGAAGTGACTGGCAGGATTTGTGAGAGGAACTGACTGTTTGGCTCATCGTGAATCCCTCTTTTACTCAAGAGTGCAGCGATCTGCAGGTGATGTCACTCTAGCTCTTTGCATCAGGCACAGGAAACTGTATATTTCAGCTCCTATACAGCAGCCATGCAGTGTGAGCAGGAGCCCCCCCGTCTTCCTTCTGATGGTGCCCCCACCTGCCTGCAGTCACGGCTCTGCCCAACTTATTGTCATTTGAGCAGAGTCATTGACGTCGCAGCCACCAGCTCATCTCAGGGACACTTTTCCATTAGAAGTTGTTGCCACCCTCCTCCGCCCACGTCCACCACCCCGTGACTCCCTCGCTCCTTTTCTTTCTTGCTGTTTATTTTGCTCGAGCTCTCTCTCTCTTTCTCCCTCTCTCGCTCGCTCTCTCCCCTCCCTCATCCAACTACACATGCAGTCAGTGTTTTTCCCTCCCAAGTCTCCTCTGCAGCACTTTTCTAACGCACACGTCGCTGTCGGGTTTAGAGGTCTGCTCGGGATGGCATAACAATTAAGTCTCGTGCCTGCAAACGCGGCAGCGCGATGATGAAGAGGTTTGTGACTATAGTGTTACGTGGCCTTGTGAGCCTCTCCAAGGAGAACCCCATCTGGGTAAAGGAACATCACAGACCACCAAAGAAGGAGATCAAGAGGAAACGGCGGACGAGCAAGAGACCCAAGAGTATGGGCAGACGCAACTTAGTGAGGGCGGTTCGTATTCCACCAGTGGTCACTCAGCTGGATCACTTCTTTCTCTGCTGTCTGATGTGTCTTGATGTGGTAGTTTTTTCAACTGTGGATATCGTCTCAAAGTCTTGAAGGTGTTTTAATGATCAGTTTGAATGACGGTCTTATTCACCCGGTCTGATTGTTTGATTGTTTGTTCCTGATTGACTGAACAATTATCAAATCCTTTGGAGGTTTCCCGGTCCGTGGCCTTTATTGTCACAGTTGAAACAAATCAAGCTGCTTTAATGAGCACCGTCGAGTTCATCAGGAACTGGGTGTCATTTGTGTGTTTGCAATATGTGCTGCTGATCGAAGATGCAGGTTGAGAAATGTGCAGGCGAGATTTCCACCGGCAGTACAAAAGCATCAATCTTATCTGTATTCAAAGTGGTGTTCGTCAGTGGCCTCGCCGAGCTGTTTTGTGTTCCCTGTATTTTTTTTCCTGCACTGTGTTGGAAGTTATTATGCAGCTGGTGTAGCACTTCTGTAACCTTTGGGAATCAGCAAAGTAATTATCCATCAGTAAAGACATAACTAGTCTCCAGTGTGCTCGCAGCCTTTTCTTTCATATTTTCCTTTCCCCCCCTTCCTGTATATTAGTCCTTAATACAATGGCAAAAAGTAATGTGAAAGAATGGCTGGCTGCATTTCTGGTGGCTTTGTGAAGGGATGTCAGAAAGGGACGTTGGCCTGTCCATCAGCATCAGCACCATTTCCTTGTCTCCAGTTTGTTCAGAGTCGACTGAGTAAAGCTGCAGAGCCGAGTGATCCTATTGTTTCATTTACTCTGCTGCAAAAATGTCAATGAATCATACACTTGCATCATTCCAGAAGGATGAGTCACTTTGTCTTGAAGAAACTCCAGTATTGGTATTTCTATAGGCAGCTGGATTCCATACGACAGCAGTATGTAGTGTTGAGTACAGTAGGATTAAAGAAACTGATGTTTCTCTGCGTTGCGTTTACTTGCCAATAAATTCACTGCAAAACATACGTTTTCCATGTGGTATTGGTTTCACGACCTTTTGATTTCCATGTGTATGTTAGGAAATAGTGCATCTGTTGAGCTATAAGTCGAGAGGATAGAAGAGCTCACTGGTTTCAGCCTTGGTTCTCTTTTCCATGCAGCATGGTCGAACAGTTTCATGGCCAAAATTCTTCCTGTTACAGAGTGTTCAGGCGTTGAGGCTCCCAAAGTGGAACAGCTTGAAAGCAAACCTGATGTGAACTCAAACAGGGGGACTCCAGGTTTCCCTCCTCCTTTGTTTACCAACAGTGAGCCGAGTTCGCATCCAACTCGCACAAAGACTGAGATTTTTTCAAACGCTGCTGATATTTATTTTTTTCCTCAAGCGTTCACCCAACACAATCTTTGTTGTAGACATTTTGGTTCTGAGCACTTCGCTCCATGAACTCTTCACCGTGCCTGTTTTTACTGTTATGACTCGATAGTGAAGGGAAGCGGGGGCCTGTCACATTAAACAGGAAGGCACTCCTCAGCCCCCCAGAGTTCACAGGAAACAATGAAAGTCTGCCCGTCAGAGCTGCAGGGGAAAAAAGCACCTTGATTTGCTGCAACAGCGGATAGAGAGGACACTGTCTTGTATCAAGTTGGGAAGAGGACTGGAAATTTGCCCGGAATTAGTTGTTGCCACAACAGCTTCTTGGTGGCTTTCGATATTCACTTTTCCCTCTTTTCCTGCATTTCATTTTTCTGCAGTAAATTGCTGAGTAATGTTACTGTGTAATCCGGGATTGGTTATCCAGTAACATATTGTCAAATCGTGTTAATACATGTTTGACTCCAACCTAAATTTAAGTGGAACATGCTCAACAGAAAGTCTTTAACCCTGTGAGTCAGTGCTTTTTGTAGACTGGATCTTTTTAGCTGTGATTTATCTGCGAGGACCATCTGGATTCGGGGATTTTTTTATTTTTTTATTGGCCTTCTTTTAGCTTTACCCCCCCTGGGGGAATACGTTGGGCTGTGTGTGTGGGGTTAGTTATTGACACAGTGAGTTAATTTGGAAAAGAAGTGACGCTGGCTTGATCACATCACTGAAATAGCCAGTTTTCACATGAACTGTGCCCACACAGAACAGGCTCAGGCCAAGGCACAGCCGTGCATGATATGTTTTAGGATTCACTGCATTGAAGCAGGATTTTACAAGTTGTAAACTTGGCCTGAGAAACACTTTGTCTGCAGCATTTTACCCAATTAGACCAGATTGAAGTCAAAAATGCAGCGAGACTGTGTGGGAATCTGAGGTACAGTTCATTTGAAACGGACAGTCCTCACGTTTGCCTGGCTAAAAGGCTAACTTCAGTCAGTTACATTGGCGTCCTCAGAGCCTTTCTAATGTATCGGTGCATTCAAGCAAATCTTACCATGATGCCATGAAGCTTGTTGATTTCCTATCAACTTCCATATCGATTTGTCACCCAGTGTTGGGCAGTGACATACAGTATAGATCAGTCTACAGGCTCATACTGACATTTAATTCTGTCCCTCGTCTGTTTGGTTCACTTGTGAAACCGCACGCTTAAATGCAAAACTGTGTAAAACACTCTGAACTTGAACTTGCAGCTTTAGCTCGAAGTTGCAGCATCTCATGTTTATTTCATTCCTCATCCGACCCTCCATCTTCTGTTCCCAGCTCTCATTTAACACGGCTGCATTTGGGAGATCTTTTAGATTGGATTTGGAGCCACCTCAGACCTCCGAAGCTCTGTCTGAATGTTATTTGGTGGGGAAAGAAAGGAACTTTCTTCCCTCTCGGGGGTTTTGCTCTTATACTCGTGCATACAGAAGCATGTGAGGGCATGCAGTGCTATGCTTTACCCCTCGGTGTAAAACTGCACGTGTGTCTTCCTCGCTGCGTCGGGCCTTAATCATCATAAACAGAAATGTTGCAGGCACAGGCATGTGTCCACTGGCAGCTCCAACATACAGCCAAAGGTTTTCCGCCAACATTACAGAGTTTGTGCACCTCAAACACTTTATGGTCTCTTTACTTGTTCATTATACATAGATAACCGTTTTCTTCTGCAGTCTCTTCTTCTACTCACACCATGACTGTGCGTTTTCCACTTCCAGATGATATTGACGGTGTACCTCAGCGATGGCGAACAGGCTGTGTCTGAGGTCCCCATCACCCCCGAGACGACGTGCCGCGACGTCGTCGAGTTCTGCAAAGAGCCCGGCGAGAGCGGCTGTCACCTGGCGGAGGTCTGGAGAGGAAACGGTAAGACGAGGCTGATGCGCCGCTCCTCGTGGGGCCTTTCAATGCACAAAATCGCACAAAAATCAGGACAGCGAGTGCCTCTCATCTCCTCTGGTGGGAAAACAGCACTCGGTGCTCTGCCTTATTAAAGAGAAAGAACTGTGGGCGTCTCTGGCTACGCATGAAGGTGAAGTAATCTGAAACCTCATTATCGCTCAGACTGACAGTTCATTTGTATGCACAAGAATTTCATTTTCCCAAGCTCTCGCCTTTAGCTTTCTTTATTAATGAAACGCAGCACTTTATTGATGAGAGTTCAGGTGCTCAGCACGGCTTTGAGTGAATGTGAGTGGAGCGAAATTGGTCATGGAAAGAGCACGATGGAGAGAACAAAGACATGTGCTACAAAGTGCTGTTCAGTTTGTACCTATTACACAAGTATAATCCACTCCAAGAACGAATGTGGAGGTCAAAAAAGGGTGACGTGCCGTACAGTCTACCTCACTGTCACAACAGATTTCTCTCCGTCCAAGCGATTTGCTCTCATCACTGCCGCCGCGCTGACACACCCGGTGCAATCAGCATTTTTTCAGGGAGGGCCCTCTCTCTCACTGGAAACAACTTCCCAGCTCAGGGCTTTATTAGCCCACGTTATGCAATCCTCATGTTTGGCTGAACTTGACAATGCAGCGCTCTGCTTCTGACGAAAGCCTCCCAACACCTTTTGTCAAGGCCGTAACGTAAAGATGCCCCCCAAAATTGATTGTCTCGATGTAGTTCCCCCTCAGTCTCTGAGGATTCCTCCGAAAGACTTCCGCGTTTGATTCATTCTATAATTTTCGGTGCTGCCAGCACATAAACAAAACAGGATAATGGTGATTAATCACTCACATTATCCCTGCGAAAGTCTGCAAAAGGAAAAGAACCCAAAAATAAGGTATTAAGGACAAAGCGATGGTTTCTGCAGCATCACCAGATGGGACACTTTTTAAAAGATGATGATGACATTTTTATGGTTCTATGCTGATTTTTTTCCTGCTTATAGAGGAGCATTTTTCTCTTGAAAGCAGGAAGTAGACAGGAAGTCTAATGAATGGAAACTGAGAAATGGCCATTTTCTTGGGAAACTATAGCGATATTCCCCTCGAATTACACAAATTGTCATTGCAGTATTTGATGAAGAAATACAATGTTACCTGTTAGATGACACTGACATATCTGACCTGCACATTTTGCTTTGCCGGACAAAGATTTTATGCCACAAAGAAAACAACCCCTTATTCCCTCGTTCTGTGTCTGCTGCCCTTCACCCTCCTGCCTCTCAGAACGAGCCATTCCCTTTGAGCACATGATGTATGAACACCTGCAGAAGTGGGGACCTCGGAAACAGGAGGTCAAGTTCTTCCTCCGGCACGAAGATTCGCCAACCGAAAGCAGCGATCAAGGTGCGTCACCGTCCTGAGCGTGCTCTCCTTTTGTGCCGTGGCCTCAACAGTAGCGGGCGGAGTCGAATGCTCGCTGGAAATTCCTGACACCTGCTCGGGCTGGTTTAGCAGCGATGGACACCTGCTGTCACTCATTGTTTGCTGTCTCGCTGCTCTGCCATCTCCGGCTTTTTTGGATCAGTTTATGCTCCCCTGCTTTCCCTCGCCGTACTTTCCAGCTGGCACACGGCGCCCCCCCCCCCCCTCACTCATGCTTGTCTCTTAAAGGCTTTGAAACTTTAGATTAACCTTCCATAAACTGACTTAATATTTAGCTTAAAACTGCAGATTACGTGTGGTCTCTTTCTTTGCAGCGATCTCTCTCTGTAATCCTCGGGCATTAAGAATTGAAAAGGCTTTGTAGACTGAAAAGAAAAGCTCATTTGTTGCTTGATGGCACATGTCAAGGGAATAAATCATTTGCCAGCTTTCACACGCTCCATATTGAAATGAGCCTTGTGCCGTTTTAGCTGGATTTAGTAGAGCCCCATCAAAAAACAGGTGTACTTTGCCCATCATGGTAAGAATCATCGCAGCGACCTAAACTTCAAAGAAATTCTCAGCTAATATTAAGTGCAAGTGCTTATGCATAGTTCTCATAATGTAAGTGAGCATCCTCTAGTTTTATTCATTGTTTTTTCTACCTGTCTTTTGTGGATACAAATCAAATTTTGAAATATCTGATAATGTTTTTAAAAAAACACAGTATTTTGTAGCTAATTTTTGATTACGAAGTGATCCTGATTTTACCCATAAATTTTGAACGTGACTTAAAGCAAAGTGGATGGTTTCCTCCAAAGTTTTAAATATTCATTTTCGTATTTCAAGCATCCTTTCCCATTAAAAAGTAGGAGGTTGGCGGCTTTCGTAAGCAGCGCCTGGCCCAGTTCTCAAATCCCTCCGTCGTGTGCAATCATGTCAGTGATTTTTCAAACTTTTGCAGACAATGGCCGTTGTCTCCGAATCTGCACTCGGCTCCATCCCCTCGCATGTGTTGCGTTGTATTTTTCCGGCCTGTATTGGTGATGGCAGCTGTTTTTTCTCCATGCAGGGAGCCAGCAATCTCAGGACCAGACCAGTCGCAGGAGTGGGAATACTGGCGAGAAGCACAACGAGAACGGGGTGAGTGATGAGCAGTGTTGGAATGGAGCTGTAATAAACAAGAACACTGTCTAATTACAGATATCTCTAACAAGGTCTCCTAAATGTGTTAGATTTCTACCACTCAACAGAAATACTTCAAGCAATGAAAAACACACATGACCACTCCTTACATGCACGCAAACACACACTTACACGACACGTCTTCTAAGGTTGTGCTCTAAGTATTTGTTGTACCACTCAATTATGTCATTTTGTAAAAAAAGTCTATGCTAAAAGTGAAGTTATTGATGTCAGTGAGTGTGAGACAACTTGGTCCCGAACAAGCGTTGGAGTGTAACATGACTCCAGTGTCACGGGGCTGCTTTGTGCCCAGACGCCTTCAGTGTTCTCCCATCAGGTGCAGCCATTGTCAGGCACGCTCGGCTCTTTAGCTTCAGGATGCGCGCACGACGAGATGTGCTCAGCTCTTAAGTTTGGGGACGTGCGTACGAAGAGACGGGGTAGACTGTGGTAAAAGCAGCCTCCGGCAACGCATCCTTTTTCCCTCTCTGACCATCTGTCCCAGATTTCACAATAGGAAAGTGTCGCGGTCAAGGAAATGTAACTAATTCAACCTCAAGGGTTGAGGGAGAAATCTGGCGCAGCGAGAGATGGAGGGAGCGTGGTTTTTGTTTTCACAAAAAAAAGAAGAGAGATAGTGGCAGAGTAGCACAAGAGCGCCCAGAAGCTATTCCTACTTCGTCATCCACAGCTTTTGACTTTGTGCTCAGCAGCTATCATAAAGCTTTTCATCAGTTGGACACAAAATGCAAACTGAGTTTGTTTCCTTGTGTTGTATTCGACTTAAAACTACCTCTAATTCCTGAGATTCGTGTGCGAGCTGCAGTCCTTTTTTAGTTAATACGTTGTTGATCTCAAACTGTGACTAAGATCACCATTCAAGAAAAGAAGAAGGTAATTAATGGTTAAAAAACCTTATCAGACATGCCAAAGGAAGTTAGCTTGCCAGATTCATTGATATAATGCGCGCAAAGTCAGAGCTGCCCTCCGGGACGTGTAGTCGCGTCTTCCTTTCCTCAATGATTAAAGAAGACTTCATGATCAAAGGTTCCTGAGTCTGTGGTGGATCCCGAATTGTAGAGCAAAGTTGTTTCATGAGATAATTCACCGCTAACAAAGAGATGGGGATGAAAGAAAAGGGAAAGATTGACGATCATTTAAAGGTTAAGACCCCTGGTTAATTTTTTCTTTTTTTACTTTTACCGTTGCTTGACAAAATTAGTCAGCAATCAACCTCCATTCATTTCTGTTGGAGGAACCACGCTGTCATGTTCGTAACCCATAAATGCACCGAATCTTTTTGATGAGTGAACCATTTATTCACTCGAACATCAGACGTCTGTGCGGCCCGTCCAAACCTGCAAAGTGCCGAGGCGCCTTTCCAAGATCCCTCCTAATGTCTGATTTGGTGGAATTATATCAGGCGGCCTGCTGGATGATCTAATGGTCCCTAAGAGGATCATTGCTTTGGCTTTTCCACGGGCGGCTGCCCAAACCCCGGCGGCTTTCTCTCCACCAGGCAGAGCTGATCGTCATCCGAGAGGGACGCTGCTTCTTAAAGAACAGAGACCCCCCCAAGGGAACAGAATGAACAGAACGTCTGCATGCCTTTGATTTTTATGGCTTGATCATCCCGTTTGTAATTGATGACAGCTCACTCATTCGATTGAAACATCCGTTTCCATTGAGTAAAAGCAGGAATTTCGTCAGCGAAGAAAGAAGCTGAATGAATGCAGGGTCAGTTTTGGAAATCGTTGGGTTTTAACTGTTTTTCTATTTTCAATTCCTTCAGATCACTTATTAGAAAACCTTCTGAGGACAGTTTACATCAGTGTCAAAACCTTAGTGTCTGTTTGAGATTGTTCTTTGTCCAGTCACAACTCTTGAATTTCACTTTGAAAATAAACACGGTTCAAACATCGAGCGAGCCGACGTCAACATTCAAGGCATAAAATTAAACCCAGTTACTGACATACATGAATAAACACAATGACTTTTTTACCAAAGTCAGTCAGGTTTGTGCAGATTTGCAGAGACATTCGGTGTGTTTGTGCTGTCCCATGCGACTGCTCTCTCGTTCTCTCTCTCTCTCTCCCCCTCTCCCCCTCCCTCCCCGATCTGCTCGCATGGGTGTTCCTCTAACTCCCCTTTCCTCTGGATCTAAGGGGGGGGGGGGGTGTTACTGCGTCTGTGTCTCCCTCGGGTAAATTGTCACTGATGCAGCGTTGCCTGAGTGCATCTGAGCGTGGCTGCGTGCGTCGCGTGCGCCACTGGCTTCCCCCGCTCTCCCCATCTCGGTTGAGTCACTTCGTCCCCCTCGCCTCCCCCAACTGCAACCCCCCCCCCTCTTGCCGAGTCTTTCTAGACATGGTCATATCAAAATGCCAGATTGAAGAAACCGGTCTGGGCTATTTGGCGGCAAAGGGATGAGTGTGTGTTTGCAGCACTTCCTTTTACTCACAATCCAGCAGAGGTAGAAACATGTTTTATTCAGTCGCGGTGAGTCACAAACATGTCTGCCTCCTCCAATTAAGCCGCAGCACTGCATACAATATTTGAGTCCCTACTTGCTCATCTCTCTTGGACTTTCTCTCCAGCACTCTACATATGTGTAGGATTAACAAAGCTAACTGTGGAGCATACATTAATAAGCGTACAGTTTGCTGATGACGAATCTCTTCACCGGAGAAATGGTTTTATCTGAACCAGTATTCTACATTTGTCGGGCTGTTGTTGGGGGAGCAAAAAGAAATCCTGACATTTCCTGCATCGCCTCCCCTCGTTCCCTCTGAACGGTCGTCCTCAAGGCAAAGCCTGGCAGCACTTTAGCATTTCAGTAGCGCTTGTAGTTTGGAGGAGTGCGTTCACTCGGTATTCTGTTTTATTGAAAGAGAAGTCTGCCAGCGTGCAAGCTGCTTTTTTTTTTTTTTTTTTTTTTGCAAATTCAGAAGTCGGCAGAAAACCAGCATTGAAGGCGCGGAGTCGGGCCTCCTTTTTACGCTGCGAGCACCAATTCAAGCTGAAAGAGAAAAGTTGACGAAAACTGTGGAGGTGAAATCCTTTTTCATTTATATTGCAGCAAGGTCTGCTGAGGTTTTACCCGCTGGAAGTGGAAGATATTTTATTGCGTGGAGCTGTCATTGTGTCAGGTTGGCCCGCACTTTTCAAACCACATTATTTTTGCTTCTGCTGAGTTGTCTGTTTTTACTCTCCAGGCTGGAGGGCTCGCCTTATTGCTCTTATAACCAGAGATATATTTAAACGACTGAAATTTATTGTGGCTATTTGACTGTTTTACCTCCTGGAAGTTTCGAAGCTTTTCTTCTTACCGTTCACTTTTTCTGTCGTTTGAAGTCGCTGCCTTCGTGAATCTATAGGAAGACTAAATAAGGTGTTAATGTAGCTGTGCCACTATTTATCAAGAAAAGTGAGCGCATTGGCCGATGTGAACGCATGCTGCTGGTAAATTTGAGTTTTTGATGAATGCAGCGACCTTTGTCTGCTGAAAGCTCCATGATTCCAGCTCAGCTTTCTCTTCCTTCCCCCCTGTGATGCGATATGAAGCTTAGGCCACGTGCAGAAACACAGCATGACACATCGCCCCTCAGAGGTTCAAATCTCCTGCTCAGTAACTGTGACTCCTTCACAATTAATGGCCTCCGTAATAACCACACTGTTGTGGAGGACGGAGACGCTCCGCTCCCCTCTCAGTCTCCTGCTGTTTGAGCCTCCGGCTGCAGCAAAGTCCGACATCTTTAACATCATTTCTCTCAATGGCTTTTTTCCCCTGTGCCTCTGTTTACTTTTTATCTCTTTTTCCTTACATAATGATTGTTGTTTACATAATCTCGTACGTCCGATGCATTTTTCTGCAATTTTCTGACCTGAAGATCATTTTTACAAGTGAAGAACTTCAATTATTCATACAACAAAACAATGCTGTTTGAACCTGACCCACGGATCAGGGGGTCTTCACACTATGATTCCATTATTTAAGGTCCTGTTGACTGAAATATTCATTCATCAGCTTTAGCTTAAGATGAAAAATATTCATTTTTTTTGGCTGCAACAAAACCACTGATTCCAACAAGCACACTTGTACTCTTTCAAAGTCTCTGTTAATCAAACGTTTCAATCTCCATCAGTGCTTCCTGTATCTGCTCTGTAGGTGTCAATGTGGAGATCACTTTAAGATGAGACTGTGTTTACCAATACTTCTGTGTGTGTGTAGGTGGGGAATCAACGTGTGGAGCTCACCCTGTCAGAGCTGCAGGAGATGGCCACACGGCAACAGCAACAAATCGAGGCTCAGCAGCAGATGCTCGTTGCAAAGGTATCTGATTTGTTCTCTTTTATCCTCCGGACAGAAAATCGCCTCAATATGATCGTGTTCTTTCACCGAGTATGTGTTCCTTATGGAGTTGATGACGTAATGCATGAATGTGTCTCAGCTGTTTGTCCTTTGTGCAGGAGTCTCAACAAAAGTTGTGCTCAGATCGTTTCGTCTGGTCTGATATCACAGAATGAGCTTCAGTTCAGTTGGGTTCAGTTCCAGGGGTTTGAAAAAACGACAAGATGTTTCTGAGGTCTCGTTTAGAACCTCTCCTGACCCAACACACAGAATAAACCTATGATGTAACAAAGAGAAGGGCTGGAGAGTGAATCATGGTGTCGGGATTGTTTAGTCTGTCAGAAATTACAGCAATAAGAACAAGGCTCTCAAAGCTGTAATTGAACAGGAGTCGTGGGAAGCAGTTCTGTTCATTTCTATGTTCTGCTTGTCGGACATAAACAAGGAATCCATGATTGGTTTTGATTCAGCTTTGACACTAAGGTTTCTTTCTCTGTGGTGGAAACGGGAGCAGACTTCCACACGAACTGTCTACATGTCACTTTGTGTGGATTTTCAGCACGCTAAGCCAGTCTGACCACCGTGCTTGTGGTACGCTGATCAGTCATGCAAGACGAAGCCCACTGTAACCGCATCGATAGGCCGTTCATTGCTTTTGTTGTGGCGTCTGAAAAGTAGGCCCGCTGGAAGCCCTGCAGTCATTTGGAAACCTGGGCCTGTCGCTTCCTATTTTAGGAGCCTAACTGGAGCAGTTCTCAGTTGGGTAGAGATGAAGTCATCTGACCCTTTCTTCAGCCCTCAGACTATCTTGACACTGCACAGCATTTCATTTCACGCACACAGTTCAATGACTTAGCCTAGTTTCAGGGGAAGTCTGTCACAGAGATGTCTTGAAAGGCTCGTTTGAGAAGAGTCGCAATTATTCAGATGTCTGAAAGTCTGAGAATTGAAGACGAATCTGCTGTTTCCTCCCAAAAGCGTCCCGATCATTCACTGTTGACATCTCATGTGATCAGACCTAATGAGGCAGTTTGTCTTTATGCAAAGTCATTTCCCGCTCATCCCTCTGTCCAGGAGCAACGCTTGCGCTACCTGAAGCAGCAGGAGCGGCGTCAGCAGCAAACGGTTTCTGAGGGCGAGAAGCTGCAGAGGCTGAAGGAGCGCGTGGAGAGTCAGGAGGCCAAGCTCAAGAAGATCCGAGCGATGAGGGGGCAGGTGGACTACAGCAAAGTCATCAACGGCAATCTGTGTATGTATACCTGGAGACACTCCTCTGAAGTGGCTTCATAACGTATTCTAAACCACTGATTTGAGTGCGTTCTTCAACTACTTGTGTACGAGTGTGATTTCCTTCTTTGCAGCGGCAGAGATTGAGCAAGTGAGCAGCTTGTTCCAAGAAAAGCAGGCTGAGCTGCAGTCTGCTGTGCTGAGGGTGGAGCAGCTCAGCCTGCAGCTCGAGGACCTGCGGAGAGGAAAGCTGAACGGCATACAAACAACACTGGGTGGCCAAGTCACCGGCGCGGCAGCCCTGGAGCTACGGAAACTGTACCAGGAGCTTCAGGTAGCGTGACGACAGCTCGTGCAGACTCCACCGTGTTGGAGTCGTATTAATCTACCGAACAATCGATGCATTTTTTTTTCTCTTTTGTCCGTCCCCATTCATCATCCGCAGATTCGGAACAAGTTGAACCAGGAGCAGAACAGCAAACTGCAGCAACAAAAGGAGCTGCTTAACAAGCGCAACATGGAGGTGACGCTCATGGACAAGCGCATCAGTGAGCTGCGGGAACGCCTCTACAAGAAAAAAGCTGAGGCACGTCAAAAAGAGAACCTTCCTGTAAGACTAGGCGCACTTACCACTGCTATCACACTTCCCCCTCCCATCGCAAAGGGACAAATGCTTCTAAACAAAGAAGTTAATCACTGCAATGACTCAGGCCAAAATGAGAGAATATTCTCTCGAATTCTGGCTGAAACTTGAACCAGCATTGTTTACTCCCAGCTGCTCTTTGTAAAACATCAATTTGATTCTGCAGAAATGTGTCACTGTCGACATTCGTTTAACATTTGGAACCTTTTTCTGGTACAGCTGAACAGGGCCAACGGACCCCCCTCTCCTCAGCCGGCACCCGGCACGCTGGGCCGTGTTGCTGCTGTTGGGCCGTACATCCAGGTTCCCGTGCCGGGTCGACAGGAGGGGGGCTACACCCTCCCACCGGACCCTCTGAAGCCTCAGACACTGGGGGTCAATAACCAAGCAAACCACGGGCGCACCAAATCAGGTGAGACAAAACCAACAAACCCGGGTTTCTGTGGAGGGTTTTTATCTGCCAGGATAAACTTTTGCACTCTCAGTGGTAGACGGTCGTTGGGTCTGATTATGGTCTGTCAGATGTGCAGTCTCGTCGTCTGTAATCATATGTGTGTTGTTGCTCTAACTTGACAAATCTTAGGTTTTGTGAAACTGAGAAGTAGTAAAACGCTAAGGAAAGAACTGTCAAGAAAAGTACTTCATCTTGGCCCTTTAAATGAGGGTTAACCGACGCCGATCTGAGTCTAAAGCGTTCAATCCGTCCACCCATCCTGCAGTTCGGACAGACCATAAATCCAGCTTTTCCAGCATCCTGCATGAACAGTTTGTGACTGAAATTCTTCCCGGTTCTCGGACCTTTTTTCCTCCCTTCTTCCTGACTTCTGTTGCTTTCCCACCTGGACTTGATTCCTGTGATTTCCTTCTCCTCCCGTCCTCTAACCTCACTCTCTCCCTGTGTTGTGTGAACCGTTCTTCCCTCCCTTGTCTCTCCTCCTCCTCTCATGTGTCCTCGCTGTCCTGTCTTTTTGTGATGTCTCTCGTTTCACCGGGTGTGTGGGGCCGGGGCGGGGTGTGGGGGCGGCTCTTCCCGGGGCAGACGGTGTGCGAAAGCCTCCCGGCCCTTGGAAAGTGTCTGATTTAGACATCGTTGTGGACCCGGTACCCCCGACACTTCCAGAGTCACACCCGGGCCCTGGAGCCTCCACTGGCTCTGACGGCACGTCTCGTGAGTGCACAGCGCTGCATAGACAAAGCGAAGGCACCTGCTGAACCTCGTCTCTCGATTGTAGCACAGGATCCTCAGCATGCACTGGAATTGGTATTCCAAGCCACACGCACGGCTGTCTTTCCATTCAGACCCCTTGTGGATCAGATAATGGCTTCCAACTGGTGGGCAGCCCAGTGTAAACAAACACTTTGCTGCCCTCTGCAGAAATTCCCCGCTCCCGATTCTCAGTGACGCTATTAATGAAAAGCACGGCGTCACCTGCAAAGCACTGCTGATCCTGTGCGTCTCTGTACACTTCTGAGAAGGTTCTCTGAGTTCAGGGCCTCATTATATTCTTCCACAACATCCCATAACAGCGTGGCCTCCTCCTAACACAGCGACCCTGAGCATTCACACCTCATTCTCACAACTGCTGCGCTGTGAGACACACTCGTAGTTGTCACACTCAGAATGCACAAGAACATAAACTTGTGCATGTGAAAATGTCATTTGAGTCCCTTAGCTGCAGTCCAAATATGCAACCTTTTTTTGTTTCTTTGTTTTTTTAGAAAAAAATCATATCTTTTTGCGATTTTTTTTTTTCTTTTTGTTTTTTGTCTTATGCTCCTTTTAAAGTTTAGAAGCTTTCAAGATCCCACCCTGGATTCTCCCCCAAAAAATTAGTTCAAGAACTGCTGAGATGGAAAAAAAACAAAGATTTTGGTGTATTACATGACATTTTTGTGTCCTGCCTTCATGGTGGACTTACCCAGAAAACGATTTTGCTGCTTATTAGCACTTCTGTGTGGATCTGCTTTTCAGTAAAGGGAAGTCTCAGTTTTTCCCCAAATCCTGCTGTACGTCGGCACTGAGCTTCACTAACTGTCACTGTAATCCGTGAAAATCCAGATCAAGATGTCGGATTTTAAACTGGTGTCGCCTTAATATTTAAGGGTTTAAGCTGTTCTCAAGGCAGGAAAAGCGAAGCTGCGACTCGCAAAAAATGACTTTTTTTATGAATTGGTTTAAATCATCAATTAGCTACAAACTTCTTTTTGCTGTTTAAAGTGAATATGTCCCATATACAGAATTTCTATGTATGAATGGTTTTCTGTTCTGTTCTCTTTCTTTTCCATCCTTTCTTTTCACCTTTTTCTGACTGTCTGTAATCTGTTTTTCTTTTTGAAAAGTGCTTTATTGTGACGTTGGCCCCCCGTACCTGAACCTCCCACTACCTCTGAGTCTAGTTTCATAATAGTGACTAAATTACAACACGACCTGAACAAATGTAGCCTCCTTAGAATAATACTAACATGTTCACATTCATTGTCGTCATCATCGCTGTGGAGTGAAGGCTCAGGATTTTTGTCCTATTGATCAGTACGTCCTCAAAACATTTAATTGTGTTTTCCTGTGAGAAAAATGTGAATTTTATGCAACAAATGTGGAAATTTTCTTTTCAAATTCAGTGAGTAAAGGATTTGAACTTAACATTGCAGCAGCTTGCTAAATGCTACTCAGCATTCAAGTCAAGAAAGCAGCTGAAGAAGATGCTTTGTAATATTTACCAGGCTGTTCTGCTGTGTTGACGGGATCTGACTTCTAGGACTTTCCTCACAAAATCGCTAAGCCTCCATCTAAAAACCAATGTAGGGTCAAATCTGTGTTCTGGTGTTGGTTCAGTTCTGTCACTAACATCCCAAACGGAGTCATCAGTCACACAACACACAATATTTCACGTCGCAGAAATGAGAAGCAGCAATTTTGTCGAGTTGCGCCTCACTCACTGTTTTCTGTTTGTGCTCCAGCTAGCGATACAGGTTGGCCTCCTGTTGGTAAGACCAACGCTACTCTAAAGCCTCCTGAGAGACGAGACTCAGGGACAGATAACCAGGGCAAGAGCCCTCCCTCAGGCTCCCCCATCGCTCAAAGTGCAGAAAAGGTTCGTAAAGCTGGTTTATATTTATTCTTTATTTGTTTGCTTTTGTTATGAGATGTCTTATGTTTGATCTCGTGCTCTGTCTCAGGTGCTAGAATCCAAACTGGCTGTGTCCTCTCCCGCCATAACCAAGCCTCAGCCACCACCGTACGGATCCCACCTCACCTCCGCAAACTCAGCCAGCTCCCTGGAGCGCCGCAAAGACGCGCCGCCTCCTCCTCCCCCCGCCCTCCGCCCGCTCCCGAACCCACCAGCTCCCGCCTGGCCCCGGGTGGCCCCCTCCACGGGCTCTTCCTCCCAGCAGATCCAGCAGCGCATCTCAGTGCCACCGAGTCCCACCTTCCAGCCCAACGCGCCGCTCTTTCCCCCGGGGCTGAGCGAGCGGCTGGACCCTCCGCCAGCTGTGGCCGTGCGCCCCTTCATCCCCGACAGAGGATCACGGCCTCAGTCGCCACGCAAGGGCCCACCCACCATGAACTCCAGCTCCATCTACCACATGTACCTCCAGCAGGCGGCGCCAAAGAGTCAGCCACTGAAGCCTGCTCTAAAAGCAGGTAAGAGATGGATTTTCTTGGAATATTTTGTCTGTTTTACCTTAAAACCTGCAGCTTTTCTCAATTGTGATCGGTCTCTTTTCAGTATACGGGAAGCCTGTCCTCCCCTCCAGCTCGACGCCTCCCTCGCCCCTCCCGTTCGTCCAGGCAGGAGGAGCCTTCCCGTTGCTTCAGCAAAGCGGCGAGGACTGTTTAGACGGAGACTTCGACGATCACGAAGGCTTCCCGCACTTAGAGCCATCGGCGCCGCCTCCCAGCGTGGAGAACATCCCACGACCGCTCAGCCCCACCAAGCTCACGCCGATGGTCCATTCTCCACTGCGCTACCAAAGTGACGCTGACCTCGAAGTGCTCCGTAAGAAGCTGGCGAACGCACCCCGGCCACTGAAGAAGCGCAGCTCCATCACAGAACCAGAAGGGCCGAGCGGACCCAACATCCAGAAGCTGCTCTATCAGAGATTCAACACACTAGCAGGAGGCATCGAGGGCAACGGCGTCGGTGGGTCCGGAGGCGGCAACGGGGCGGGTAACGGAACGCCGTTTTATCAGCCGGCTCATCCTCCAGGGTACCTGGCTGGGGATTCTCTGGCGGACACGGACAATGGCAACCTCCTCTCTGAATCCGCGCTGCCGCCACCACCGGACGAGGAAGAGCTGGGGTCAGAGGCTGCGCTGAACGTGACGGACGCCAACGACAACGAGCCCACGGGCTCACCGGCAGAAGGGGATTCCGCAGAAGCCGAGGAGCCGGAGGACGACGACGACAACAACAACAACATGGGAGGGTCGGAGGCGTGTCTGCCAAGCCCGGTGCCTGAGGTCAGCACCCCGGAGGAGAGCGGCAGCAGCGCCTCACAGCTGCTGGTGAGAAACGCAGGCCGACTCAGAGTCACCAGGGATTCATTCGGTGAATGCGATTCACAGTGAAACTCGTGTGTCTTCTTTCCGATGCTGCAGGAGAAGCGCACAAACCTCAAGAAGCCCAACTCGGAGCGCACTGGTCACGGCTTCAGGGTGAAGTTCAACCCTCTGGCTCTGCTGCTGGACGCCTCGTTGGAGGGCGAGTTCGACCTGGTCCAGAGGATCATCTATGAGGTTCGGCAGTGACTCCGCGTCATCTTGGACCGACTTGCTTTTTCGATACTGTGTTTACACTCTTCTCTTCTCTCGGCGGTCCAGGTGGAGAATCCGAGTACGCCGAACGACGAGGGCATCACTCCCCTGCACAACGCCGTGTGTGCGGGACATCACCACATCGTCAAGTTCCTGCTGGATTTTGGTGTGAACGTTAATGCGGCCGACAGCGACGGATGGTGAGTCAGAGACGCAGGACACCTGGAAGATCGGGACACATCTGCGTACATTCAGTCCTTTACTCGGCCGTGTTTTCTTGGACAGGACGCCTCTTCACTGCGCCGCGTCATGCAACAGCGTTCATCTCTGCAAGTTGTTAGTTGAGTCCGGGGCGGCCATCTTTGCGAGCACCATCAGCGATGTGGAGACTGCTGCGGATAAATGCGAGGAGATGGAGGAGGGTTACCTCCAGTGTTCGCAGTTTCTTTACGGTAAGAAAACGTGCACAGCACTCGCTTCGTTCATTCAGACATCTTGGATTCATTTAAAAGTGACACCGACGGCTCGTTCCGGACTCTGGTTCAGGTGTTCAGGAGAAGTTGGGGGTCATGAACAAGGGCACTGTCTACACTCTGTGGGACTACGAAGCCCAGAACCCGGACGAGCTGTCGTTCAGCGAAGGAGACGCCATCACCATCCTGCGCCGGCAGGACGACAGTGAAACCGAGTGGTGGTGGGCGCGGCTGGAGGACAACGAGGGCTATGTGCCCCGCAACCTGTTGGGGGTAACTTCTGTGCTTGATTTTGTTTCTCGGATAACTGAGAGTAGGCCCCAGTGACAGAATACACATATTGCATACATGTACCAATATGATAAATTTATAGATCAAATGAATCCTTTTTTAACATTTCTCTTCTTGTCTGTGTTTTTTGCAGCTTTATCCCAGAATCAAACCTCGCCAGCGCTCGCTGGCATAGTGCGGCTCTCCGCCGATCAGTGGCTGATTCCTGGACTTTGTGACGCAACCGAGAGCAGAGAACAAAAAAACAACAAAAAAAAAAGGGAGCCTGGTGCTCGTTCTTATTCCCGTGGCCATAAGCACCTCCTCCTCCTCCTCCTCCTCCTCCCCCGACTCCCACCCAGCCTCGTGCTTCTCACAAACAAACCTTCTTCTCCGAAGCACCGGGCACAAAACGTCTATTTACACACACCGACACAAACACACGACAACACACAAGCACTCCAAAGTCTTTTGAATCGACTCCATGGCTGATCTCTTCTCCCTCCTCCCACCGCGCTCGCGCCCGTCACCTCGTCATCGTCCCAACTTGATTTCTACCCACAATTCAGTGCCAGCTCTGCAACAGACGTCAATTTGAGGAGTTGGACACCAAACTTGTCTCAGTATTTCTTGCAGTGATCACCATTCTTCAGCCGTCTCCTTGATGAGGTCCACAGTGACGCCGGTTTACACGACACTGAAGGCTGACAGGAAGTTTATCTTTGAGGATGGGGGGAAAAAAATGCTGAATTTTTGTCAGTGAAATGTAATTTGAGTTGTTGGACATTAAGTATTTTTCTAAAACACAATTTGTTCCTCGTGTTATAAAAGATAATGGTCTTTGACTGTCGCCCGACCACCAAAGAGAAATAGAAATTTAACAGATTTAAATCTATTGCTCCTTAGAACCTCTACAAAAAAGATAATCAGTTGATTTGCTGCTAAGAGTGAAACACTAAGATTCCTCTGAATGAACTCATGAAGCAGAAAGTTATTTTTAAGGGGGGAAAGAGGCAAATGCTCTAAAATCTAAGTTTTGAGTTCACAGGACAGTCGAGTTAAAGAAAACACTATTGAAGATGAATTTGAACAAACAGCTCACTCATTGTCATGAATTGCGTTTCATCATTGCAAGATTTTTTTCATTTATTGTCATCTGTTCAGAACCTGGATGGAGGATTATCGTGGATGTGTGGCAAGAACATTAATAAAGCATAAGTGAGCCTTTGGACAAAATCTGTTTCTGTTGAGTGATTTCTGACTGCTCATCCTTGTTTTGGTGGAGTTTATGTTTTTGTTTATCTCGTCATCCCTGAAACTGGCAGGTCACACGCTGCCAGAGGAATCTCTCCAACACAGCCGTGCGGTGAAATGACACTCGTGAACACGTGAATTTACATGCTCGGCCTTCGGCGTGATTAGCATTTAAAATACATGTTGTGTTCAAAGACACTGTGAGATTTAAACTGTTTTCCAAATGAAGGCATATGTTCAGTTTATTTAGGACAATATTTCACACAAAAGTCCATCTGCCAGGAAGGAAGTGACTCAGCCACTGATCGAAGGTGCCAAACAGGCACAGTTACAGCGTGCTGCCGGCTCCCGGCGGTCCGCCCAAGGCCAGGAACCTCTTCAGTTTGAACTCGAAATCAATGGGGCGCTCGCTGGGTGGTTTGTAGCGCCCCCTCATTTCAGCGCTCAGGTAGGGAATGAGCGCGCAGCTCTCCTCGAACAGGGCCAGTTTCTTGATGTACTTCTGGCGAGTAAAGTCGGTGCTCTTGTGGTTGAAAGCTAAAAAGTGGGAGACGGGCTCGTTAGGCTCAAGTGAAAGACCACCTGGTAAACGTCGGCGTGGTCGGACGTTTGTGCTGTTCACCTTTCAAATAGTAAGCGACATAGATGAGAGCTGATCTCTGCACACTGATGAAGGGAAACTTTGGTTTGAGGCACCCAACAGCTGTCATGGCCTTGATCACTGCGACTGCAACACCCTGCAAATGGAGAGTGTTCTTTGTTTTTCAATCCTCCAGACCATCAAAATTAACGCCAACAAGCATCGAGAAGGAGAAGCCTTCAAAACAAAACTGACAGGTTCATTCTTGTTTCTACCTGTTCGAGGTATCCAAGGGTAGGAAGGGACGTAAGGGGGAGGGGCTCACACAGCGGGGGAACCTTGTTGGGTAGTTTCTGGTCCCAGTAGGTTTCCGGAGTCCTGAATGGCAATGGCATGTTTTTTTCCCCAACACTTTTCAAAAACCTGTGTGAATATTTTCTCTCAAACATATAAATCAGTGCAGCCAGACCTCATAAACTTGTCCTGCTTCTTTTTGGTCTCAAAGGTGTAGATTCGTTCTTTGTACTCAACCGCATGCTCCAGCTTCCCTCGAACCAACGCCTCATACCTGAAGACATGAAATCTTCAGTGACTGAAGAACTGATGGAGGCTAATATGTCAGGAATAATTACTTCCTCAGTCTCAGTGTACCTCTGGTTTCCATCCAGGTATGTGACCGGGCAGAATCCCTTCAGCTCCACTTGCTGCGGGAACTTGTCTTTTACCTGGATCTCAGTTATCTTCCGTGGCAGCAGGTGGGCTTGTGGGAGGGTGTGGGGGCAGCCTGGTGCCACGAACTGATCAGGGGTGGTCAGGAACTCCTGTGGTTCAGGGAGAAATTAGAGGTCAGAAAGTGCAGTTCTTTTGATGTCTGACTCTCTGGGACACTGACCTCCAAATGGAGTTCGCTACATATTTTGTAGTAGCGTTTCTTGTACTCGGCTGCATAATTCAAAAATGCAGTTCCCGAACAGTCCACCAGGTGTCGGTGTGACGCCAGGCAGACGGGGCAGTACTGGCCGAAGTCTCCAAGGCGGGACTCCATCACTTCAGGTGTAATGCAGAGCTTGTGAATGCGGGCTGCTCGTCCTGTCGAATCAGGGTGTAAGACTGTAACTGTTCTGGGATCAGACAGACTTTACTTTAACTCTCAGGTTTTGCACCAAGTCTCGATGACGCTGCTTTCAGTCCTCACCTCTCCGCGTCCTGTCCAGGTGTGCTTGGACGCTCTTTTGAATGATGCTGACCTCCTTCAGAATGACGTCCCAGACTGCCCATTTGCTCCTTTCCCCATCAAGAAGGACATAGTTCTGCAGCTGTTGCTGAAAGCGCTGCCTGACTGGCACCACTTCCTCCTGGTAGCATGTGTTGTAAATGTGAAGAATCTCAGCGCTGTCGTGCCTCAGGTGTGGCCTACAATGGGGGGATTGGGGGAAGGGAGAGTGGGCAATGATGAAATTCATCATAAGATAATTTGGGGGAAAGAATTTTTCTGAACGTTTTAATTTCTAACTTGTTTGGCTTCATCTTGTCCGCACAGCCTCTCCTTTGAATCTCATCCGTGTCCAACTCCAGCTCAACGACCAGCATTAGGTTGATGCTCAGAGACTCCATCAGTTCAGCCTGCTTCAGTGTCATCGGAAATCCATCCAGTACGTACCTTATACAAAGGAATCATTTTGACTTCACACACAATCACAAAGCACGAAGCGTCATTTTGGGTGAGAATTTAGTCTCCTTCCTTAAGGTTTGTTTAAAGCTTTCCTCTTACCCTCGAGTCTTGCACTGAGAGCTCATGAGGACCACCTCCAGACAGCGAACAGCCAACTCATCAGGCACAACGAGACCCTTAGAGAGACAAGTTTTCACCCTTGCAGCCAGGTCAGTGTGCTGCTGATTGCTGAGCACCGTGCGCATGACTCCACCGATGGACAGCCGAGCCAAACCGTATTTTTGGCTGAATGTCTGAGCCACTGTGGGGAAACCAAGAGCCCAGATAAAGAACTCGTCCCCCTGATTGAAACAGAGGAGCCCTTTTAGTGGTCTCACCTGTTGTTTTTCCTGATTTGGGAGGTCCGATAACTGCTATTTTCATAGGCAGTGGCGGAGTGGGCTTCGGTTGGTGGAGGTACTTTAAGGGGTTGAGCATGAATAAGTTGCGGTTCTTCTTTGAGCCAAAGAAGTAGATGAATTGGTGGAAGATCACGGGGTACGCGGCATTCAGAGGCCACAGCAGAGGCTGGACCAAGTCTCTCTCTTTGTATTGCTGCAGGTACATGAACAAAAATCTAAGTTACAATAAACCACAGAGGGACATTTGACAATTTAGGCCCCAAAAAAAGCATACAAAGGGCATCACTGTCAGAAGTACTCTGTATAACTTTACCCTGACTGGGTCGCAGCAGCCAAAGGCGCTGTGCAGCTTGTAGGAAGAGAGCAGAAGCTTTTGTGCGAGGCTGCTGGAGACTGTCTGGCACTGCTGAAGGAGCGACTCTCTGTCGGTAACCAGCGGCTGGATTTTCTGGAGCAAACGTTGCTGAGAGATCTTGAGCTTGTGAGAAGCATTGATGGCCACTCTGGGTATGTTGTGTTCACTCAGGAGTTCCTTTGGCAGAGCAGCACAGAGCAGCACATCTGTACAGGGATGCTGGACAATAGACATCGATTTTTAGCAGATGTTTAGTCACCATCGTGGCAGCTATGTTGTTTTCATCCGTCCCAAATCGTTCCTCTATTTCCATCTCCAGGCGCTCAGTCGCTGCATCCTCTGTCTCTTCACTTTCCAAGTCTTCCTCCTCTTCTTCTGGAGGAAACTCCTCCTCCAGAATGGCCTCGATCTCGTCTTCTGTGTTGTCTGAAGCTTCTTCTTCTCCATCCGCCTCTTCGTCCTCTGCTTCCTTTCGGTCAGAGATGAGAGGACAGAAGATGATTCTTAACCAGTGGTGAAGAAGGGACAATAGGAGTGGATTGAGTTGGCTTACTGTGGTTTTGTCTTCCTTCAGGCTTCGCTCTGCCATCAGTTCAGCTCTTCTCTTGGAGATGTTCTCCTCCTGTATGAAAAAACATCACCGTAATTACCTTGTCAAATTCCAGTCTCAAAAAGCCAACAAAATTAAGTGAATCATTCTTTTCTTACTCGTTTTTTACTGCTTAATTCACGAAGCAGTTTCATCTGTGCTTCCCTCTTGTTTCGGCGCTCATGCCAGTTTTCTAAGTATTTTGGCAACAGCCGCTTCTGAACGTCGCTAACTTCCACCTCCATGACGACCACAACATCCGGGAAAAGGTGCTGCTGGATGATGCTCTCCACCTCGCTGGGATCATGCGGAAAGCCCTCCAGAATGAAACCTGTGGACCTACAAGAGGCAAGAATTTATAGAGAATAAAATAAACAAGAGCCCCAAGTGTAAAACTTGCATTGGAGCAAAGTGTGTTCATGGCACCTGTATGGTTCCTGCTTCCAGTATGGTACCATCAGCATATCCAGCATTGATGGATCCAGTGGATCTTCACCAGACAGATACGCTTTGATGGACTTTTCTTTGTCAGTCAGTACATCCTGACAGACACACGAAACCAAATAGTCAAAAATTCACTTTAAGAGGCGTAACAGTGGAAAAACAAGCACATAAGGTCTTTTTTTTCGTAACTACCTCGATGTCTTTCTGGTCAGAGTTCTCTGCCTCCTTTTCATTCTCACCCCTCGCTTCAATGATTTTTGCCTCCAAGTCATCAGAGTTATCCTCCAACGACACCACCTCATCGGCAGGTGGCACACGCTTCCCTGTCTTGGCCATGATGAGTGTCTGGAGCTGCTCCCTGAACTGAATGTGGAAGAGGCCCAGCTGGCGTGCGAGCCAAACTCCATGAGTCGTCTTTCCCGACCCCCTGGGGCCGAGCATGAGGATCCGTAGCGCAGGAGGCTTGGACAGAAAAAAAGGCGAAATACAGTATGTGTGTAATCGTTTCAATCTGCTGTTTTAAGTTCATCTGATTGTCAGCTGGTACCTTGAGGGGTCCAGTTTGTGCAACGAAGTCTGCGGGGTTTTGAATGAAAGTGTCCCTGGCTTCTTGGCTGGAAAAATAGAAGATCTTCTCTCGGTACTTGGCCGCGATTTCATCCGTGCAGGGCCACAGCACGCTGTGGGTTTTCAAGGCAACTGGGCAAAAATGGCGAGTATCGCCGAGTGATCTTTTGGAGGCTGTGTCTCCCTGCAACCATTGAGACAGAGAAAAAGTGATGTTAGGTTTGTCTTGAACTGGTTCCCATCAATATAGATCCAGAAACCCCCCAAACCCCTCTCAGTGCTCTCACTTCATCCTCCTCTGCTGCATAGCTGTCGCTGCTGGCTTCTTCTGCTCTCTCCAGCTCAGCTAAAGCTTCAACATCTTCTGCCTCCTCGTCCAGATCCACCGCAGACAGATTCCAGGATGTATACGTGAATGGTTCTGAAAGGTCACAAAAAGTAAGTAACATCCTAAGACTGCAGTCACACTGGGAAGCTAAACACTCACTGTCCAACTGCTGGAGCATCTCTTGAAGCAGGTTTTCGGGGTTTTTGCTGCTGATCTCCAGGACACACTGAGTGACCGTGAGGACAGCTTTCATTTGCTCCCATTCTGCCTGAAACTGTTGCAGCTGCAGTTTGTACTTGTCCATCTCAGGTCCATCTGGATAACCAAACACCCACTGATCCTGTGGAACCACAGCTTGAGCAACACAAAAAAGAAAAAGGGAACAGTATGAATCCTCATTCAAGGGAATCTCATAACATTGTCTGAAATGTTGGCTCTGGTTGTTTTATCTTTCAGTTTCTTACCCTCTTCATTGGTTAAGTTTGCTTGCTCACTGCTGATGGAATCCGTCTTCTCGGGAACTTCTGCTAATCATAACAGCTTGATTTGAATATTACCTTCAATCTGAGTAACCCAACAAAAGACGACTGAGGAAGGTAATACCATCAGCCTCCATGATGGTCTCCAGATTTGGTTGCTCCTCTGCCACGTTTTCCATTAAGACTCTAAATCATGAAGAATTTAACCACACAAATAAGAGATTTGAAAAATTCAAATCAACTTTAATGGGCTGCAATGTAAAATCAGACAATGTGTTTGTGTTCACACTCACCCTTGTTTCTCTTCCTGTGACTGTTCATCCAGTAACCTGCTCTCTACGGCGGCGTTTATACTCTCCTTATTTGTCTCATAGGTTCTTTTCATAACTGCTCGACCCAAATAACAAAAGCATAACACATAAGAGCCAACATGCAGAGACCATAAGGTCAAAATGTCAAACTCTGGTGTGCAAACATGAATAATTATGGCTCAATGCTTGATGTTAGTCCCTCACCCTCATGACCTTCACTGTCTGTGAGGCAGAAAATAATGTCGGGCAGGATCCCAGCTTGCTGCAAGACGTCCATCTGTGACATGTTCATTGGAAAGTTGTCGAGCACCCAGCCTGTTGCACCCTCAGTGGCAGAGTCCATCTCTTCTATCTGCAGTGAACGTTTTCAGTGATGACTTTGTTTGATATATTTACAATATATCGACATCCATATAACACACGGATATAAATGTGTCTGTAAACAGGATGTAGATGTGTGTACAGATCTTAGACACACCTCTTTAATACGTTTCTGCAGTGCTTCAGCATAAAGGTCGTGAGAGGACAAGCTCCCTCTTTTTGCTTCTTCCAGAGCACTCAGCACGATCGCCTGCACCTCTGGATGATCTTCTGTCACTGAGAGTGACACAAAGATCAGCAACGGCCAATTCAAACTAACTCACTGACAGCATCTCATCACCAGAGCTCGACTTGCCTGAATTTTGACCTCCGTCTTCGTCCGTCTTCATTCGGATTTTCTCGATAGCGACCTCTGTTGTCTCATGTCTGATTTTATCCAGCCTCTCTCGCTCTAACTTGGCCAGAAGTGGCTGCGTCACTTCCTCCATGTCAAGAAGCACGGCATTGTAGTGCTGAGCCAACAGCCTGCACACGGTGCTCTTCCCTGCCAGAGGCGGCCCAACAATAGAGACTTTGCAGGGGGCCCTCGGCATGGGAGGGAGGAGGTACGGCCGCGGGTTCGACACAAACTTCTGGTAGGCGTCCTGAGAGGACAGGATGTAGAGTTTGTCCTGGAACCTGTACGGATTCCAAGAGGCGAGTTCCATAAGGCTTTCAGTTGATGTGAGAGTCCCTGTAGCATCAGACAACCTGGTTTTCGAACTCACCCCATGCTAAATTCAGGTTTGCCGTTAATGACTTTGCCCTCCTTCAACGCAACGGGACAGACCCGACCCCAGCGGCTCCGTTTCCACCTAAATCCAGGCACGACTGTCCTGGAAGAGGACATGTTTCCAAGCAGGTCCTCCTGATGAAGAGATTCAAAGTAAGAATCGTGTGAATGGTGCGGCAAGAAGCGTGTATTGAAAAGTCAACGTTGTCTGACCGTGCTAATCTCCTCCAGCAAGTCGTCATGATCGGACTGGTGGAGGAGGATTGGAACAGATACACGCATTACAGCCATGGAGCCGAGATGAGACATGATAGACTGACAAAGAAACAGTGGATGACTCAGTGTCAGTCGACAGGATGCAAAAACATAATCTGCTCAAACACACAGTTCTGTTTCTGAAAAATCTGTGTCTGGTTTGGACCGTTGGATTTTTTTACCGAGACCAGTTCATCTGGAGAACTGTTCCCGTCCAGCTCCAACAGGTAGAGCGGGTTGTGTTCTGCCATTAGGATCTGAAAAGAAAAGAATAGAAATAATTGCAGAACATTCTGAAATGTTATTGAATGATGCATTTTCTTTTTGAATGTCCTTTCAGACATTGTTCATAAGAAACAGTAAAACTAAGGATCTGACAGAAAGTGTGAGTCTCATTTAACCAATGGGGCTAAATCTATATTCAGCCTTTCTACGGAAAAAGGAAGGATGTGGTTGAAAAGCAGACTTTGTGAGCAATGAGAGGCTTCATTCACCAAACAACATGATCTTTAAGAGCCATCAATCAACTGATGTATCACTGTGCAACTCACCTGCAGAGGCCTCAGCATGGTGTCCTTATATGCCTTTATTCTGACCAGTGCGTTCCTTTCTAAATTCTCTGGTGTGTGCACCATCTGATCAATGACCTCTTTTGTCAGCTCCTCTGCCTGACGAAACAAAGAATAGGAACAAAAGGTTAATTTATGAATCTTTGGACCACTTTCTCCAAATAAGGATGATCGCAGCTCACATTTGGTTCAACCAGAAGCTGTGAGGTGAAACCTCCGACCACGACACTGTTGTGAAACAAAACCAGCCATTCCAAATGACGATGTCGTATTCTGAAGTGGTTTTACCTCGAGCTGGACCGGCTCTTCCTCGACCTCTGTGCCCTCGTCTCTGTCCTCTCTGGTCTTGTTGAACACCTCCTCATGCTCCCACTGACCCCTGGTATATAAGCGCCCCGTGTCTGGGTGCTGCTTCACACCTGACAGCCTCTGGACCAGGTCCTCGTCTGCGCACTGACACGGGACAGAAACATTTTGTTTGTTTTCCAGTATCACACACAAAATAAACAACCCCCCCAAAATACGGAAACCTTGATATTGATGATGAAGTCAGGTGGTAGCTTGAGGTTTCTGATTTGTTCAATCTGCTGGTGGATCTCTGGGCCTTCCTCCGACATGAACGGCAGGCAGCTCAGAACATAGCCTGCAATAACACATGCGAATGGTGAGACAGTGGCTCTTATGTTGTTGTTTGAACTTCATTTGCTGACAAACAAATACATTTCCCAGATTTCCAAGACCAAACATCAACATGTGATGAAGGTGGTAGTAAATTACATGCACTGAACACTGCATTGAGGCTGAACAGAGGAAGTTTACCATAGTGCTCCACATCTGGTGAGTTGAGCTTGCTCAGAATGAGCTGCAACACTTTATCATCTGCTACACTCTTCCCCTCCGATAAGATGTGCAGGAGCTGCAAACGTCAGACGATGTAACTGTCAGGATGATCCTGGTTTTAGGACTGAGGTTCAAGAAAGACTCACCTGTAAAGTGAGACACTGTAACTCACCTCTTTGCCTTCTTCTGTCTGACTTTGTACATGTGCATTTAGCAAATCTGTGTCTGAAAGATTGGAGTGATAATGAGCGACTGCTGCTGTTTGATGATGGAATGCAAAGAGCCGGGACCACCTACCATCTATCAGGATGCAGCTCCAGGACTCTGCAATTCTTCTGGCCAGTGTGGACTTACCGGCACCCTGCCGCAATGAAGGCACCGTCAGGAAAGATGGTCACAAAACATGAAAAGCTGTTGTTGTACGTTTGATGTATATTTACAGAATTAAATGAATTACCGGTTTTCCAAATATTATGAAGCAAGTGGGTTTAGCAAGAAGGCTTTCTCTCTCAGCTTCATCCTCTATGAGATGATCCACAAAGTCTTCCATTGTTCACACTTTAACAGAAAATATCAACATTCGTGGTAAGACCAGAGAAGCTCATTGTGGCTGCAGAAGATATGTAAACATCAATAACTTACTAAATCAATAAATGAAAATGAACTCACAGTAACTTTTGCTCAGTCTGATTTTCCTTCTTCTGCACATTAATGCTCCTTATCGCAGGTATTAAACAGCTCTGCGTTACTATTTCAAGTAACGACCCAAGTCTCGTAGTCGCCGAAGACTGTTGCCATCGCAACACACGACACACACGGAGGCGGAAGATACTTCGTGACTCTGCAGTTTACGCTGATTAATGAATCCTTTCGTAATTTTTTTTTCTCATTTTTCAAACCGTTTCGAACACTTTGGGGCGTCTTTCAAAAATTTTAAAGCTCGGTTGCAAATTAAATGATATTCAGCAAATAAAAGTTGGCTTTGCCTTCTTTTTGGACCTGACGAGGCACCGTACCGGCTGACAACTGTGTCATTACAGTCACATGACTTGTGTTGTACGCTCACATGAGCTAGCTCGGTGTCTTTTGCTTGCAAGCATGTGTATTTCTCAGAAATGACAGTCTAACGGGCCAGTTTGACTGCACAGTGACATGCGTGGTTCTGTTGGTGGAGATCGGCGGCGGATGTGGACGATCGGTGGTTAATTGATGGTGAGCAACGTCGAGTTACTCCAGTTGACTTGAGATGCGGACCTCGGTGTCACAAGTTCCGTTGCAGGTCCTGTTTGCATGATCATCTTCAGATGCGCACGGGATTTTTGATTATTTTATTTTGAATTGAACATTATAACTTTGTTCATATTTGCCCCGCAGCTGTTTGGTTGTTGCTCGCCGGAAGTGGCTGCAGGGTAACACAGGTGTGAAGATGCCTCAGTCATCAGCTGTCATCAGTGGCATCCAGACCATGGTCCTCTATGAGACCAGAGCTGTAAGTCTGACTCAGGTTGTTTTTCTCCGACACTGTCATCCAGACATTCATCACATCATGCCTTCGTGAGGCTACACTGTCTCCATGAAACATCAAACTCTCACTTCTGTGAAGCGTCCTCACGTTCTCCTAAAGCCATTAACATTAATGAAGAAATTCAGGGACTTTGTGTGTTTTATTTTTTTTGGGGGGGGGGCAGTTGTCATTTTTGAACAGAACTAACTTGATCTCATCTCAGCCTTTATTGACTGAATGTCACCAAAACAAGACTCACAACAGCATGTTTCAGAAGTTGAACCCTCAATTGTCTAAATTTGAAGTAAACATGGCAGCGCGCTGGATTTTTATCAGTGATCAGGTAGAAAAGTCCTGCTTAGTGTCAAAACCAGGTGACAGAGTGGTGAAGTGTCTGGAGACAGGAGGGCGGGAAGTACCGGTACGTCTTGGAAAAAGTTACTGCCCGCGAACACGAGATGGCGGCAAACGTTCTTTTTTATGATGAGTAGAAAACAAACGTCAGGAAATAATCTCTGAAATCTGTCAGTGGGGTCATAAACCAAAAATGGATCAGATCAAGAATTTTCATAATGTGAGAGGATGACCCCCACCCCCACCCCCACCCCTCTTACAAACTTTGCCACCCAAGAGTCAATTTTCATGCTTTATTTTCCAAAACTTAAAGGTAAAATCAAAAAACCTCACAGAAGGAAACCAGCAACAACCTGACTCTTAGATTTTTCACCTCTGAAGCTCTCTGCTGCCCCCTAGTGGGATTCGGACTCACATTGAAAATCACTGTCCTGTGAAGTGCCCATAAACAGTGCAGATTGTTTTATATTTATTTTCTGAATCTGTTAAATAGAAAACTTTATTGACAATTTTCTTTTCTTTCAGCAATGACATTATTCGAATAATCTTTGGATTGCATTAGTGTTCCTATAAAGGTGTGAAGAGAGAGGTTGTGTTGTTCGATGACTGTAAAGTAATGAAAAGTAATTAAAAGATGACCTGAAATCTGTCACCAGAGCCTCTTTCTCACAGCCTCTTCTTCACCCTCTCTGTGCTCATTTCATTGGACGCTGGACGCGCGCGCTGCCTGGCTAACGCGGACAAAGAGGTGCTGCACAGACGACTGGGAAGTTGTAATGGTTGCGGGATGTACCGATACACGATGTTCCAATCCATCGCTCCTTTGTGGGCTGCAAATCTTTCGACCCTCTTTCGAAGCACTACGAACAAAATAATGACTGCATAGAAAGCCGACACGCGGGAGAAAACACAAATCTTGACAAGCAACTCGACCGTTCAGCCTCTGACTGAAACGCATACACGATGAGATCCACACCTATATTTGTATGGAACCTTAAGACTTGTGATTTGTTGTGTTGGGAGAGGAAAGGTTGTACCTGGGTAGAAGCTGGACTTTGAGAAAGTGGGACTGTGTCAGTGGTACTTTTGGTGCTCCGAGTGTAATATCAGAGTCCATTAAAATTTGAGGACTTCATGTCTTCTCTTCACTGCACACAATGTTCTTTGAACAACCGGTCACAGATGCAGAGCCCAAACAGACGTTTATCCATGCAAAACTCCTCGGTCACTAATATATGGAACCACATTCGATGTCACCGTCCTCTGAATGGACAGACGAAGCTCCGTTGCGAAACCCCCTCATGGGAACCGAACCCAAAGGTTTTCCAGTTTCATGTTTCTTCTCCTTTTCCAGAGGTACTTTTTGGTGGGAAGCAACCAGGCGCAGACCAAACACCGAGTCCTGAAGATTGACCGCACAGAACCCAAGGAACTGGTCATTATTGACGACAAGGTGAGAGCCACGTTTCCACCCGGCTGGGTTCAGCGCCGCTCTACGCGCTTATGTAATACAGCGCAGTCGTACGCCTGGGGTGGAAATTATACAATAACTCAGCCGGTCCCTCGTGGATCACCAAGTGCAACTCTGATGGGGAGAGCCGAGCGCGGACCCCTTTTTTTCTGCTCCCCTCTTCTCATTACTGCGATCTACGAGCTGGTACTTGATTTTTGTCGTGCTGTTGGGTGATTATGATTGTAATGCGTTTCAGTGCGAAGAATACATGACTAAATATCCATCACCCCACGCTCACATTCCCGCCAAAACGACTTTGACCTCGAGAGACTCCGTTGTTTTAAATTCATCCGCATATCGGAAGCGTTTTTCTTGAGTATGTGTAGTAGGTTTTTTTTTTTCAGACGTTTCTTTTCCAACTCCAATCTTCAACACAATCGCTGTTGAATTGTCACAATATTTTGGGAGCAATGCAGATTGTAAGTCATTAATTTCAGTGCTGCCTCACCGACAATCGATGTAAAGCCTTTTGTAGGGAAATGATTAAACAGAGGCTGTTTTATTCATGCTATTGTATTGCTGTTATACGAGCCGCAACGACTCTAATTTCTGTGATCAGTCAAAAATCTGCCAATCGGAGGCAGCCGCTCGGCGTCTGTAATATAAAGAGAAAGGCTGTGTGCGTAGCTGGTTATTACATGTGTAACTCTCCCCTCGCAGCATGTTTACAACCAGCAAGAGGTGCGAGAGCTGCTGGGCCGCCTGGACCTCGGCAACCGCACCAAGATTGGCCAGAAAGGCTCCTCGGGCCTGTCCAGGGCCGTGGTGGCCTCGGGGATCGTTGGTGAGTTCAGCCCGTCTGTGCAGCCTTGGCTGTGCACGATGTTCCTCACACCCCCCGAAGAAGCACTGCAGCTGCTGCATTGCCCTGATTTTACCTTTTTTTTTTAAGTGCAAAGAGTGAAAACACAAGAAATAAAAGAAACACCTGGGAAGAATAATAATACAGTCCACTGAAACATGGCCTATTTACCACTCGCACATCAGCGAGGCCCCACTGTGCCGTTTTCAGGTTTTGAATAACGACAATCAGTGGGATATTCAGAAGCAACCAGAGGCCTTTTAAATTGCTTTTTGTGTCTTTCTTTTCTCTGACATTTGTTGAAAGAAACTGTGACAACATTGCATCGAAGGGCCTTGACGGCCTGTAACCATTGGCTACTTTGTGGGTCACAACGTAATGTGATTATTCCAAATCGTTCACCGGAGAGCTTTGTTCACGTGGGCAGTAAAGAGTCTTGTTTTCTAAAAATCAGCATTGGGTTTATTTTTGAGACGACATATACGTTACTTTGCTTCTAAAGAGCCGTCATTTAGGTCACACTCAATGAATTTCAAACATAATGAAGCGAGACATGTAATTAAAGCCTGTGGATTAGTGAAGGAATTGAAGCTTCTGTTTTGTGCTACTGAACCGCAGCAACGAGCAATCTGCCTCATTCATCTCGGACAAAAGAACGTCGAAGCTGCGATTCGCCCACTGCCCCACAGACCTAATTAGAAAGACTCTCATCTGTACGTATTTTTTTTTAAGGATTCGTGGTCTGTTTTTTTCCTGATGGGCAGGTCAGACTCATTTTCTCAGGTCTGTCTCATTCTGCCCCGCATGGGGGGGAAAAGACCAGGCTTTGTTACATGAGAAGTTTGTATAACGGAGAACATGATTAGCCACTCCATCCATTCGGTGTGTGTGTGTAAGTGGTGTAAAAGAGCAGCGAGTTTCACCTGTGTACTGCATGATCAGTACTCAAGTCATGACCCACATCTTGTGTTCTGGTGGACAGAACGAGAGACGGGGGTGAAAATGTCCTGGTGACCATGCTGTCGGCACGACAGCTGATTACTGATGGCGCATATTTTCTCTGTGGCGTGTTTGACTGAACCTTTATGCCATTAGAAGTAAGAAAACCACAAAATCCAGCCTGAATTTAGACTTTCTGCAATAATTTTTCCGAACGGTCATAACATAGAACTGACAAACTCGAGCAATCCATGAAGGAAACAAAGCTCTTCCATGAACTTCCATGCATTCGGCCAAAAATCCCGTACTGGAGCCGAGCTGAACGTAACACAATACTGCCTCCGTGCATCCTTTCTCCAGGGTGTGAGATAAAAAGCGTTTGTGCCTAATTTTAGCAGAGCTCATTCAGCGCCAAGCAGGAAACGACTGGGGTGAAATGGAGCCTCCACGTCCGTAATTAGGTGTAGAAAAGAGGGACGAGGAAAAGATTTGATTGGGGTTCGTCTTGAGGCCACAGACGGGTCGGTCACGCCGACACAGACGCAATCAGACTTCTGACGTCTGCTTGAATAAATTAGGTTCTCTCTTTGTTCAAAAGCTGTTATTAAGCATTTATGGTGGTGGTGGTGCTGAGGGGGGCACTGAGGGGTACAGTGTCTTCTCAAAGATCTTCCCTATTACAGTGTGTAATGAGGACTATTATTTTATTTGATTCGCTTTGGGTTCACTCGTTTTGTCAGTCTGACCCATTCGATCGCCAAAGACCGCCGGCGTTGTCAGTCAGCACAACCTTCAAGGATATGACGTGATGTTCAATGCAAATGGGGCAAAAAACTTTGACAGAAACTTGTCTTTTACCCCCACGTTTGTAGTGCGCTCTTGAAAACATGAAGACAGAAATAAGCCGTTTCTGTGCCACTAAAAAGTCGCCTGTGTAACGGTGCTGTGAGGTGTCATTTCAGACAAACTGGATGTGTGAGAACTAGGTGAGCCAAATGTGTCCCACATTGTCACGGTCGACTGATGAACTAAATGTCACTGAATAAACCTCATTGAAATGCATTATCACCACACACAGAGAGGACTTTGTCACCGTTACATATTGAAGGTTAAAGATGAAAAAGCTGCCAGAATTGCATCGAAGCCATCGACTGTATTGCAACATCTTTTCTAGGTCAGCTTTTAATTATGTAAGAGAAAAATGGGCCAGATTACATGGGCGCAATTATGAAATCTGACACACTGGCCCCTCATGATCCACCTCCACAAATAGTCGTCGGCTTGTTTGTTGTGCTGCCGCTGTAGCGACAAAAAAGGTTGACCTACAAACCAACTCGTTGGCGGCACCTCGGCCGCATCACAAAGATGAATAAGGTTATGTCAGCAGTGGTTTGAAAGGACACGGCACCTTGAGGAAGCAGTCTTATGAGCCGTCATTGATTCTCATCGGTGGTAATTTGTCCCCTTTTTTGTCATTGGCAGGCTTCGTGCGGTTTCTGGAGGGATACTACATTGTGTTGATCACCAAGCGCAGAAAAATGGCCGACATCGGCGGGCACTCCATCTACAAAATTGAAGACACCACAATGATCTACATCCCCAATGACTCGGTCAGAGTGACGCACCCTGATGAAGCCAGGTACCGCCTCACCGTTTCATGTCTGGATTCGCAAACGTGTCGTCTGAGACGTTGAGGCCACTGTTGAGTCGTCACATCGTTTTTGAAGCTCACATCGTTTCGCCAGAAATTTGGCTCGAGTCTTGTCAACGAAACGCTTGAAGTTGCTCGGTCATGTGGTTTTCCTTTCAGATATGTGCGAATCTTTCAAAATGTGGATCTTTCCAGCAACTTCTACTTCAGGTAAGTCGCCTCTTGTCTCCCTGTTCTCTACAATATTACAATAAAGTTTTTGTTCATTATTTTCCAACTCGTTGGCTTTCATATCTAGGAAATGGTGTCAAATGTGTACTTATGTCAATGTGCAGTTTTCACTCCAGCGCTCAAATAAAGCAGATATGAAACTTGTTCACAGATGTCAAAACCAACAAACGACTAGTTGTGAAGAACAAATGTAATTAAAGTGCGCAGAAACAGTTGGCTCAAGCAGTGGCCTGTGTTTAAGAGCGTGCACATTCACACCATCCACAGAACGCCTTGTTGACACGCGGGGGAAAGCCGGCAGATTGTCCCTCACGCGTGTTGTTGAATTTGATTCAAACGTGACACACAACAGAAGGCCCAGCATGTGCTGCGACAGCCGGCTCAGCTGAGGCTGCCGCCGCCGCCGCCGCCGCTAAAAATGGATTCAGTTGGTCTGACTTCTGTGATCTTCTTCCTGTCTTCGACAAAAATGCCAGAAGTTGCCACGAGAAGGTTTTAAAATACTTTCAAGAGTGTTTTTCGGCTGCTCGGTTAATGAACGTGGCAAATTTGCCGGAACAGAAGCAGAATCCTTCACTTGAGATCAGTTTCTGATGCATCTTCTCTGTGAAGATGACACCAAGGCTGTTGTGTCGGTGGGAAAAAAGCATTTTTCTGATGTGCACTCGATGCATCGGATTGTACAACGCGTCCAGAACTCCAGTTCAGTAATTATGTCATCACTAATATTTATTGTGGAGAGAACACGCGGTGTCCCTGTTTCAGACCACTCTGCCCTCCTGCCCCGCAGCTACAGCTACGACCTGAGCCACTCGCTGCAGTACAACCTGACTCTGCTGCAGAGACCCTACGAACTGTGGTCGGCGGCGGCTTCCTCCGCCGAGGAAGAGGTGCACACACAAAGCAAGCAGGACAGCTTCGACATCTTCGAGGATGAAGGTTTGCCGACGCAAGGTGAGCAGACGTGAATCAACGTGCCGTCCCTCAGACAATCCCGCAGGAACACCGTTTTCCTCTCGAATAATGGCCGCCAGATGAAATGCAGGTGAAGTAGCAACGGGGTGGAAGAGATGGATGAAAGGCTGAAGGACAGAAGGGTCTGAAACTGAGTGCAAGGTGGAACATTTGCTCACAGTGAAAACGAAAACTCAGCTCGTCTGCATACATGTAATTACTTACTTCAACTGTTTAGCAGCACTGCATTCGAGATTGCAGAAGCAGACCTCGTTGACTCACTTTTCAGTCATTTTACAGAAATCTTTTCTGACTGTTTTGTACTTTTGTCAACAATTTCTTCACAGCAAATGTTTCTGCAACCTAAGAGACGAAATGATGAGAAATGAGCGCTGAGGAGACTCACAATTTTAGGGAAAGTCTTGAACATTCATGCTAATTTGTCCAATTCGTGTAAAACAACCCAGACGGGAGCATCGCTGCTTCCAGGTTACATTTTGAATGATTGTAAACAAATTGCAAACAGATTTGGTTTTTTTTTTTCAGTTTCCAATATTCAGTATTTTCATTGCCCCAGTTTGTGTTGATTGAAGAACTCTGACACGTTTTGGTGCAACAATCAGGAGCCTGGTCCCTGTCAGATCATTGTAATAAGCTGGTGTCTCCGCGGGGCCTTCGCTCCAGGATCTGGCACCTCGTCTAATTGTTATTTTTTTTTCCATTTCTTGCGTTCTGACTGATAATTTAGACTTATTTTAATTTCTGTGTTATTACCCGAAGGTTTAATTCTTTCATTCGCTCCCCCTCCCAGTGGTTTATGGCCTCCAGAACGAGCCGTACTACAAGTACGTGTGGAACGGGAAGCTCCTGGAGCGAGTCAAGGACATCGTGCATCATGACTGGCTCATGTACATAATCCACGGCTTCTGCGGCCAGTCCAGTATCCTTCAAGCTTCATCGAGTGACTTCTTCATTGTTTCACTCCTAATTAGTACAAACGGAGGAAGGAAACGTACAGATACACTGATGAGACAAACACATGCTGGAGTGTTTATGACCTTGTTGGGATACATCATCTGTTCACTGGGCGGTTTAATTGATTGCACTCTCACGTTCTCACTTCGCCGTCCACGCTCCTCTGCTCCAGCGTCACTTGTTGAGCTGAGTCCCGCCTCAAACCGAGCACGTGGCGTGCGACCCAGACAGCGTGATTCCCTGCTAAACTGTAGAAACGGTTTGCGTTTGTCTTTAGGGGCTTTCACAAAGCAAACACAAAAGCAGCGCAACGACTCGCAGGTATGTAAACACTGGCGAGATCCGTCCGTCTGCTGTCTGCAGGGAAAAAGTGATGGCGCATATTAATGAGCCGATCTGTTGTTGGACTCTTCTTTTGCCCTTTTTGTTTGTTATTTCACTTTGAGGTTTGAAACTGCGTACGAGGGGAAACTGGCGTGTTGTTGACGACTTTTGAAGGCCTCGGCTGCATTGATGAATGAGTTAATGATGCAGCTCAGCTTGGGGCTCGACCAGCCTTCGGTTAAAAGTCTGATTTATGAGTTTAAAAGTCTGCCTCAGGTTCAGGATTCAGATTTCAGGGCGTCTCTCACATAAATCATTAGGCAGTACAAACGAGCAAGCGCTTTTGCTGCTCACTCAAGATATTTTAATAGTTAATTTGTTTTTAATTAGGATTTGCATCTTAGATTTTGTGTCCGAGTCTTGTTTTTGTCAGCCTGGGCACCGACAGCTCGAAGCACTTCCCAGTCAGAGCTGCCACCGGGGACGTTTTCTCCCAGAACTGGCAGCTTGCCGGCACAGCGACAACATGTGGGCGTGCTGAATTTTGACAATTCCTGTAAACTGTTTGGCCTTCAGGCTTGTTTTTCTCAGACTGTAAGAAATGAAAAGGATTCTCGACAGTGTGACAAAGGAAAACGCTCCCAGAGGACAAGACAGCAGCTGAAATGATCCTGAAAAACAGTTTGAGCTTGAATGTAAAGATGAGCACGTTTTGTTAAGGTTGTTTTCTTCCACTGCCGAGCATTTGTGTCTTAGTACCACCTGGATATGTGAATACAAGAGCAACAGATTACATAAGTTTGCACCTCTTTTTGTCATTTTTTTTGCACAAACTCTTGTTAATTCAAAAGGTAAAGAGCCGGTACTAAGACAATTAAAAGATACAAATATTCCTTTGAGTTTGTTAGGGCGTGTAATCCCATCCCGTTCGCTGTTCCTCCTTGACCTGCTGACTGCAGAGCTGCTGATCTACGGCCGGCCCGTCCACGTCACCCTCATCGCCAGGCGATCCAGCAAATTTGCAGGGACCCGCTTCCTCAAAAGAGGAGCCAACTGCGAGGTAGAGCGGTTGCTGCGGCAACAGGAAATAATAGCTGGTGCAGGCAGGGCTGAGGGGCCATTGGGATGATTGGGATGACTCAGGTTGATCACGGGGGGTTAATTTGACCCACTGCCTCTTTCTTGAGTATGCATCAGAGTGCGTGGGCGTAATGGTGGGATGAGGAGAAAAACTTTAGATGCTCGCGGAGCCTCCAGCGATTCAGCTGAACATTTTCACAGTCACATGCACGATGGCGGAACCCCGTGGTTCGTCTTTCTTGATCCGCGCCTGCCGCTTCTCCGTGTTTTGCCTCGTTGTGTTCTTCCAGGGCGACGTGGCCAACGAAGTGGAGACCGAGCAGATCATCCACGACGCCTCGGTCATGTCGTTCACAGCGGGAAGCTACTCGTCGTACGTACAGGTGCGAGGTTCGGTGCCGCTCTACTGGTCCCAGGACATCTCCACCATGATGCCCAAACCGCCGATACGACGTAAGACGACTGTCATGGAGACATCTTTCATCATGTCGGACACCGTTTCTCACTCTTGGATGCCACCGTTCACATTGATAAAGGGGCCAAAGTAGAACTTTTTAAAAAATGTCTTACTCAGTAATCCTGAGAGAAGAAGCAATCCGGAAAAAGACGGCCTTCGAGTGCCGTTTGTTTCAATAACTAATATTCAAAACATTAAAAAAAAAAGCAAGTTGGTCAAGTCAGGACAGCCCCCTGGTGGTCTTCTGCTTTGTATCCAGGTACCCATCTCATTATAACAGGATCAAAAACCCTGAAACCAGGTCCAGAGGGAGCTGAAACGTACACGTGTGTGTGTGTGTGTGTGTGTGTGTGTGTGTGTGTGTGTGTGTGTGTGTGTGTGTGTGTGTGTGTGTGTGT
>JASSRZ010000020.1:3134420-3158094 GCA_032164315.1 Malacoctenus gilli
GTGTGTGTGTGTGTGTGTGTGTGTGTGTGTGTGTGTGTGTGTGTGTGTGTGTGTGTGTGTGTGTGTGTGTGTACAGGAAAACACCGGTACAATGCCTGTATTAAATCATAATCTGTTTTCCCTCCGGTTTGCCCTTTATTTCATCCCCGGGTGACATTTCGCCTGTGTGAGATAGAGACGCCGTCCGTGTCCCGAAGATCCCCCCGTGTATCAACTTACCTCATCATCCCGCTCCCACTTTGATCCATAAAGACGGTCCTTATCTGACATTTCCTAAATGTTGCCCCAGCCTCGCGCCATCGGTTCAGCTCCCTCCGTCTGTGGATAAACACAGTTTGACACAGTTTGCCCTCTTGAGTTTGACATATTTTCCCCTCTAGGAATAATTTGCCTCCACTGAGGATCTTTTTACCTTTGAAACCACATGTTTCATTAGACTAAGCAGACAAATCATACAGCTGGAAAGGCCTGAAATTGATTTTCCTTGTGAATTTGGTGTAAACACACATGTCCCCTTATGCTTTACTGAGAGTAATTAAGCCACACTAGTAGTCTTATCTGTCTAGCGGATTGTTATGTATTATATCATGAAACATCGCATCAGCGTTATCTCTGATGGTGTAAAAGATGACATTTGTGTGGTTCAATTCGTGTCAGTTGAACTTTATTATCTGCATCCTTTCTGAGTGTTGCAGAGCTGATCAAACATCCAAAATGTCTCACATCTCACATTCGACCGATATTCGACCCACATTTGATACATTTGAAGAATTTGTCTGATTTTTGTCGCCGGCGAGCCTTTAATGACATCTATTAGATGGATGTGGGTCAGCGATGCGTCTCACAGACAGTTTGAGGTCAGCGCTCGTGCATGCAGAGCACAGTCGTTCATATTACACCATGAGCCAGCCATTACCGCGTCTCCGCTGCGACTTTTAGGACTGGAGTGTTACATAAGTGTATGTGTAATGTGTTTATGGCTGCCCTGGAAGACACGGATTCCGCGGTCGTGAAGGAGATGACCCTAATGGGCGGCTCGCCCTCCCTTTTAACTTCTTATGAGCTCCCCTGAAACACCGGCAGAAGACGAAGCAGTTGTGGCGGCGAGACGAGAGCCGCGAGCTCGTTGTTGGCAGTTTTGAGGTGCTGATAAGGAACTGTGTCAGATGAGCGGTGGCGTGATGTGACCTATTTCTTTCAATCTCCTGACAGCGTTATCGTTTCGGTTTAACGCGAGGCGACATATGTGGGGGCATGAGAGGTAAATGTAGATGGTA
The DNA here is from genome assembly GCA_032164315.1 of Malacoctenus gilli. NCBI lineage: Eukaryota > Metazoa > Chordata > Actinopteri > Blenniiformes > Labrisomidae > Malacoctenus > Malacoctenus gilli. The sequence goes on from JASSRZ010000020.1 coordinate 3,135,698, forward strand.
AATAAATTGGAGACTAAACAGGAGGTTAACAGTGGGGGGCGGGGGATACATTAAACTAAAGATGAGCAGCAGGACGAGAGGCTCAGTGTGATGTTGTGATTTATTTTTACTCGCTTTAAAACACCAAGAAGTGACAAGTTGTTCAGCAGATCCACTGTTGCACTTGCAGGTGTGAACATGCTCGTTTTTCTCTCTGTACGGGTAGCATGAAGTGTTTTTTACGGTCCTGAACATCTCAATTTGTTGTTGTTTTCTTCAGTGGACCAAGCGGATCCATATGCACACGTGGCCGCCCTCCATTTTGACCAGATGCTGCAGCGCTTCGGCTCCCCGATCATCATCCTCAACCTGGTGAAGGTAACACAACACAGACGGTGGCGACAGTCGCTTCGTAACTCGACATCAGGAAGCAAAATGTGGTTCACTTCAGGTCTCACAACCTCGACAAAATCACTCATGAAAACACTGCAGTCACTCATCGCACCACTGGAACAAAGCTTGGTCGTTTTTCTTCTCGGGTTTAGCATGAAGCTGAACAGATTCATTCAAGCGAGGCTCGCTCCTGATCTGCCTCAATAACTCACTCTGATGTATTTCGACATGAAACAACAATGGAAGCAAATTCTAAAGTTTCTCCTCTTTATCATGTTATGCATATTGAGTTACTCTTCATATGGGAAGGGACAGCCTTCTGAAGCGCCGTCTCCTTGGAGCAGACCGTGATAAATTCCCCGCCGCTAATTTTTTTCTCCTTTGTACGCTTCACGAGCTGTCGGCGAGCTCTGAGAGGATTTTGTGTGCAGGTTATGTAAAACGTGAATGCGGCTGTTTTATTTTGTTCCAGTCGCTTTGAGTGACGTCCAGGCTGCCCGTGGAATCGCTCAACAAGTAGTTATCCTCAGTAATGGGACAGGCGGTGTAATTTGCTGAGCACTTGAGTGATATTGGGCAGGGCAGCGTTGGCGTGGAGGAACCACTGCTGCCGCCCGAGACTGTCTTCAGGGGTGGGGAGGGTTGATTACGAAGAGTTGAAATAGCGCCTTGAATATCGATCTGTTCTCACAGTGTTTGGAAGAAAGAGAACCTCTGCCAGGCAACAGCTGAACAGGAACGTGTTGGAAACGTCTTTTCACCTGCAGAGACACTTTTGCCTTCTTTTTTTCTGACACACTGAAGCTGCCGAATCGTCATTATTCATGAAACTGCAAAAAAAATGAAAAGACTAAATCCCAGCACAGAAATCGATTCAGTGTCATTAGAAAATCTGAAGGCTTTTCATTCGAGGAAATGCGGAAATGAGGCAAATATCAAGTGTGCTGCAGCCCACTGGTACTTTCTTCCTTTGTGTGCATCCCCATTAGGCGCTCGGGCGAGCAGCGATCTACTCTGCAGCTTTCAAGCTCACGTTGTCACTCACAAGGGGAGCCGTGAGCTGGGGGACCAATCACAGATCTCAGTGGTCCGCACAAGCCGTGGCCATGTGAAATTTGCAGACTGAGGGGGAATGTGGGAGGGGGACCCCCTGCTCACACAGTCCACCCGCTTATCCTGGGATGACAGCGGGAGGAAGGAATCATCCATAAGCCATAAAGCCATGACAGCCCATCACTCCCTGATGGGCGGCGGGGGTCGCGGGGGCCTTGTAAAATCAGGATGCGAACATGGTTTTATTATGCGTTTCCAAGTGTGTACCGAGGCGAAGCGCAGAAGCACACGTGGCGAAACATGTGGATCCTTTTTTTTTTTTTTTTTTCATAAACCGCCACCTCCCCTTTGTGCATGAGTTTAGGTGATTGAAATAACTTTCTCTCGCTTTAGAGACATTTTTTCTCTCAAAGAAGAAGGTTTATTCCTGACATTTATTTAGAAAAAAGGAGATTTCCAAGGAGGAATAATAAAACGAGTCTTCAAACACCTTATATTGGGGGGGGAAAAAACGGATGACGTTTGTTTCTGTCTCTAAAACGGCGCCAGCCACCCGCCCCCCGCCCCCCTCCCTGTTTGTCCTTTTCCACGCGTGACTGCTGTGTTTCTCTGCATGTTCCGTGAATGCACATTCGAACGTCATGATTGCTTCTGTGGCGCCCGTATGCTGGTTTATACCTCTGAAGACTGCATGTGCCTTTTTTTTTTTTTTTTTAGTCCCTAGTGTGTGAATGCACGTGTGATGTGCCGGTCGCGTCTCGTCCGTGGCCACAAAGTGTGACCGAGTGTGTGGAAGCATCAAACTGCGCCGCACACTCTGCTGAATGGGTGAGGGGACGCGGCGGTAATTTGACAGGTCGCCTCTGCCGGACATGTGAATGGAGACGTGAGCTGCTAAATGATGCATTCGAGCCGATTATCGTCCGAGGTGATCAGTCGTGAAGGGACAGCGGAGGAGTACACAGAGCAATGACTTAATGGACTGAACGACTGTTACTTTCAACTCACTTACTGACTCCACTCTGATTTGCATGCGTGACTTTTATGGTCAAGTTCATATTCCACCTTTTAATGATATAAATACCCTTTATAGGACAAAATCAATTTACAATTTGCCTTTATGTGGCCTAATAAATTCAATATTTATCTTGTGATCTCCATGAACATGAGATGATTTTTTTGTTTTTATGTCCCACACTTTCAAATTGATGAGAATTCAGTCTTCTTTTTGAGTTATTGGCAGGAACACATTCATTCATTCATGCTGCCTTCCTTCTATCCAGCCACCAACCGCGTAGCATCCACTATGCCTGTAATTTGCTCCCCTGAGGTCATCGTGGAGAGGACAAGAATGGGTCTTTGTGAGCACATCAAAGGGGAGCGCTGTATTATCCTCATGGACCCTTTTAGGCACCGGGGTTTTATGAAGATTATGCATCACAATTGCAGGGTCATGTGGCCTCTTTGATGACACAGTCCGACATACATGTGACTCCGTGTTCATCTGCTTAGAAACGTGAAAAGAGGAAGCACGAGAAGATCCTGAGTGAGGAGCTCTACCCCGCCGTGATCAACCTCAACCAGTTCCTCCCCCCGGACCACTGCATCGACTACATCGCCTGGGACATGGCTCGCTATACCAAGAGGTGGGACGTACACCGGACTGATGCGGCACTCTGGTGGCGCCCAATTACGGGACGAGAAGTCCAACAGTGTCAATATTGATTTTCCCAGAGTGCAATGTCAAGTTTACTGTTGTGTGACTCTCCACTATACGACACTGGCTTGTGTAAGCTACGCAAACGTGACATGACGACAAACTTTTCCCCACGCTTTCTGCCCCCCTTCACTTGTCCTTCATGTAATAATGTAAATGTGGCTCTCAAGTAACAAACAAACCACCATGCTCATGTTTACATCAGTGCATCCATGCATTTGTGGAGGAGATGCAAGTATAGATAGATTTTTCCAGGTTTTTCTGACCTTTTGGAAGATTGAAAACGTGATAGTTTTATTGAGAACAGGAGGCGTACTTTGAGTTTTCACCAAAGTTCTAAGTTTGTAACTACTGAATGTGAATTTGAACATGCAGAATAGTTCACTGAAAATCAACTTCTTCATGTGTTTCTCTCTCAGCAAGCTGTGCAACGTTCTGGACCGTCTGAGTATGATCGCTGAGAACGTGGTCAAGCGAACGGGCTTCTTCGTCAATCGCCCCGACTTCTACAGCCACACCCTCCGGCCCGACGACAGGCGAGTACTTTTTCGCTCTTTGGCAGAAACAATGTTCACGCACAACACCGGTAAATATGCCGTCTGTGTCTCTCTGACGCTGTCCTGCTATTTGAAACTTGTTCGCAGTGCTGTGTGAATTGTCTGAGCTCATTGTGGGCGTGAATGTGAAGTAATCGGTTATACGTCAGTGATGAAAGGAAAAAAAACGACACGTGTGGAGCACACAGTCATCTATTTTTTCTATATTTGCTTATCAGATGTCTGCTAAAAGTGACTGCATTATCCAATTTCACATTCATACATATTCAGAATCACACTTATCGACGCTAGTTAATTTGGAAAATCTCCTCATATGAATTCTTAATGGAAATTAGGCCTGATGGTGGTTGTAGCGCAGAGAGATTCCTGCTAATGAGCCGAGTAGATTGCCGTCCATGTACTTGGCGCCCGGCTCGTCCTTTGTCTGCATGTTTTAATCACTTTCTCCCGACATTACCGTTCTGTTGCATAACCCGACGACCACGCCACGGCCAATATTTATTAGCCATTCTTCTGCGTTACACAACCCCGTCGCACTCTCTCTCTCTCGTGCACGCGGTCTCCTGCTCCCGGGAGCCGACAGATGTGACACCGCACGCGAGTTTATGTAGATGTGCAATTATCGCGGCACCTGTAGCTTTCATCACATGCAAAAAGTAAAGTCATGAATAATAAAGACGAGGAGAGAAAGTCGTTGAGACCGCTTTGTCTTTGTGTTTTTGCCTCGTGCTTTATTGGACTCTGTGCTTATTGAGGTCTCGGTCTTCACGTCGTGCCTCCAAACAAATTGAAGTTGCTTTTCCTCGCGGTGTAATCGAGTCTGTTCTCGCTGCCGCCGGCTGAACTTTAAGGAGAAGGTGTTGAAGGATGTTATTGAATCGCGGCAACAAAGGTAAAGAGTAATAAAAGTTGCGCTCAAAGTTTGTTTGAAGCTTTTCCAGGATGAAAGAGAGGCTTGCTCTGTTTGCAAACAACGATTGTTTGAAGTTGCAATCAAAGAGATCGAAACAATGAAGCAGCCACAGATTTAGTTCTGACCACTGCGAAAAATGAAGCTTGAAAGCAGGACTTCTGATGGCCTAACAAGCAGTTTGCCTCTTCACCGTTTCGATGAGCACGACTCTACAGAAAGTTGAAGAATAAAATGCGATCTTCCTCTCGTCAGCGTTTGTCACTCTTATGGTGGATTTTCTCATCTCGCCATTTCTTCCTCGCTGCTGTAAAACATCAGCTGTCGTTCCTTCATCTCTCGCTCGCGTCTTTATTTATTCATTATGTTCAGCCTGGAAACTGATTGTAATGGTGGACATCGTCACAGGAGCAGTTTCTCAGTAACAGCAGATTTAATGATGCCTGAAGAACTGCAGGGTTTTTTTTCCACTCCTGCTCCTTTGTCTGTCGATTCACACTCGATTGAACTGAATCTGTCCAGGTGGGGAGATCTAGGTGGGCACATCACGGCCAGTGGACGAGTGCAGGTCAGTCGCATGTCAACAGAGTCTCCGTGAACTTCATTCTGATGCTCTCTTCAGTGATTCGAGTGATTTTTATTCGTCAAATAGACCCTTCTGCTGATGTTTGAGCCGTCACTCTGTCTTTGGTAGACCGGTGTGTTGCGGACCAACTGTGTAGATTGTCTGGACCGGACCAATACTGCCCAGTTCATGGTGGGAAAGTGTGCGCTGGCCTATCAGCTGTATGCGCTGGGAATGATCGACAAGCCCAAACTCCAGTTTGACACCGACTGCGTCAGGTAAAGCGCAGGTGTTGGTTTTCAATCTGAATACATTCAATGTGAGGCAATATACACTTAATCATCTCTCCCTTGCAATAAAACTAGAAATGTTATCTTTGGTTTGTGCTTAGAAATGTTTTTTTTTCTCCATTCTTCATGTTTTATTGAGGTTTTGTTCCTGCTTGTGTTCACGTCACACATGACACATGTATTCAATGTAATCCTACTCTTCACTCCACCAGAATCCCACGTGCACAATACACCAGTGCTGACATTTATCGACCCCTCGCTGTCTGTTTGCAGCGTCTCCCCTCAGTATGTAGCTGTTTTCATCCCGTTTTGCTCGGGAATTGCTTTTAAAAGCTCCATTTTTCTCTTTTGTCACTCCTGAGCGGACGTGAGGACTGCACTCATTTTGTTCATCATTACAGCAAATACATCCATGCAACCACCGTCAGTCAAGCTTCACGCAAATACCTAAAACATAATTATTTTACGACAAAGTCCTATAGTCAGATTCGCAGGAGGGAAAGAACATAACGCAAAACACGAGCTCTTTTCCTCAGCTCTATTTTGTGTGTGTGTGTGTGTGTGTGTTTTCTGCGTGCGGCTCAGGTTGTTTGAGGAGCTCTATGAGGACCACGGAGACACGTTATCGCTCCAGTACGGCGGCTCTCAGTTGGTCCACAGGGTGAAGACGTATCGCAAGATCGCGCCCTGGACGCAGCACTCCAAGGACATCATGCAGACCCTGTCGCGCTACTACAGCAACGCATTCTCGGGTGTGTTTTGGAAGTTTTAAGTATGATTGTTAGTCGGGACCCCCAATTCTTCTTTCAGCTGTAACTGTGCTCCATCGTTTATTTAATTAAAAAAGCTTCTTCATCAGACCGCTGCATCAAAACCATCTCGGAGAAAGGAAAGCCCCCCACAGCCCCTCATGAGACTTTCACAGAAAAGGGGAACTTTTGGAGAAACTCCTGTGTCATTACACTCCGGTCTTGACAAAAGTCACTCCGCGATGCCTTCATTTCTTCTTTTCAGTGGTTTGAATGACACCCTGGGGTGTTGTCTGCTGCCAGCAGAGTGTCAGGGAGGAAAAAAAGTGATGTAGGCACAAGCCGCCTCACAAACGAACAGCAAGATTGTGTATTCAGCTGAAGAGGTGCGACACTTGACCTACTAAGGTGACCTGTCTCGGTGTCTTTGCCTTCCGAGCCGGTGAAAAGGATTTTTTTTTCTTTTTAAATGAGCTCATCAATCCATCCGAGTGCAAGTGCAAGAAAAAGACAGCACATTGTTTGTTCAGAGCAAAATGTCAAGTGAGGGAGGCTTATATCACGCAGCACACACACACAATGTCACCACTGTGACCTATATTGGCTTTTACAGTTGGAGGCGACTGACCAACATGACTGTTGCTCCGTGACACAATGATTGGACTGCGCAAATCGAAAAATATCCCCCTAACCCTCCCCCCAAAACAAAACCTTACGTTTCCGTCTGGAGAGCCGTCAGTGTCTCCTGTCACCATGCTCTCATTCAAGGGCAAAGTTATTGTCCTTGAATACGTTACAACACTGTAGGGGGAGGTTGTGCACCAATGACCCTCATCGCTTCAATCGTCAGGTAACAAAGAAATTTGTCACCTCAAGCATACTTGCTGTTCATTCTCACTTGGTGGTAAAAGACCGAAGTTTTACCGGCATTGACGAGCTGTGACGGCGTCTGTCTGACTCACGTCTGAGTCACTTAAATAAATATACGGCGAACGTTGCCGCAACCTTCGACGCCTCCTGAGCCACTGATCAAATTATGACCGAAGTTTTAGTTTAAAAAAAAAAAAAAAAAAAAAGAGCCTAACAAACATCCGGGAACGTATGTGTGCCTCGTATGAGTCGAGGCTTTTGTGACACGTGTGACTTCTCGCTCACCGATTATCTACAACTCCGATGATGTATTTCTCGGACCAGAGAATTACCGACAGAGAGAGAGAGAGAGAGAGGGAGGGAGGCTTTGTGGACGGCTTTAATAGGAGCCCATTTAGCTTCTAATTACCCAACGTGAATGTTGCAGCGGCGAGCACGTGGCGTCACAGTTGGGGGACGGATTAAATGGCACCAAACTGGGCAGCGTGCGAAACACGTGCCACACGCTGATCTCAACAAACACTCACAGAAAGTGATCTTGGCACGCTGTCGTCGGCAAACATATCGCGGTATGTTGGCCGCAAGAGTTGTTTCTGCCACTCTCATGTAGAATCGATCGGCTTACGCGGCTCAATCTGATCCCCTGAAGAGACGCGTGCGTGATCCGTGCGCTCATGTCGGTTATGAAAGAAGAACTATCCTCGATTCCAGACCTCACGTCAATCACTCCCTTCCCACCTTTTGTCCCGCACACTTTTTGGCTCCCACAGATGCCGACAGGCAAGACGCCATCAACCTGTTCCTGCAGGTCTACCAGCCGTCGGAGTCCAAGCCCCACCTGTGGGAGCTGCCCACCGACTTCTACCTGCATCAGAGGATCACCATGGCGCTCCCGCAAGACCGGCGCAGGTTCGCCAAAGAAAAACGCCTCAAATCGGTGTGAAAGAAGCAAGAATTGCTGCTTTATCAGAAACAGCGTTGCACATTTCTTGCCTCGTTCACCCGCTCCTGCTTTTCTTCCTCGCTCACCACCTGCTCGCGTGTTCCTGTATATATTTCCAAGTCTATGCACTTCGACTAACTGATCGGTGTGGAGAATATTCACATGCGCCGGTGGGCAGATTTCAATAATGCGGCGTTACAGCCAACGCAATCAGGCGTCTTTTCAAAACAAAATAATGCTCACTGAGCTTTGGCTCTAGGCGGAGTCACATAGGTGGCGCGTGTTTTTTTTTCTCTGCAGCCGTCGTCGACACGTGTAAATAAGATTCGTACGAGAACCAACTCAACTTTAGGGAATACTCACAAACACACAAAAACAAAGGAGTTGAACACAGTTCTCTCACAAATTTGAGCTGGTCTGATTTGAGCGGCGACTCTGCAGTCAGCAGCACAACAGACACACTAAGCGAAATCATAAGAAGTGCGTTCAGCCAAATTGTTCACGTCAGTGTGACATGTCCTGGCGCTGAGGTCCAGTCGGGTCAATTTACAGATGTGGGTCATGTGGAGCAGAAGAGTACAGACTGTACACGGAAAGTGTTTAGGTGGCTGTAATCTGATAGCGTGTGTTTGCAGCTACACTCTGTGGTGGTCCGAGGGCATCCTGTCGTACCTTCCCGTCGCCTACGATGAAGGTATTCGCCCTACAGTTTCTGCATTTCCCTCACAATGAATTACGGACCTTTGAGCAAAACGTCAACCTCAGAAAGCGCTTCTTTTGAATTCTCGTCCTCCTCCATTGCGTCATCGTTGTTGCCCCGCAGTTCCCTGTGACGAGACCATGAAGAAGGTCAAGGTGAAGAGGGTGAACCGCTTCGACGAGGCCATCGACATCTACACTGAGTTCTTCAAACCTTACGAGCTCACCTCCTTCGACGACACTTTCTGCATCGCCATGACCAACTCTGCCAGGTGAGCACACAGACAGGCACGTGCAACGACAACCTTAACCAGATCGCCAGTGATCCAAAAACTCATGTGCTTTTATGTTTACCAAACCGCTCAATGTAAAAAAAAACAAGCCTCCCCTCTAATTTGTATCCATAAAGGGAATTCATGCCCAAGACGGTGGGGGTGGATCCCAGCCCATTCACCGTCCGCAAGCCGGAGGAAACTGGGAAATCAGTGCTGGGGTGAGTGCCGCTATTAATATTTACGAGCTCATATTTGTGATGTTTTGATGTCCGTGCAATTGGCCCCGGGTCACGGTGCTCTCATGTACACAGCTTCATCCGACACTGTGTTCTCAGGTAACCACAAACAGGCCGCTGACCTTTTCCCGCTTATTGTTGAGAACACGTCGCATTGATATTGATGGACTCTGTGCGTGCATGCATACATTTTTAAAATGAGCGCTAACCCACACTCGCCGTGCAACGGGTCACACAGAAGTGTGAGTTGAAGCTCAGTGAGCGGTTGGCCTTTATTGCATAACTGCTTTACCCGTTATGCGTTGACTCATCGTTGTTTCGAGAAACATGTTTATTTGCGACTCGCTCGGAAATATATGAAATGATTGGAGGTTGGGTTTTTTTTTTTTAATCTGGCTGCTCAAATCCAATTATAGCCCCACCCTGTTTGGGAGGGGGGGCCGGGTCCTCTTTTCTATCTCATGAGCACCTCAGGGGGACCTGAGCAAGTTTCTCCAACTCTGACTGAAGGAAATTTGACAGATTGTGACGATATTTGAAGAGCTATAAAGTCCAGAATGTACACGTGGTGTATAACTGTACGTTTTCCCACAAGAGTACACTGGTTAGTTGGGGGGGGGGGGGTGGTTAGTCCAGACTTTGGTGCGCCCGCCTCTATTGTAGTTTGACAACTTGGCTTTTTTTCTCCAAAGCAGCATGTTTTTCCATCAGTTTCTCCCTCATTTTTAAACATCTTTGCCATACGTTACTGTTTCCATTGCTCGTTGAATTATTCACTGTTGTTTGTCGCACGGTCCTGACTGACCCCCTGCTTTTGGGGGCCATTGTGAGGCTTTCTCTTAAAGTGACGTGATTGTGGTGGAAAAACAGCCAATGTTGAAGACGTGAAGTTCAGGTCGGAGGGGGAGAGGTCTCTGAGGCTGCGTCCAGCCGCCGCTGTGGGTTTAATTGATGAAAAGTACAGTACATAGCTGAGATGAGTCATTGGTACTTGAACGCGGCACATGTACTCTAATGGCTACTCATCTTGAGTCACCTTCACTTCATTGTCTTTTTTTTTCATGCAGCTCTTTTTCTTGTTCTTCAACCGTCGTTGTTGTTCTGATCGGAGGTGAAATCGACTGAATAAACCTGAATCATCATGTGTTTGCTGTTGTGTGCTCCACTCACCCACTGAGTATCAACCAGTGGATTCATTCTTCAACCAAGATGAGGAAACTCTTGAATCAAACTTCCGTCTCTGTGTGGCTTTTGTTCTTTTGTATATTTTCTTCATTTTGCAACATAGCATAGCACCATAACAAGCAACAGTGCTCCCTTTATTTCTTTTTATTTCCTGGACGCTCTTTGAGCAGGCTGTGAGGGGGAGACCAGGGTCTGGATGGAGATTTTGAAGTGATCTCGGGAGAGCTTCAGCAGTGACTCACGCCGGCTTCACTCAATAAGTGTGGGGCGCACTCCACTTCAGAGCGATTGTGTTGGCAGAAAGTGAGGACACTTAAGACGCGCGTTGTGGGAAGCGTGCTGGGGTCAGTTCAAGGAGCGGGAGAGCGGCTTCACGTGCAGCTCTGCTCAGGTTGCAGCGCGAGCCGCATAAGTGCCTGATGCCACCACAGCTGAGATGGAGCGCTGCTGCTCGGTAACCTTCGGTGAAATGTTGCCAGGCCGCAGGAACACTCGTTATTTATCGTCCCAAACTGCATGTTGAGCCGGGTTTCGCGTGCGCCTTGGCTCACCCGAGTGCACGTGTTTGGTCATTGGCAGCAACAAAAGCAGCAAGGAGGAGACGCTGCTCCAGAGGAAGACTGCAGCCAGCGCGCCTCCCCCCCCCAGCGAGGAGGCGATCTCCAGCACGTCGGAGGACGACTCGGAGGAGGACCGAGACGACGACGGCTCCGTGTCGCAGCGGTCGACTCCCATCAAGCTGCTCACAGAGTCGGGGGAGAGCAGTCGCACACAGGAGGTATGAAAGTGCACGCATCGAAACATGTAAAGGTTCATTCGCGATAAACGGGAGGGTTCCCGCTCCAAATAAAAACAGGCCGATGGTTCCTCAAAGGGTTCCTAATAATCTACTCTGAGGTCCTGGGGGGAATTTCATCCCAGTAAAGGCACACACACCTCCGATTGATTTTGCAGTCAATTGCAGCAGGTCTCCCCCATCATGTCTCCTCCCACCTGCAGCCTCGTGTCTCCCAGAAGAAATAAGGGCCGTTTCTCTATGCGTCACAATGGAGAGTTGACGTCACGTCACTTCGTGGTGGCACCCGGATAATTGAATAAACGCTGACAAACGGTTGTAATATTGCTCCTGGTGCTGTTTGCCCTTCTTCCTTCGTTACCGCTGCTCTTTAGGAAATGCAGCTGTACACAAATTAAACCTTTTAATTCTTTTTTTTTCGGAAACGAAAGCGAATCCTGCTTTTTATTTTTTTGATTCCAGTCCGAGATGAACCTTCTCATGTTCAGCCCCTTGATGCTGTCGCAGAATCCACTACATGTGATCCTGTGACTTATATAAAGGTTTCATTTGTGGCTTTGGGTGAAATTTATGTGGTTGCAGTCGCGTCCTTTATGAGATCTGATCACTGACTGAGGCTGTTTGGATGAATCAAATTATGATCCAATTGCTTTTAACCATTTCTTCACTGAAGCTGGTTTGCTGAACAAGAAAACGCTCGTCCTGTCCTTTGGTGGTTTTATCTCGCTTTTTTCTCCAGCATGACATGTTTGGTGAACTTGTGATCGCACGATCGCTGCCTTGTCTGAGGGTGTATGTAGGCCAGGCGCCGTGGGATTATTTCTGCTTTTAGGACGTCAGGTGATCCGTGGTCACCTGCAGGTTTTCCGACGGCTCGTTTAATCTCTTGACGGAAAACGTCCGGGACGTCTCCGTGAAAACACTCGCGGTTTTTCAGGAAGAGATTTAATGGATCAGTCGGAAACTGTCCCTCCCTTCTGGCCCGCTAACTCCTGCCATTGTTTACTTCCTCTCAAATTGCCCAATTGCGTGGCATCATTGTGGGAAATCAGCCAAGTTGATTAAAGAGTGTGAAACGATCACAGTCTGTCCCTCAAGAATTCATTCGCCGAGGCTGAAGTGCTTCACCAAATCTATCGGCTGCACCTGACGGCTCCTGCAGTTTAGCGAGTCCATGGTGAGCTGAGAGTCTGTCACCTGGAACTAACTAAGGATGTCTGACACCAAGTGTCTCGTCACTACTATGTGAAATACTTGTGTTCCCCGTCGTCTCTCGTTTGGTGCAACGGCCCAAAAACATGCACGTGAGGGCTCCCGTCACTCTGTGTTCACCTGATGCAGCGGAGCGGCAATGTTTTTACAATCTGTCGTCTCTAAATTGGGATCGGCTCGGCGCCCCAGGTGGACCGTTCACACGTTCACATCCTCCACTGGCCCAGATTTCCTTTAACAGCAGGTCGTCCGGGCACAATTAAGCAGCGCGGCAGGTGGTCAGTGTGTGACCAGGATGCACCAAAACGCTCCAGAGAGCAGAGAAAGTTCATCCGAAGCAAATGTTCCATCGATAGTTTCAGGTTTATTTCCAGCCGTTATTCACCAGAAGGAATGGGTTGACCCCTTCCGCCGATGTCTGCATTTACATGCATGACGGCTCCGACTCACTGTCATTCAGTTCCTCTAAAGACAACTGTGTGCGAGTGATTTGCTGGCTGGTGACTGAGCAGTGGAAGGACTCGACGGAAGGAGCCACTTATTATTTCTCACTCCACATAATGATGGTGGATTGCAGGTTAGTCAGAGCGGTGCCCACCATACGGCGTCGAGACCCCTTCCCCCCCTTAAAGAGGCTCCTGTCACGGGGAAGCGAGAAGGATGTGGGCCATCACGCCGTCTCCGCTGTCTGGCGGCCAGCTTTCATGGGTCTTGACGCCACGTGAGCGGCGAGTCGTCAGCGGGTGTCTCGGTCCGTCGCTCTGGACCAGCGGCCGATATTTCCACTTAAATGGAAAAGGCACATGTGTCGCCCTTTGCTCTCACGCTGTCACTTTATGGTTCTGTTTTTAGACTGAAGGGATTTAATATTTGATCAGATGTACGGAAACCTTTTGGTTCGTTTTTCATTTCATAAAAGAATAGGTTGCAGACCAATTGGAGAAAAAAAAGTGACTGGACATTACAAATGAGTGTGAAAGTTAGTAGATCATCTTTTTTTTAGGTAAAAGAAACCGTTGTTGGTCAGACATTTTCTCAATGTCGGCCTCATCGTGAGACGTCCGCTGCCTCACTGCTCGGTTTGAGTCTCTGCTCCCCCGGAGTGGTCAGAAAGAAAAGCTCAGTGGTCCACAAGGTCGCTCCCGAAGAGTGCGTCTGCTCTGCTGTCTTTTGTCATGTGAGAGAAAGCGAGAGAGAGGGAGAAAGGAGGCTATATGTAAAACTGAAACGTTTGAAAGCTCTCTTTCATTTGTGGATTGAATCTGGACACAAACTGTGGCCAATTTCTTTCTTTTAGCGTAGAAAACAGCTGCTGAGTTAAATCACTACACAGTTTGTGAAATGACATCGCTGAGGTTTGTCAGAATTTGTCTTTATCAGATCACGTGAACACTTTCATTTGGTGTTATTTCCCTTGGGCTCCCACAGTCGAAAATTGAGGCTTCTCCATGCAGAATAATTGTGGTATTAATTGTCGAAGACGTCTTGAAGTGATTCAAATGTACAGTGAAAAAAACTGTCCAGATAAATCATCAATGGAAAATAGAGGTTTTTTTCTTCGTGCATTGGCATAATACAAGCAAAGTTTCTTCGCTCCATGGCTCAAAAGTGACCGACGGGAGCAGAAAGTCTTCGTCATCTTGATTGGCGACGTCTCAAATGGGAGGTGCTGCCTCCTCCTTTCTCCAGCCGTCCATTTCTCTCAATGATTAATGGCACGTTTGGGTTCACTTCTTCCCTCCCCTGTCTCCTCGCAGCCTTGAGCAACGAGCTGGTCATGAATATTTGGGAGCCGGACTGGGAGGCTCACGTGTCGGGCGCGCACACATACACACACACACACGCGCGCGCGTGCATGCACACCGGCTCTCGTGCATCTCGTGTCGCTGCCTACGACTGCGTCCCTGAGAACGGATTGCCGGCGGTGCCGGTGCAACACACAACTGTTGAAATATTTAAACGTTAGATCATTACCACGTTTGCCTTGTAATTACACATGCTCATTGAGTATTCCACCTCAGTATGGGAGGACATGTGCTCGCATGGATTTGCGAGGTGTGTGGGTGTATAAGCAAGTATGTGTTTACTCCTGGTTGTTCCACTGGTCCGTATGGAGGTGTGCACGCCGCTGGGCGTGTTTGCGTGTACCCGTATAATCTCGGTTTGAGCGGGCCTCTGTGTGTGTCGTTGCGATTATGGGTGTGTGTTTGTGTGTGTTCACAGCTGCTGCTGCTGCTGCTTGGACATGTTCCTGCGAAGCCCTCAATCATCCTCGCTTCCCTCGCAGCTCCGATCAATACAAATACGGGGGGGGGGGGGGGGGGAATTTAAACCCCGCCGAACAGCGTATCGCCGCAGTGTCAGAGACCGGTCAGAAAGAACAATGGCGCCGCTCGCTGCAGTCGGGCCGCTTGCCTGCTCGCGGTTACATAACAAGCTGCCCGCTTCGACTTCAAGTTTGTAAAACGAGGGGAGACGTTGAACTCCTGCGTTCGCCGTCCGTCCAGTCCGTCCGTTTTCCCTGCAGAAATTCAAGGATGTTTAAAAGAAACTGCAGAGCGAAAACTGTTCCTGTTCCTTCATTTGCATTTTATGTCCTGCATCAATTTTAGGGGGTTCGAAATGAAACCCGTCAGATTACAATCGATTTCTTATCGCTGTACTTGTTTCCCATTGCTGTCAGACGTCATCCAGCCTGTTTGATGAGTGGAGTGTCTGAAGAACGATGCAGGGATCTGCTGAAGCCTCTTCATTCAAAGCACAAACCTTTTTAATATTTGCTCATTTTCTGGATCAGAAGAAAGCAGTTTGGTTGTTTGTTTCCCGGCTCGCCCTGCGGTCGCTTCTCTTCTCCGTGTGCCTCATGTGACGGCGCTCACATGTCGCCAAGTTTGACTATTTACAGAGACGATCGTCGTCTGCCAAGAAACTCATCACACCGTTAACACCCTCCACGCAATCTCGCACCACGACATTCATTCTGTTTACAGGAGACTCATCTTTACACCAGCGTGTGAGCGCCGAGGCTTCGCTTCCACAATATTCTAGCTGATGGATGATGTGTTGGTTTCTTTTCTCGACTAAACTGCTTTAATTTCTTAGATATTGTGTTAAAGAATAATGCGGCTCTAATGTTGCATGATGCATCGTTGCCCGTAGGAAACCAAATTGAAGTCATGAAAAGGTGATGAGGCGTGTTTCCTGTTTATGTGCTGTTGTGATTTTGCTCTAAAGAGCATTTCTTGGTTGTAATTTCAGCCTGACCCAGATTTGGTGTGTATCGGCCTCATTAGGCAACAGTATTTTAATGTTGTCGCCGCTCCTTTGGGTGTTGCATCATCTGGCCTAGTTTTGTTTGTGCTCTTTACTGTCGTCACCGGACCACTGATTTGGGATCATTTTTCCAGATACATTTGTCAGTGAACAATCTGAGAAAATTGTGTTATGAATTCTTTTTTCTTTTGTTCTTTGTGAAATATGAGCTTGTATTTCAATGTCTTGTAATTTGGTAAGAATTTTTTGTTTCTTTCAACTTTTCGCATCATTTTTTTAAGCGGTATATCAAAAAGACTGACTTTACTCGATCGGATCCGCTCGGTTTGGACAAATGTGTCTCGCACTCTCTGTGCGAGAAACCCCGGCAGGACGCCGTCCCCGAACATGGAGAAACACAAAACCGCCTCATCAGGCAACAACAATCAAATTACTCCTAAACTTGCAGGGATTAACTTCTCCTCGGGGCGTCCTGATTACTGCATCAGTTGTAGAGGAGAAGCTGAACCGGGCGACCTCGCAGGATGACAACGAGACAAAGCGGCTCTGCTTATCATGGGGGGGGGGGCTGAAAAATGAGGGCTGAAAAAAACTGTTTGTTTTCAGGCGCCTGGTAATTCCTCCTCTTTCCTCCTGCAGGAGATCCAGTCACAGACGGCGAAGGAGCCTTACGGCCTCAATCTGTCCGAGTTTCCGGCTGTGAACGACCTGCACATCTACGAACGGTAACGGCGTTTAGTGTAACCGTGTGTTACGTCTCAATGATCCTGACTATTTTTGAACCTGTTGCTCAAAGAGTAAATGGGCGGTGATGAATGAGAAGCTCATCGCCAGGTTGAAATCACTCATATTTGTCTGCTAAAAATTCAACATAAAACCAGTGAATTATTCCAATCGGAGAAGAATTATGGACTTTTTCTGCTGTTTTGTGATGAAAACGAGTGGTCTGATGTGTAATTCAGCACATGTGCACTTGTCTTTTCACGCATTGATTCAGCTTTTGTGCCCCTGTGCCGGCTGAACAGCAGAGCGGCAGAACGTTGCAGTGATGCAACATCTCTGTGCTGAACGCGCTCTGTCAGTGGCAATTCTGGGGACATTCGCTTCGTCTTTTCACCCCGCCGTCTGTTTTTAGGCTGTCGCGTAATGTTGATGTCCAGAAACGGACAAAGTCCGGCTTGATATTTCTTCTTGAAGCCCTTTTGTGTCATTGTCGATGATCGTCAACGTGCGGCGCTCAGAACAGAAAGGGTCAGAACAAACAGTCAGTTTGTTCTCAGGGTCATTTTTGAAAAGGAAACATCGTCACATGTCTGACCTCACCGCTCTCCGTCTCCCATCCGCTTTGATCTCTCCTTTAGATTCTGTTCTTTCCTTCTTACCTCTTTTCTTTTTTCCTTGCTACAATCATTCCTTCCTCCTTCTTTCCTCTTATCCTTCTGTTCTTCCTGCTATTACTTCCTCCCTCCTTGATTCCTTTCTTGCTTCTTCCTGCCGTCCTCCGTCTCTCCTTTCATTGTCGGCAGCCACATGGGGTCCGGAGCCCCTCTGTGCTGACACTAGACTGATCACATAGTGGACATGTGGCCACCACATTAACAACATTGACACTCATGGAGGATCTTTCCTGACACACCAACAAGCAGCCTCCACATGCGTTGCGTCTGACGCCACGTCAGAGCTTCATTCCGCCGCTGACTTGGGTCCAGAAATGATTGGAAGTAATAACTTCCAAAGAATGTTGTTCATATCCTCCCACTGTAGCGGCACGTAATGAGGCTGAAAATTGCATTCATTATTAAAGCTCCAAGTTGGATCGGCTCCAGAGATGTTTAGCTGCAGCCTGAGCGCCGCTAATCAATGCATTAATATTAAAAATCATAAGCAGGAGCCAGAGGGGAACTCTCAGCTGTTGCACGTTATTGACAAACGACCGCTGAGGCGGATTAGACGATGTGATGGGAAGAGGAGCGGCGAGCTCTCCCAAGACAAACCACGCGACACGTTGGCAGATGTAAGTTTGGTCCCACTTCTTTCTTTCTTTCTTTCTCCTTCGCAGGTTCGCGCACCTCGGCGAGAGTCAGCACCGAGTGGAGAGGACTGAGCAAATAAGCTTGGCAAACATCATCAGCCTGTGAGTATAACATGTCACAACACCCGGGGAGAAGTGCCCCCGCTCACGTGAAGCGCTCAGCGTTGTAGGATTGGTTCGGACGTGTAATCGGAGCCCGTTAAACGCCGCTTGGCTGTGAGCGGAAAGCTGGCATCAGGTGTGCTCCTTCACCGTCGCCGTTCACTCTCTGACTACCTGCCGTCTTCCTCCCGCCCGGGTTATTTATTCCCCCGCTTAGTCCGCCTATTGTCTTCCCCGCACGCTGCAGCTGCCACCCAGCTGGTCAGAGATGGAGTATTTATCTTCCCTCCACCCCGATTCAAAGTTCAACCACACGTGCGGCGGCAATGCGGAGCCATAGAAACGTAGCAGCGCTTTTCCGCTGACCTCCATGGTGGACGCACTCGAGAGCGGCACCTCAGGGACGACACGTCGGTACAAAGCGTGATATTTTTGAGCCTTCGTCCTTTTTTATCAGAAGTCCATATTTGCCCCATATGACCCTTCCTGCCAGCCGAGCTTCATCTTTGGTCCTTGTCTGCCCACACAGATGCATCATGAGACACACTCGTACAAACGTGCGGCACAGGAACAATGTACAAATACTTGCGGCCTGCAGCTGGATCATCAGACTCTGCTTTTGCAGCTTGTCAGCGTGTGAAGCTCCGTTTGAACACAAAACAACACTCTGGACACGATTATTACGGCGGTGTAGATTGTGTTTTTTTTGCCAGATGTTGTTTCTTGTTTTTTAGCTCAACCCAAAAAACACGAAAACTGAAACTCGTGTCCAAACGCCAACAAAGCCGAAAGAAAAATCCCAAACCAGCTTTGTTCAAGCAGCTTTTTTCTTCAGTTACTCTCTTGCTTTTCTCCTCTGCACCCATCTGGTGCACACGACTCTCAGCTCTTGGCCTTTGGAGAATAACAACCTGTTGAAGGTGAGAGCCGCCAAAGCAGAGACTCCTGTGAGGGAGTGAAATAGGGACCGCACGTGCAGCATAGAAATAAGCACAATTTGCTGCTGCTTGTTTGTTTTTTCTGTGAAATTACAATGGAAAACAGGCCAGATGGACGCCGCAGATTCTTCTGGTGCTTGTAACTGGAGGGATCATGAAAGTAAGATTATAGAAATGATACCTTGCACAGAATAAAAATTGACGGAACAGTGAAAAATAAATTCACGTGGCAGCAGCGGCGGCATTTTTATTTTTTTTCCCACTTGCTCTTTTCTTCCCCTTGAGCTGCACGTTGCCGCGTGCAGGTGAAGACGACATGGACGGGCAGATTCGGAGGAGGAACGAGAATAGGAATCGTTGGCAGTCGTTTTCTGAGCAAACCAGATGGAGAAGGTTTGAAGGTCACGTTAAAACTGAAGAAGAGGCGAACAAGAGGAAGGAGGTGAAAGCAAGAACTCGTTCAGGCTGTCGAGGAGCCGCTGCGGTTGGACGGCAAAGCGTGCAGAGGAGGGTTGTTGAAAGAACATGTGGAAAAAGCGTGAAAAAGGTTCGATTATTGATGAAGGAACAAGCAGTGTGATCATGATCTCCGTTTACGGTCTCCAGAGCTCCTGAAAGGGAAGGAGTTGTTGCATTACTCAATTCTGCTGCCACCAGACCTCCATCCTTCCTCCTCTTCTGCTCAGTTCATGTCCAAGAAAACCTTTAAATTAAGCTTGAATTAGCGACTTCCTCCTGTTTTTTAATGTTGTTTGTTAATGGCTGTCTCAGTAAACACGAGACACCTGAGACTTTTCCTGGGGGTCTTCATCTCGTAAACGCAAACTGTGATTGATCATTTTGCTTTTCTCCCTGATACAATAAACTATTAATTTACCCCCCCCCCCCCCCGCCGCCCTTTTTCCACAGAGCATGAAGAGTGGACGTCCTGCAGTTTGTTGTTGTCCTTTTCTGTCAGAGAGACATGCTTTCAGACACACGTCCGTCAGGTCCCTCTTTGGTTTGGACTTTTTACCCCTAGACTCTCTAATAGCACAGGTGGCAGTTGTTCTGCATCCCACAGGTGCGGCGGACTGAGAGACGCCTTTCTTGTGTCGGTCAGGGAAATCTTCCCGGGAAATCTCGGGTCAGCGGGGAATCTTTTCGTCCGGCCGCTCGCTCCTCTCCCGCTCTGACCACTCATTAGTGCGTGCGTCCATTGTTGTCGTCCTCGTGGCAGGTCCACGGGGCGGCAGGTGTGTCTCTTGTTGTGCAACAGTGCGCTATTCTGAGCTGTTACGGCACCTCTGTCGGAGCCGCTCCGTCTGCCACCTCCCTGTGGGTGAATACGTGCACCCACAGGGAGGTGGCTGGGGAGATAGATTGTTGTATTCTGGACGTAATTTCTTTCCCATTCGTTCATGTAATCGCAGATTTAAGGGTTATATGGCAAAAGAAGCCACAATGACAACAATGTTTGAGTAGGCGTTGAGGTACTTTAGGGTTTACTTTAGGGTCTGCTTTTGTTGGTGGGATTTACATGCTTTTCTTTAGTCCGCATGGCCTTTTCCCCGATACTCGAAACAGCAATTTAAAAGAAAACTTGTTTGTCGTCGCAACATGATGCGTCCTGCCAGCGGTCCTGTGTCAGCAGGGAAATGGACAACGTCAAAGTGGAGATGGATGAGAATAAAGTGCTAGCTCAGGGCTTGGAATGCTAGGTGGAGGTTTGCGCTCTACTGAGTGCCCCCTCGTTGTACTTATTACCTTTGAAAAAGTTAGTTGAGCACCGCAGCAGTCGCAAAAGACTTTGATTTTTTGGTTTCTAGTCACTTTTACTTCAGTGGTTTTTCTATGATCTTTTTGTCGCCTTGGCAACGCAGTGAATTACTGGAGACCATGCAGACACATACTTGGCATGAAGTTGATCTTTAACCCTCCTGGATGTCCCGCCTTCGTCTGTGCGCCGGCCCTCGGTCACGCCAGCCCTTTAGCGACGCGCTCCATGTGTCTGCGCTGCGTCTCACTGGGACCTCAGCTGCTGCTGAACCGGCTGACTGAGCCGACGACCTGACGAGCACGCAGTTTATAATCCACCCCGAGGATGATGAGACATGCTTGAGGGTCTGGTTTCGCAGAAAAACATCAGCGATTATGCCGCGAAAGCAGCCCTCTCCTCCGTCCACGTGTTGCCTCCATTAGCAGCCTTGTTGACCCACTCTGAGCAGCAGAGCTTCTGCAGCTGTTTTTGGCCGGATTGAAATGGTGTCCGAGCTTCTGTTGCGTTCTCAGTTCTCAGGCGTTTGTCTTTCTGTCCCTGTTCTTTCCATCTTCTGTCCCTCCGACTCTCTTCCTCTCAGAGAGCCCGTGTCCTGCTTTCCGGAAGACAGCATCTACGGCGTCTGTCCTCCGCAGGTGGACAGAAACAGCCACAGTGTCTTCGACAGCCATGTGATGACGGGTCAAGGCCAGGTGAGGGTGCTGTGCAGGGAGGACATGTTGATGTACCGCGAGTACGTCAAGAACCGCTACATGTGAGTCCGACCGGAGCAGCCGGGACCGTCCAGCGGCGACCGTCAAGCTTTACATCTTTGAAACCACTTTTTTGTTTCAAGTTTTTACATTTTTGGCTTTAAAATGACTGAGAAAGATACCGGTGGTGGATGAGGAGCTTTGATTTCATCTTTTGGTTTCAAGCAGTTTGATTTACAACTTCAGGATTTGTCCATTGGGATTGAAGGAAGTTGCCCGTAGATGCAGTTCAAAATTGCGTTTTCGCTGGAGTAAACTTGAATAAAACATAGTTTTCTGCCATTTTGTTTAATGGAAAAGCTGGATTTTTTTCTGATTTGTTCTTTTTTTCAAAGATGCCAGATATTTTGTTGTTTTTTGTTTGTTTGTTTTATTTAAATGAAATACCTTTTTAAATTTCAACAGGAATTTAATGTTACTTGTACAACATAATGTTCTGTGAGCAAAATAATCACAACGGCTGGTAATTTTTAGGATTTTTCTTTATATTTTTTAATGACTTTCTGCTCTTAGTTGTTTGTTTTTGGGGCTGAGTTGAAGTTTTTTGTTCACAGTTTTCAGGTTCAGTCTGTTTCTTTCAGGCAACTTCTCATTTGAAAGCCAATTTTTGTCATAAGAAAGACCAGTTGTTTTTATGTTATATAAATTGTCTGCTAATTATTGTGTGCAGTAGCTCTAAATTAAACATGTATTTATAAACACAATGCAGCCGAATCGATTGCTTCTGCCTTGTTCCCCGTGTTTCTGTCTTTAACGTCTGGATTATCTTCACTCGCTGGACGTGCAAAAGACGAATATTGTTCCGTTCACGAGGCCTCTATAATTACCCGTCTCTCCTTTTCGCTTCCACCGTCACTTTCTTTGTTCTCCTCTCACTCATTATGCCCGACATCCACTGTCGATGTCTCACACTACTACCCCCACCCCCCACCCCCCCTACCCACCACCCCCTCTCTCTCCCCAACACGCTCTTTTATTACTCAGCTTTCAAACACAGGTGTCAGAAAATGTGAAATGTGATGAAGACCGCCTTCTGCCTAACACACACACACACACACACACACACACACACACACACACACACACACACACACACACACACACACACACAC
>JASSRZ010000020.1:3158414-3178705 GCA_032164315.1 Malacoctenus gilli
CACACACACACACACACACACACACACACACACACACACACACACACACACACACACACACACACACACTCACTCTCTCACTCGGCATACTGACTGACCACTGGTCTCTGCGCCGCTGCCTCGTGAGCCTGAGGTTGGAGGAGCAGGGGGGAGGTGCTGCCTCAGCATGTGATGTGAGAGAGGAGGAGAGTGCCGCAGCCAAATTACCTCCACGCAGCAATTAAATCGAAAGTTGTGCAAGAGGGACGCATTTTGTCAGAGGTTTTTTTTTTTCCAGCCGCTTTGTCATGATTGCCAAAGGCTATTTGAGTGCAGCACAGACCTCTATAATGTGACTTGGTAATAACACGCCTCACCTCGAGTGACGAGAGCCTCTTCGCTGAGTCAAGAGGCTTTTTCCTGCATTGCTCCGTTGTTTGTTTGTTGCTTCCTAGAACATACTCGTGCGATGGATGTCTGGGCGTCTTGACGTTGTCTCTCTTCGCGGGTTTTTCTGTGGCGCCGATGGCGAAGCAGTGGTTGATCACGGCGGGCCGTGTTCGTGCTGCACGGGTTTTGGTGGTGAACACTCCTTGAACTCGTGTTTGCGAAACTCTCATTTTCTACTGGCTGGTTTCCTGGAAGTTGTTTTCTCTCTGCTCTCCCGCCACAGCAGCCGTCCTGTAACACTGAAGCTCAAAGGATCATCTCCAGCCATGTGTGAGGAAGTGCAAAAATGCCGATGATTAGATCAACGTGACTTCAAGTCGCCTCATTACAAAGTCTGAAAATGACATTTTTCACTTGTGACCTTGTCTGAATACCCACAAGCTGTAAATATGCTAAAATATTTCCCCTTTTATCATGTTTATTTCTTGATTATGAGCTTTTTTTTCACATCTTGCTTTGAGAACCACTTCTTGGTCCAAGTGCAGAGAACACTGCCGATCTCAGCTGATTCACTTCAAGTTATTTGAATAGCAGAACAGTCACGTTTACCAACAGGATGTTTGGAGAGTCAAATATGTGTGGCCTCAGTCTGGAGTGGAAGGAAATGCGTCTCCGAAAACTATGTTGGTAAAGTTTTCGGTTTTTCTTCAAGTTAAAGTCACGTTGGTGAAAGTAATGAAGCGAAGTTTCTGTGCAGCCAAATGATGTTCGCACACTTGCCTCGCAATGCCATGTCCTCGGGTTCAAGCCTTCCTGTGCAGAGTTTTCATGTTTGGCTGTCTGTTTTGTCCCACAGTCTGAATGAATGGACAGTTGGTGTCGGCCCCTTGTTTGACAACTGTCGCTTCTTTTCTGTGTGACATTACAACCCTACTTTTCTGGTTTATTTTGAGGCTTCTGTTCTGCTAAATTACATGTTTACTTGCACCTTTGTGCGTCTGTTATTTGATGTGAACCGTAAACACTAAGTATGTTTATCACAGCTCAGGTCGTGGGGACATCTGCATCGTTTGTGGCACATCACACTCGGACACCTTCAGGTTATGTGATCTTCTGCTCGGCTCCTTTTTTGTAACCGATTCAGTCGCTCTGCCAAGTGAAGGTCAAGTCTCCTCGGTGTCTCCGAGTCAACAGAAGGTCTTTTTGGTGTGTGAAATGTGGGTCAAGTATATGACCAAATTTGGGCGCTGTGTCCCTGCAGCTTTTATGCGGCTATACTTAGGGGGGGGGGGGCTCATTGTCTCAAAATTGGCCTGTACTCTGACCAAGTCTGTGGTTTTGAAAGTGAGGGTGCGATCGGGATTTGCGATCAGGAAGGCGGGGGCGCCGTCAACCATCTAGTTCGGTTTCCCAAACGAGGCTTTTTACTTGTGTGTGAAAAAAGGCTTTTTTATGGTAATATTTTTTTCCCCTCATGTTTTGATGTTTCTAATTGTGGCGTGTCACCACTCTGGAACCCTCTCAGTACACGTGACGGTAAGTGAAAGCATTATATTCCATATATCTATATATTTATTTATTTTTCTCAGCACCCTGTTCCTGGTAGACATGGTAAAAATAGACCAGATGTGTCATGTTGTCGTTTGGCTCCAGTTGGTCGACGTTTCTATTTTCGTGGCATTTTTCGACGATGAGTTTCGCGTAGTTCGGAGAAAGAAAAAAACAATCTGATACTCAGCTTGTTGTTGTGGCGCACTGTGTGGTTGAATATATACAAAGGTCTCTGACATGAGTCACTGGGCACTTCATGTGACTGCTTAGTTTATGAATGAAGACCGAGCCCCCCCCCCGCTTCTCCTGCAACCCCCAGTTCACTGACAAAAGGTGGCCAAACAGGGGTTGCCTGGAAACCAGGACTGCTTACCATACTGCTCTGCTTCTTTGAATCCCCTCCTGCTTTCTGTTGTCCTCAAGACTTTGTCCATTTGCAAAGTGATGGAAGTTTGCGACAGTAATGAGACAATTCTGTTCATGATTTTTTTTCTTTGTGTGTGGATGAGAAACAAAGTTTCCTTCAAGACTTTAAAAAATCTGTGACCCTCTTGAAGAGAGGTTGAACGAACGGTTAACAGCCGCCTTGGCAGAGGTATGCGCTCTACTGGGTGTCTTCCTAATGTTGATCTGATATTAATTATCGACGATCTAAACCAGCATCTCTCCGATGAGCGATTGGTGCAGTGGGGAGAGATTTTCGTCCTTTTCTTTATAACTTGCTGACAGGGAATGACAGAAAACAAGGAAATTAAGAATTTGATGGGGAAGAATTTAAGAATTTGATGGGGAAGAGAAACAATAGAAAAAGGTGAAACCTGACCAGTGCTTCAACCTCCTGAAAAGTCACGCTGCTTCACCTCCCCTCTGTTATTTCTCTTCCAAGGACAAGAAACCAGGTATATTATGCCTTGCGATCGCCGTGTCAGCTGCTGAAGCACATTATCGCCACTGAATGATGAGGAGCAGAAGTGAAGGTGAGTGAAGCTGTCGGATGAAAAAGAGGCGAGTGCATTCAAACTCTGAGACTGCGAAAAAAAAAAAAGGAAAGAAGAGCAGTGATGCTCCTAACAAATGTTGCCTAACAGCAGAACTAACAGTTCCTATCAGTGTAACATCATGTCTGTTCCTGGCTTAACAACTCCTGGCCAACATGCTGCATCACGTGTTGGTCACACAAACCTGCACGTCACACACGCAAACTTTATGTGTTTTGTTCTGGGATCATAAATCCATCATTCCCGCACTTATCCTCACAGGAAGTTTGGCATGTTTAATGTGGATTTTACAACCACAATTGATGCATTTTCCCTTCAAAATAACCTAACGGCAATGCCAATTGCCATGTTTTTGGGTAATCTGCATTTGTGGGATGAGCAGCAGAGCAGGGTTTGTTTTTTAAATAGATGAAATCCATAACAATATTTGCCTCATTCTGCTGTTTTATTGACTCTTTCATCAGTTTCATGTGACCATAGCTGGGTAGTACTTCTGATCTGAGTCACAACAAACATTTGTGGGAGCAGCTCAGGTCTGTGGACAACTCAACCACCCTGAATGATCTGTCACAAACACTGCTTGCACTAAAACATGGCTTTATTACAAAAAACGTGCAGACAATGTGAAGAAGAAATAGGGGGGGGGGGGATTTAACAGCTGCAGAAAAGAAAAACTCAAGTTCTGTCAGTGGTCGAAATTTCCTCTGGGGTTTTGGTTGCTATGGCAACTCGATGCAAACGGATGATTTAAGCATTGATCCGTCTCTGCAGGTGGAAAATACTCCAAATCAACACATGTGTGTTTGCTTTTGAATCGATGATTCAGATTATTAAGAGGTAAACAAGTCCGAAAAAAATGGAGACCGGAGGTGCAATAAAACAAGATCTCGTTTGGGTGATTGAGTGAAGACGGGGAGCGCTGAACGTCTCCCGTGCGATCAGTGGGAAACCACAGTGTACAGCTGATTTAGTGGCGTGCAGCATCCATGTGAAGCTGTGCGGCAATTTGCAGGCTGCACAGCTTCTTAAGGGCGAAAATCCATCTTGAAGTGCTGCTTTCCTACAATGATGATTGTGAGAAGTAACACGTGTGTCTTATGACAACAGAATTACAGACATATAAATATATCCTGTACAGTAGCTACATATTTTTTTTACTCTTTTTTTATGCCTTGGTAGTATTTTTGGATTCGCGCCCCGTTTTGACTCTTTTTTTATTTGTTTGATGTGCTAATTCGATTTCTTCCATGGTTTGCGCCTTTAGGTGGAAAAAATAGCGTCCAATTCTACCTGGTATATCTTCTATCTTCTGTGTATAAAATTACTTTTAGACACGGTGTATTCGGTGTTTTTATGGGGTTGCCTCGAATCGAGCTCCATCAAGTCGCTGCAGGAGAGAGGTTGGCGCAGGTAAAGTGAGCCCACCGCAAGCTGCGGGGAGTCCCACCGCAACGACGCCAGAGGGAAAGAGTCTCTCTCTCTCTCTCTCTCTCTCTCTCTCTCTCTCTCTCTCTCGCTCTCTCTCTCGTGTGACATCACTCGGGTTTAAAGCTCTCCCCGCGTGTTTCCAGACGCTTCGCTCCTCCTCCTCCTCTTCCTCCGCGGCGTTCACCTTCCTCTCGCAGTTGAACACCGGCCAATGCTTCACTGCGGTGTCCGCCCCATGCGTGGGAAACGCAACAGAATCAAGGGCTTCACTTGAGACACCCCGAAGAATCGCAAGGACCCCATCAGTTGGGGGGTCTTTTACATTTTACTGTCACCTTCGGACACGGAAATTCAACAAGAGGAAGCGCATCTTTTTTGTCACGGAGGTAAGTTTCAAAAACTTCTCAAAAAATTCAGCCGGAGAAATTAAACTAAAACTTCGAAATGTTTTCTTAAAGTGTAGTATTTTACCGCTGTTTTCAAATTAAAGACCACGGATATGTTTTATTTTTGAAAATATCGAATTTTCTATGTTATGTCTTGAATAGGAAAATTCGTTAATTCATTATAGAAAGAGTTCAGAAAGAACTCCGTGCCTGTGGTACGATGCTGTGATTTCAGCACCTCGGACAGCTCCTGGAAAGCTTTCAGAATACAGCTTAGTTTCTTTAGAGCAAATCTGCAGGTAACAGGTGGCTGTCAGACCACACTGAGACACGGACACAGAGAGCGACAAAAAAAAAAAAAAACACTTTAAGGGAGAATAAAAACGTGATTTAGTCTCCGATCTCAGTTAGATACAGGGATGTAATTAGTTTATCTATTTGTGTCTTTTAAAGAATATAGTTGCATCTATCAGCCTCTTGAACTCTCAGATCAGATGTGTGATGCTTCTTATAGACAGATAAGCTTACAACTCGGCAGCGTTCATGAAAATGTTTCCTGTCCTGCTTCCAGAAACCAGAGGACGACCGTGTGGAGCGATGAATGAGTCGCTGGTGGTGAACGACTCCTCGGCGTCTCCTGCTTCTGGAGGCGCTCTCCCCTGGATGGAGGCTGAGTCTCCAGACCAGAACGGCAGCCTGGAGTTCTCCACCGCGCCGCTCAACTTCCCCATCAACCCGTGGGACATCATGCTCTGTATGTCAGGCACGGTCATCGCCTGTGAGAACGCCATCGTGGTCGCGATCATCTTCTACACGCCCACGCTGAGGACTCCCATGTTTGTTCTGATAGGGAGCCTGGCCACAGCGGACCTGCTGGCTGGGATGGGATTAATCCTGAACTTTGTGTTCCAGTACGTCATCTCGTCCGAGACCATCAGTCTCATCACTGTCGGCTTTTTGGTGGCCTCCTTCACCGCATCCATCAGCAGCCTTTTAGCCATCACGGTGGACCGGTACTTCTCCCTGTACAACGCGCTCACCTACTTCTCAGAGAAGACACTGCAGTACGTTCACCTGATGCTAGTGGGGACCTGGGGGGTCTCCCTGTTCCTGGGCCTGCTGCCGGTGCTCGGCTGGAACTGCCTGGATGAGCCGGCGTCCTGCAGCATCGTTCGGCCCCTGACCCGAAGCAACCTCACCGTCCTGGCCACCTCCTTCTTCGCCATCTTCGTGCTCATGCTGACCCTCTACTTCAAGATCTGCAAGATCGTGTGCCACCATGCCCACCAGATTGCCCTCCAGCAACACTTTTTTGCAACCTCTCATTATGTCGCCACCAAGAAAGGCGTCTCCACTTTGGCCATCATCTTAGGGACTTTCGGGGCCAGCTGGCTCCCCTTCGCAATTTACTGCCTGGTGGGTGAGCGGGAGTACCCGTCAGTGTACACGTATGCCACGCTGCTGCCGGCCACCTACAACTCCATGATCAACCCCATCATTTATGCCTACAGAAACACGGAGATCCAGCGATCCATCTACATGCTTCTGTGTGGCTGCTTTCAAGCTAATGGGTCATACAGGTCCAGGTCCCCAAGTGAGGTCTAAAAAGGTGCTAGCGCGTGTGCGTGCGTGTGTGTGAGAGCGAGAGCGATAGAGAGAGAGAGAGAAACCACAGAGCAAAAAGACAAAAGAACATCCTGTGACCATTGACAATCTGCTTACAGTCGACAGTGAATGCTTTCCAGACACAAATTGGGCTTGATTTTCCAAGTGTGTCTCTCATGCATACTGTATCTGCACTTTACTATGTCTCAACATGAGAGAAAAAGAGAGTTTGGACAATGCTGTGAACAAGAACCTTTGGTGAAAAAGTCAAAACATACCTGTGAATGTATTTAAATGGGGAAAAAAAGAGGGATGGAAAATCTTGCACTTTATTCAATGTTTTTTCAGATGCCAAAGCAGTATTGTGTCGCCCTAACGTGTTTAAATGTTGGAACCTGTGAGTGATCTGTGCCATTTTTCTATTTTGTATTGTACTGTCTTTGATTGTCCATTTTTTGTACAAGAAATAAAACTTAAAATCCACCTGAAGTTCTCTTGTGCTTTGTTGCCGTTTCACGTTTCCTTGAAGCGACTCTCGTGTCACACCTGGCTTGTTGTTTTGTTATGTCCTCTTCACCTTGTTGCAGTCGTTTCCTGCGGGGCGCAGGTGGGTCTGTTTGAAGAGACTAATGGCACATTGAGAAAGCAAGTACCCTGCCCTGGAAAATAGCTTCAATTTACGCCCAGACACATTTGAAAGCTGTTTGCCTAGCTTGTGTGTGTCATGTGTGTGTCGTGTGTGTGATATGAGAGACAGAGACACAGAGAGAGAGGGAGAGGGAGAGAGAGAGAGAGCCCCCACAAACGTGTGAAAACATGTGCCATGTGGTCAGGTGCACTTTACATTTCCGATCACCGTCCCTTCAGACCAAGCAGGTGATGTTTAACATGATAAAGAATTCACTTCAGAGGTAAAATTTGCATATTTTTCCCTCACGATTCCCCATCAGTATAACTCCCCACTTGGTCTGAGTGTACGACTGCGTCGATAAGATACGATACGTTTTACCTTCCAAGTACAGGAAATGAGAAAGTTTACACGGCCCCCTTATCTACCTTCATCTCAGCAGCGTTTCACGTTGTGATTCTGCGGCAGGCGCTGGCACGTGTTGGTGTGTGTGACAAAATGAGGGGAGTGTTTATAATAGGTGCGCGCTCGCTACCAGCTGCTCTGTAAAGTGTCTGAATGTCCCTGGCAGCCTCGGCAGACACAAACACAGCGGTTTATCTGGCAGGCTGTTTAAACAGGTAGCCGCTGAGGGCATCAGAGTGCCACACAGGACACCCCGGTGGGCCTGAAGGCGTGGGAGGACACACAGACCGCTATCTGGTTTTTACTGTTGGGGCGTTTATAAGGTGACGTCTGCCCCCCCACACCCTTTGTCAGTGACACTTCATTTATAGCAACGCAGAATAAAGAAATCACACCGAACACGCCGATAAAACCCAAACTCTATCGCTCCCTTTTTACAATCCCTGTAACCTTTAAACTGCCTCCCACTCACTGTGCTGTGCAAGTCACTGATAATTAGTGTTTGATGACAATGGCTAGTTACTTTACCAGTTACTTTGAATAAAAAGTAACTGGCCACTGTGGAAAGCCTTTTCTTCTGTTCGTCCGAAGTTCCTGCCTCGGTCGGGTTTGTCTGAATGGACACCTCAGCCTCTGACGGTGCCGGGGTTAAACGCTGTGAAGCTAAAGTGGGCTAAAGGTGAGGGCCGCAGAGGGCCGCTAATGGAGCGCACGCTCGGGGCCCGGCCGCGCTGAGAGCAGGACATGTTTGTTCATCTTGTTTTTTTCCCCACCTCAACAGATGTTGCTTTTGGTCATCCACCAAAGAGGGCGACCACATGTTTGTTCACAGCACTCATAAAATCAACCGGTGGCAGTTGGCTGCAGATCCCTCGTGCTGTTTTTAGATCCAATTTGTACTGAACAATTAATTCAGGTATGTTTACTTATGATCAGTACTATAAATGGCACCTTTTAAAAAAACAAAAAAAACAAAGATCAGCAACATTGCTTCACTTGCACATGTCTGTTAGAATCACCATCCAGAAAAGCAGAAACCATTGAACAAGGAGAACTTTGCTCTTTGACTTCCTCGCTGATCTTTTTGACTTTGGGCATCGTCATAAATCGATTTCAGTGACGTGATCCCTCCCACATCTGATCTTTGCAGCTTTCTCCATAAAACATAAACAGTCATTTGCTGGCGTCTCCAACACGGACGATAACAACACACTAAAACTCACCCGTTGTGCACCGCTTTGATATTATAGCCATTAGGTTAATTCAAGGCTGGTTGCACTGTTTGAATTATGTAATGGTTGATCGGTGGAGACCTGCACAGCTCTTGGAGCAATTACCAAAGTACACAGTTGAATGATTCCCTCATTAATAACATTAATTATAGTAGTGTAGCGAAGGCGCTCTCCATAGGAACATTACTATTACTGAGTTAGTCATTACCTTGATGGAAAAGGCTCTGCTGGTATTGATTACGTAACACAACAAACTGCTGGTTTCTCCTGCTCGGCTGTGTTGCTTTTCGATATTCATGTGACAGAAATGTTGGCGGAATTTTACAGACAGAGAAACAGAAACGTGTGTGTGTGTGTGTGTGTGTGTGTGTGTGTGTGTGTGTGTGTGTGTGTGTGTGTGTGTGTGTGCGCGCGCGTGCGCGTGCGTGCGCGCGAGTGAAAGTCAAGTTTATGCTTCAGGTAAGGGGTCAAGAATTGCTGCTAAGTCAATACACTGTCCTCTGAAGTCATGGGAGTGTGTGAGTGTGCACGTACTGGCACAGCTCATGTCATGTGTGAATCAGCAGACGGTGTGTTGGTGTGCATGTGTGGCCTGTGCACTTTATTGGCTGTGTAATATTGAGAGCGTATGTGACCGTACGTGCGCTGGTTTCACAGAGACACAACGAGGGCGAGCGGGCTTCATCCCAGCGTGTCTTCATTCCCAGAAAACCTCTACGTGACATGGCGAGCGTGACCGAAGGACATTTTTCAAGGTACAATGAGCTTAATAGGTGACGAGGACACTCAGCGGCATACTGTTTAAGCGTTGTACTCGTGATACCTAATTGTGTTTACTTTTGAAGTGAAACAACACGTTAAAAGGTCACCATGTCCTCTCTGACTGGGTGGTACTTGAGGTATGTTGTACTCGGAGATGAAGTGTTTATTTACCACATTTATTGGATTCAGATTGTGGTTTTCAAGGAAAGGCTGGTAAAAAAAACAAAAACCCACATACTTCAAAAGTTGTGTACAGACAGTGAAAAGTAACCTTCTCTAGTATCTTTCTGTCAGGCTTCATTCTTCAGACACTTCAGTGTTTTAAAGAGACTATTTCTTGTTTTTCTTGGAGAATTTCACATCACATGTGAAACTTCTGAGAGCCTCATAGTGAGTAGAAGCAAAACACTTGTCTCATGGGGAGAAGAGCGACGGTATGGTGGCGTCCTCCTTGTTTGAGGTTATATGACATTTCGAAAAGAATCCCCAGTCCTGTTTTTTGCTCAGCCGCTGATACTGCGGCAGTTCAATGCTGAGTGACAGTCAGACGAACAGGAGGACCTGTTTTTATCTTTGACCTGTCAGTTAAAAACAGCAATTTGCATTGTCGGAACACGGAGCAATGCTGTGCTGTTAGAATAATGTGCACCTCGGCAATTATCCGAAAGATATTTGAAAGAAGACGACAGCATGAAGTGACTCATCAAACATCAAACCTGCTCTGGAGAAGAATAAAAAAAGAATCCTCATTCAAACTTCATGCCACAACAAGGTCAAATTGACCAAAACATCGTTTCAATTATGTTCCTAAATTATGAGCACAGGCCGGCTGCTGAGCTGTGCGCTCGTGGGATATTTTTGAAATAGATTCATCGCAGCCGCTGGAGGGAGAAGAGAAGGTATCGTGCTGAAATTTGTCTAATAGGTTCCCCGAGTGGAGCAGGTCGATTTGACCCGCGGCATGATGGGGAGGTTGAGGAGGCAGATCAAGATGCTGAAGCCAAGTGTGTCATTTCAGAAGGCAGCAGCCGTCTGGTGCCCCTCGTCAGTCCGGCTTCATTCATTTCATTCCCTTCTTACGCTGGGTGTCATTACCTCTCATCAGCTCAGCTTTTCCGGGACCCATTTGCTCCCCCTGACACACCGTGAGCCTCTCCTGTGGAGCCAGGACAGGACGCAGTAATGTAGCCTCCAGAACTTGACAGCGACACTCTCCAGAAGTACTTCTGTCACACAGTAACTCCGACACGAATTACCGCCGCTCTCCTGCTATCTTCCACCTCTGCTTGACTCAGCTCTCATCGGCTTTCAAAGAGGAGCTGTAATTTACTCATTAAGAGATTCATCACCACTTGGCCTGCAGTGGTAAAGTCTCATGTGAGAGTGCTGAGGAGATAAATTAGGTGTGGAGTGGATAAATTTAACCCCGACTGGCTCGAGAACTCTGGACTGTGACTTGCATGATTATCCAGGCATGTACCAGACGACAGATTCGCCCACTGGACTGTGCGAGTTTGATCAAGTGTCCTGAGTGGAATGTACAGACAGTCCATGTGTGATGTGGAAGTCACACAAGTAAGAAGAGCAAAAAACAAGAATTGAAAACAACAATGAGGAGAAGAGGTGCCAACAACAAATCTCTGGTAAAGTTTCTGCCTTGAACAAGATCTAATCTGACACATAACATTTGTTGCCATGATGCAACAAATTTAAGCGATTGCCCGACCACTGCTCTGTAATCTATTACTTGACAGAAACAGCAGTTGAACTGAAATCAGACCAAACATCCTGCAGGGACCTCTGTGATGTCTTTTGACTTAAGTGAACAGGCCAAAAAGGACAACCCCCCCCCCAAAAAAAGTTACATAATGACATCTGACCTCTGAGCACCACCATTGGACCTCCTCAAACATCTCTGGTCGAAACAAAAGGAATTGAAGTGACTGCTGGCCTTTTGCTGCCTGTACAGTGTTTGTCACCCTGTAAGAGGTGCATTTATTCTGTTTCCTAACAGAGGGGTTAATTTGTCTTTAGTTTTTGTTGGTTTCTTAGTTTTTCATTAAAAAACCGACACAAATTTCTTTAGTTTTCGTGCCCATTACTATCAATCACATCACAATGAATATTCAAAGCTGTCCAGGCTCCTCAATTATCATTTAAATCCCACAGAAGCGTTGCATAATGGGCGTGTTTACATTGGTTTAATCAGAGGGTGGGAGCACGAGTGTGTGTAGGTGTGATGAGGACTGAGGCAGAGATAAAAGTGCGTGGGCGCACAAACAATTATTTGCTGAGCTGTCTGGCCATACATTTGATTTAGTTCACACTCCAGCCGAAGCTCTCGCTCGTGGCTCGAACATGTGTGAAAGAGTTTGTTGCCAGAGGAGACACAAAAGCCCCCAAACAGGATTTTTTGGGAGTTTTCGTGATATTTTTTACAAAAGGATGCAATTTATTCGGTTGTATTCTTTGCTGCCTCCATTTCTCTTTTGTAATCAGTCGCCAATTTCCCACACACTGACCCTTTAAAAGTAAGAGCCTCGCAAAGTCATTATTCTCCATAATCACTCTATTTCAGTCCTGAATAGGAACATGTCTAATAAGGATGAAAAATACTTGAGTTGTTTTGACACCTTGGTATTTAGGTGACTCATTACAGCCAATGAAACTGGATTCAAGAGCAAAGATATTATTAAAGTGACTTTATTCTGAGAAACAAAGAGGCCTGAAGACTTTTTTCCACGTCTGCCTCCCAGCGCCACTCATCGTGCCTGTTTGAACTTGTGTACTTATGGAAAAACACCCGACAAAAACATTTGGCCAATAAACAAAAGGAAACAACAACAGAGCAATTGAGATTAAACACAAACAAAAACAAAACATTCACGATGTAAATTTTTAATCCTCGTTTAAGAAAAGTTTGGCATATTGCTGCAAATGCACATTAGTTTTCAATACATTCATAGTTTTGTCTCCTGGTCGTCATGGCAACACATGCAGAGAGTTACTCACAAAATATATATATATTCAAAAAGCTTTCAACCCCTCAGCTGCAAATGACTCATGTGCCATGCATTATCAAACATGTCTGTTATTTATGAAAGAACATGGAAACGTATTTCAACAGTGTACATGTGCCCAATTGGTTGCACGAAGGTCACGATGAATGTTTAAGTCACCGCTTCTGACATGAAGTTTAAATTCTTCGTGATAATAGTTGATGCAGGACAAACTTCAGGTTAAAATAAACTGGAAAAAACATTGATGCCATAAGGTTGCCACCTGCTGGCGGAATGAGTTGTTACACCCAAAGCAGCCGGAGTTCTTGGTGTGCATGGCTTTAAGAACTCATAACAACACTGTCCATGATGTGTTGTCCGTCTCTGTCCAGCAGCTCTCCGAGATGCTTGTGAGCAGCATCACGAGTCCTCTTCGTTGTAGAGAAAGATGTAGTAGAAGATCGCGCTGAGAGCCAGCAGGGCCACCGACAGCACCATGTTCCTCCGGTTCTCGCCTCTCAACGCCTCCAGCTCCTTATCTGGGAAAAAGGAGACGAAATAGTCTGGAAGCCACTGATTGGATTGATGTGGGGAGCAATGAGGAAGTAGCGAGGGGACACTTGATAGAAACCATCACATAAGATGAAAAATCAGTGCAAAATTTCAGTGTATGGGAATCACATTGGTACGAGTAAATACTTCTGGCTCACCTAGTTTCAGCACTCTCTCATTCATGATTTCCATTTCATCTTCCAGCTGTTGTCTGTGGAGGGAATAAAGACGAGGGGAGATTTCCGGTGACGGCTCAGTGAGGCTTCAGGTGCTGTGACATCGATCAATCACCTCCTCCATCCTCACCTCTGCTCTTCAGAGAGCTCCTCCTTCCTGCTCCTGAATTCGGCCTTCTCCAGGTTGCCCCGGCAACGCGCCTTCCGCTCCTCCAGACGATCAATCTGCAGACGGACAGGTGAGACAAGAGGACAAGCGTGACATCGACTGGTGTGAACAGCGATCACTTCAATGAAAGGCGAGTGTGTGTGCGATTCAAAACTGCGGGGTCGAAAAAGACAGCGAGTAACCAGGAAATGTGAATAAAAAGCAGCTGAAATGTTTCACCTCAGAGGCGACGCTCATCTTCTCTCGTGCTTTGTCTTTTAATTTAGCCATCTTTCCGCCTCACAGTCCGGCCGGAAGCCAGGTTGTCCCAGGCTGTGACAACGCGGAAGAGTTTTTCTTCTTCGCAATGTTTTTCTGCTGCTTTCGCGGGGCGCTTTGTTGCCCTCTGCTGGAAGAACAGGGGAACCCCATATTTGCTTTTGAAGCCACGCTTTTCACATACACGTTTTGAGCTTAGATTAGAGCTCAAAACATCTGGTTTGGTGAAAATGTGTTTGATGTAGGGATGCATCAAGCCATCAAAGCATCTCTTTGAGCATCCAAAATCATAAAATTCACGTCTGTATGAAATAAGGTGTTGGTTGTTTAAAAAAAAACAGGGAACAAGAATCAATCCTTGAGGGACACCACACATCAAATGTCAAACATCAAACACTTTAATGAAGTTATTGACAGACGCAGGTAAAGAAAATGGTCACAATACCAACGTAGTCTTTTATTTCAAATGATTAAACAAGGTGCAGACGTCTTTCCTGGCTGTGCTGTGGCCTCCTGAGTACCGTCCTCTTCCTCCATGAGGAGTAAAGGCAGCAGCAGAGCTCACCAGCTAAACACAGACCTGTGAGCAGCACAGAGTTGTTGCTGATCATGACTAATCCGATTATGTGACCCGAAAGGACAGCAGTTGATCAGCAGGGGAGGCAGGCGACGGGGCCGGACTATCTCCTCTCTGTCAGTCGCTCCTTTTCTGTTTGAAAAAATGCCTCTTTTTATCAACCGGGACCAAATGTTTGCACATCAGGTTCACCTGCTGGAACACAAGCTGAGGGTAAGTCGATAGTAAAGCTCACTTAAAATTCACAGTGAGATTGAGTCAGTGTGTGTTTGCTTTTCCCTAACTGGTCACACTATTCTGATGGGGATTTTTTGGGAACATTCTTGCAAAATATAATGTATGGAGTTCCACTGTGTTTCAGAGCAAAGAGGAGCGGATCCTTGAACTGGAAACAGAGAATGCCATTCTTCATTTAAGACTCGCAGAGGTAAGAAGATTTCAGCCATTCATCACTTTACACATTAAACCAGCTGCAGACTTCCTGTCTGTTAGAGTGTGTTTACACTCAGCCTTTCATACTGCATGAAAATTATTCACAAATTATTCAGAATCACTCAAACTGTCTATGTATGAATATGTTTCATCCTTCTCCTTGAATGGCTGCTGCTTTTATTTAACATAAGACAGTTAAAGGTTGCTGAATCCTTCACAGTGCTTGGGAAAGCTGCGTCGGGATCATGAAGAAGAGACCAAGCCGGGAGGCGACCAGCAGCTACAGAGCGACACGCAGAAAATAACCCGGTCAGATCTCGTCAAGCTTCTCTCTGATGTCCAGGTAAGAAACGTGTTCGAATGCAGATGCGACTACATTGGCGAGAAGGAAACACTTAAAGAGACCCTCACACGCCTCCTCCCCCCTTGTTGCGTTTGCCGCAGGCTGTGAAGCACGACCTGAGTGAGGTGTTTGGCATCTATGTGAGCTTCGCCACTGAGTTGGAGGAGCAGAGCAAGCAGTTGCTGGAGAAAGTGAAGCAGAGCAGCTCCTGTTTGAATGGCCGCTGTGGAGACGAGATTCAGGGTGAGTGTGAAGTGGAAGCTTGTCTTGGTGGCACAAAGAACAGGTGATGGAATTTTGGTGGGGATCCAGTGATCCAAACTGATACTGGTGAAGCAGGAAAAATTCACTTGTGCCTCGGTGAAGGTATGCGCTCCACTAAGTACTCTTGGTGTTTGTTTTAACATACATTCAAAACTGTCCGTTGACATTCAAAAAAGAGGATATTTGGAGTTGATTTTCTGCCTTTCACTTCAATTAAACCTGTCTCACACTCTCATTCACTCCCCTCCCTCCCCCTCTCTGTCTTTCTCTCTGCTTATACTTCTGAAGTGGCTTACAGGTTATTTGCCGCCTGCATCTCAGTGAGAGTTGCGTCGCTGGCTCGGTTAATCCCCTCGCCAGCCCTCCCCCCTCGCACTCTCACAGGTTGTCCAAGGTTGAATGTGCTGCTCTGCAGTCAGCTGGTCACCACCTCTCAGGATGGTGGACAGTGAGCTTGTCACATGTTTTGGCTCCAATAAGCCTGAACACGCAGGACACACATTGATGCAGGCTGCTTCTACCACTCCACCTCCTCCTCCCTCAAGTCCCGGAAAGACTTATGATGCCATTTGTTAAATAATGACTGAATATTTGCTGTAACTCTTCTGTTTTTTTTCCCCTGTACATAAGTGTGTCTTTTTACTGAACATTAAACATTTACACATTCATCTCAATTTCTTCTCAGCTGCTTTTGGATGATACAGAGTAATAATTGTGTCTTCACAGAGTTGCGTTGCCGTGTTGCAGCTCTGGAGCGCTCTCTGGAGGAGGAGAAAGAGAGGTGTAGTGCAGAACGGCAGAAGAGAAGAGAGCTTCATAACACTCTGGTGGTACGAGAAAGAGATGTTTTCACTTCAAAGACAGAAAAAACATCGAGTAACT
Source organism: Malacoctenus gilli (assembly GCA_032164315.1). NCBI lineage: Eukaryota > Metazoa > Chordata > Actinopteri > Blenniiformes > Labrisomidae > Malacoctenus > Malacoctenus gilli. The sequence continues at coordinate 3,174,431 of JASSRZ010000020.1, forward strand.
CAAAACTTCAGATTCCTGAAGTCTGTCTTTGATCCCTGCAGGAGCTGAGAGGGAACATCAGGGTCCACTGCCGAGTCCGTCCAGTTCTCCCCTTTGACCATGTTCAGTCGTCCAGCTCTGCATCAGGGTGAGTTTAATAGCTCCACATTCATCCAGCACATTACAATAGAAGTCTGTGCATGAATATCTGACCTAATCAAGTGTCCTTCCTCCCTCCTGCAGGCCCTCATCTTCAGAGGAAGTCGTCCACGCAGTCAGCGACGTGAGTGATACGGGACTGATTGGTTTGACTGCCGCTAATCTGATTGGTTGTTCTCACCTCCCTGTTATTCCTGGTTTGATTTCTCAGGACACGGTGGTGGTGAACTGTCTGAAGGCGGGCACGCCGGTGCAAACCAAGATGTTTGAGTTCGAGAGGTAGAGCTGTGATACCCGGGACGCGGCGCGCACCGTATCTCAGCCATTTCTTTTTGTACACTCTTATTCACTGTGTGTTCCCCTCAGGGTGTACGGCCCCGAGGATCCCCAGGATACTGTGTTTAAGGAGGTGAAATCGCTCCTCACATCCCTGCTGGATGGGTGAGTGTGATGTGGGGAATACAAATATTGGACAAATTGAATAAAAGACTTGACAAACAGGGCCCAGCATGAACAGGATGTTCTCTGCCTCCCCTGCCTGGCAGGTACAATGTGTGTATTATGGCGTACGGACAGACAGGCAGCGGGAAGACTCACACCATGGTGGGATCCCAGCCGCTGCAGGAGAACGCCAGCATGCAGCAGGAGGCCCAGCAGGGGATCATTCCCAAGGCTGCTGCTGAGCTCTTTCAGTAAGGGACAAAAGCTCGTCTCTTCATTTGTTTATGCAAAAATGTCCACGATGTCATAAATAAACTCTGCAAGAGACGACAGATTGGCTGTTTTGAATTCAGACAAGATCCACGCAACTGTGTTTCATTCTCGAGCTGATTCGAATTCCTGTCGGTAGTTTCCCACTTGTGCTCTCTTGACCTGTCGGCATCTCTGTGTCCGTCCCCGCCGTGCGACGCCCAGGCTGATCTCTGAGAAGCCAGCAGAGAATCACACGGTTGAGGTGTCGGTGACGGAGGTGTACAACAACGAGGTGTTTGACCTGCTCGCCAGCGACGAGCACGGGAGCAACACCAGCCAGCGGCGGGACGTCATCACCACCTCCTCTGGCAGCAGCCAGGTCACCGCGCTCACACATGAGTGAGTACAAACAGAGCCGTGGCCACTGTGGCTGCAGCTGTTTGCTCTTGTGTGAAATGTCTATATATATATGAGGCGCTGCGGTCAGTGTGCTAATTCCATGAAACTAATCCTACGAAACGGAGGAATGCTGCGAGACTTTCACTTGCTTCGACTCAGATGAGGGTCGGATACCTCACACAGATTTTCCACACATTTACCTGAAATGTTGCACATATTCACAACATTAAATATGAAAATTCTGGTGCTTTGATAAAAGAACTCCTGGTTGTTTCTTGTTTTTTGGAGCATCTTCTCTTCATGTCTTGCAGGCCCGTGCGTGACGCCTCGGAGGTGATGCAGATCATCAACCGTGTCCTGAGGCGTCGGGTTCACTGTCCCACCCTCATCCACGCCGACTCGTCGCGCTCGCACCTCATCGTCACCCTCACCATTTCCTCCAAGAGCCCCAACGCGCTGGCCCTGGGTGAGGCGCCCTCACAGAAACGCCAGCAAACATGTTAATGTCTCCACCAGCACCACCTGTTGTCTCCACACTCTTCCTCGCTCGCTCCCTTCCAGCTCGCCGGCTGCAGAGTGCAAAGAAGGACATGCAGCGCTCCGCCCATCGAGAGTGGTGGAGCCCACGATGTCGGCGTGCCAACCCCGCCGCCCACCAGTCCTCAGATGAGCTCTTTCTGAGCACCGCCTCCTCCCCCTGCGCCTCCCCCTCCCCTTCCCACTCCCCCTGTCCCTCCCCCAGGCACAGCATCTCACAGGCTCCGTTCAGGACCAAGCTGCAGCTGGTGGACCTGGCAGGGAGCGAGTGCGTTGGTAGGAGCTCCCCGCCTCAGGATGTTCTTTGAATTAGTTGACACCGTGGGAACGTTGGCACCCGCCAGTGTTTTAGGATGCGATGAAGCAAGATGATTTTTACCTGGAAATCCTGCCAAATTTCAGGATATCTGCTGGGGATCTCTAACTGGGATGCTGTAGATAAAACTGCTGCTTAGTGTTTAATTCAAGCAGGTACACATCCTCCTAAAAGACAACATGTTTTAATTCCCTTTTACGCCCCAAACTGTTTGAGGTTAGCATGAAGAACTGCGTTTTTTTCTCTCTGTATATTTAGCGATGGACTGGCCACATCCACTTCCGTGTGGTAATCATTTAACTGTGCTGCAACCAGGTATGTCTGGAGTCTCGGGGGCAGCTCTGTGGGAGGTGTCGTGTATAAACCGCAGTCTTTCAGCGTTATCAGATGTTCTGGGAGCTCTGGCTGAGCACAGACCTCACGTCCCCTACAGGAACAGCAAACTTACTCACCTGCTCCAGGATGCCATCGGTAGAACACACGCGCACACGCACACGCACACACACAAACACACACACTCACACTCACACTCACACTCACACTCACACTCACACACACACAGACACATACACATACACATACACATACACACACACACACACACACACACACACACACACACACACACACACACACAAATGATCTGTGAGGAATTTTGCATGTTGCTGCCACTGTGTGAAAGCATGTGTTTTCTGTGTGTGGAACGTAGCGGGTCAGAGGCTTGTGTCAACACTTCCAGTTGGCGACGGTTGGCCAAAGTATCGCCATACTATTTTTTTTTTTTTTTTTTTACTGCGTTTGTCTCCAGTGACGGAGTGGAGCACTCCTGGACCCAGAATGCCAGAGTCCTGCACATTTTCAATGTATCTCAGTCATCCTGACACTGTGCAGAACGCCTGATTAAAAAGAAAATAAAAATAAAAACTCTCATTACAATCAAGTGTGTTGAAGCACAGACACATGGAAACCATGACAGCCAGCAGGAGGAGGAGTGTCTGAGTGCAAGGTATGAATCTGTTAAAGAACTTTTATTCAACTAAGAACCACGCACTACATTCCCACAAGCCACCTGTGTGGGATGGCAACCGTTGAACATTAAACGGATGATTTTAAAGTTAATCGCATGAGTGTCACTTTTGATATTTTGTCTCCCTCCTATCTACTGAAAAGTATCTATTCTTGTATTCATATCCTGAGATTGATATAAGTGAATAATCTATCGATCACAAGAAATGCTTTTTAAAAGGTTACAAAAAACACGGATATGGGAAAATGCTTGAGTTATATAATAGAAGTATTGATTTGACTTCAGAGTGATGCCGTGATTCTCTCTCCACCAAAAAAGCTGTAAGCGTATCCTGGTCTTTGCAGCTCTCTTCCTGTTTGCGTGATGCGCTTTAGTGACATTAGGACAGCCAAATTGGCCACTGTCACTCAATAAAGACTTTAAATGGCCTCTAATTTTGTAAAGTCCTGGATGTATGGCTCTGGTGGGGTGTGTGTTTTCCGTGTGAGTGTGTGTGTGTGGCTGCTTCTTTTATACGGGGGAGTGTGCGAGTGTTGTGAGTGCATCTTTGTGTGTATGTGCACATTTGTAAGTGGTCAACAATGCCTCCAAGCGAATTGGCAAGTGCTTCCATTAAGGCGTCTGATGGCTCCAGCTGCACAATACTTGGCATGATGGGGTAAGACAGGGACAGACAATGGGACCGACTGTCTGCGGGAGTGTGTGCGACTGTGCCATTGCGTGCAAACCAGCGTCTAATGGAATCCAGGTGCGCCGATTTGTAAGAGCGAGGAAGACCTCCTGTTGCTGCAACTTTGTTCTGCCACTCACAAGGTCACACACACACACACACACACACACACACACACACACACACACACACACACACACACGGTGGCCTGTTTCTTTCATTATCACTGTAACTCTGCTGACCCTCGCACAACATCGGTCAAAGACCTTTGACAGGAGGCCACACAATCTTTCAACACCACACGTCCACACTTCCACGACGTTCAAGTAAAATATGACGTGAGGAAAAGCTCCACAGCACATGGGACACACACATCCAGTACAAATACAAAAACAGGCACTTTTTTCCCCTCCTCCTTCACACACACACACACACACACACACACACACACACACACACACACACACACACACACACACACACGCACACGCACAC
>JASSRZ010000020.1:3219168-3255428 GCA_032164315.1 Malacoctenus gilli
ACACACACACACACACACACACACACACACACACACACACACATACACACACACACACACACACACACACACACATATACATAACCAACACACATACACACAGTCCTCTTGTTGTTGGGCTAAAAATACACCTGCAGCACCAGTGCTGTCAGGCCGGGCTCAGATTGCTATGCTAACTAGGTTTGCTGTCTGTGGGAAATTTTAGAAAGCGCTTGAGAAAAGTATTCCTACACAATAGGCTTATTTCCTTATCTCAATAACTCTGAGTTTTTGACTGCACCACTTCACAGGAAATTCTGAGAAAAGCTATCTAACTCGTGCATAAACAAAGGTTGCTTTGTGAAGTGATGCAAACTTTTCTTACTTAGGAGTTACTTTCCTGGCTTTGAGTACTTGAGGCTCTGGGATCAGCCTGCATCTGCATTCATGCAGATGTCGTATAGCAAATGACCACAATCAAGAGGGCATGTTTAGCAAGACACCTGTTTAGCATCATAGTCTGCAGCTCCTTTTGATCAAAGTAAGCCTCCAGGAAAGTTGGCACTCAAATGTAGCACAGGTACCCATATGGCACCCAACAACTTGCTGGCAGGCTTTCTGGATTGTTAAATATTACCTGGCATCTGCAACAAGTATAAAGAGTTGCTTCAAATACAAAAAAGGTGAGGTTGCTGGCCACAGATAGGATGCAGACCTGTAGCTATTTAGTGCCAAATAAATTTACAAGAAAGGAGCGACACTTCCTGAAAGATGTGCCTCATGTAATTCATAAGAACCACAACACAGCTAACTGAGTTAATGCAGCTATAAAATACACCTTCGGTGTCCTCTGCAGCGTCTTGAAAAGGAAGAAAAAACTCACAATTCTCGAAATGTTTTGTTCCCTGTATGTGAGAACAAGTCATTGTAAGGGTCCATGCTGGGTTGTATGAGCAGTATTCCTTACACACAAAGCTTGATCAATGAAGCTCCCACTGAGAGAGTGGTTGGACACAGCGAGCATTGTATTTAGTTACAAAGAGGTTACATCGCTTTTGACATTCATTTAGCAAGCACACTTTATCCCACTGTAGACAGCTAAATATTCATGGACATCTGTGTGCCAACATCAATGAGTAGTGTCTGATGAACAAACAGACTCAAAGAAGTTTATCTGCTGAGTGCACAGAAACCCACTGCTATGAATAATGAAAGCCCGCTGCTCAATAATAAATGCCCGCACGCTTACACTGTGCAGCTGCGCTTGTTTGGCCTGTGAGGGAAATTTCATTATACCGACTCCCGTGTTGTTCATGCAAACGTGAAGGACATGCACACAGACTCACCAGTGCAACAACCCTTGTCAGTTCCAACAACAAAAAACACGATGATGGAAAAAAATTTTTAGCTGATGCCGCCACACATTCGTTGTAACAAGAACAGTACGCAACAGTGATCTGTAATCCAACCAAGAAGTCAGACAGAGGGGGAAGAAAAGAACTACAAAAATGAACTTTTTTCGAGCTTCTGTTGTAAAAAAAAAAACAAACAAAAAAAAAAACTTTGAATTTGAGAAATGTACATTATACTTCTATGATCCTGATTGAAAATATTTGTATTTTTCTCATTTTAAAGTTGTATCTTCATTTATGCTAACTCCTTGTGACTCACACAATGTGATTTCCCTTTTTCTCAAAGAAGTCTTTCGTGTAAGAGAAAACTGTAGCAGATTTTTTCAATTCTCCTCAAGCGCACAGCACTCAGGTGTTGTTCATCCAAGTGCCACATCTCTGATCTTTCCCTTCTGTGTAGCAAAGTTTTGAGTCACAAGGAAACCTTTAACTTCTGATGCATGTATAAAAAGTATTTTCCAAGCTCCTGCGTAGAAAGGGAGCTTGTCCAGACATAGTGAGAGAGACAGAGAAAGAGAGAGAAGGAGAGAAAGCTCCAGGCACAGTGAGTAAAAGCTACAAAAAAAGCAGCGTGGGTGGCGTCAGGGGAAAAGAAGCACAAGATCATCTTCTCTCATTGAGATCAATGCCTGAGTCCACACCAGGGGTTCTGTGTTCCAGGGCAGAAAGGCAGGATGACAAACAAGAGAAGATTTCTATGAGGAGAGTAGGAGATAATATTTCATTGATACCGCAATTTTTTCAATATATTGCAGTACTATAGGTATTGCGCTTCAATGCTGTGATGAACTGCTGTACTTTCATCTGACTACCGGTACATTAAAAATCCCAGAAGGGAGCATGTCAAAAGCGGTTACTCTCTGTAGCGTAAGTGACATGAATCACAAGTTATGGCGCCATGCTTTTCTATGTCTGCCCTTTCAGCGCTCACTGTTTCATGTCGATCACTTCATCATTACCTCCCATCTACCTGTTCATCGACCTGGCTCTGAAGCAAAGGCACAAAACCAGACCAACTGTTCCTCTGTCAGTGTTATTTGATCTGCAAACATGTGAGTTTGCACAGAGCCAAACATTTTCAATATGTTTGATTTCATATCGAAATTTGTCACTTCCTTACTTTTTTATACCAAGTTTCACAGTGTTCCTTTTTGGGATCTTTTATATTTTACATTGCTAAAAGGCGCAACATACACTGATTGTACAGGGAGTCACTGAGTTCCTGAAAAACTCAACTGGCAGAGTAGGGTCAATTACAGCCCAACAACAGATTAAACAACCCATCCACAATCATTCACTAAACTCAGTGTGGTTTGGCAGAGGCTGAGGGGCGGATATGTGACGAAGAGAGACAGACGGGGGAGCGGAGAGGATTGTGGGATAAATTGGAGCGATCAGACAGTGCCCAGGGCAGCTGTGCAAACCTCTCATGGGCTGCCACTTGGTTTTGTGTGCAGTGTCGCAGCCTGTATCTGTGCGTGAGAGATGACTCGGGAGCAAAGTGCCTACAGGCCATGATAGAGACAGCTAGTGGATCTACCCTTGCTGTGAGGCGGCCTGAGGGGGTGCCAGTTGGTACAGAACCAGTGCCTGACCACTGGGATGGCTCAGAAAATCGGTTTGATCAAGTCTCCACTAATCCAACTCAATGCCCCTGATGAAAAGCTTTAATGTTGATTCTAAACCTGCAAACACAAGTTCATCAAGAGCTTTGTTCTGATATACAAACACAGCTCCTCAAGAGTTTTTTTTTGTGGTTCCCCAATAAGGAACAAGTCAAACACTGCCAAACCAGCTGTAATGAACTTTGGCAACACAAGTCATTTCTCAACACTTTCAGTGTAAAACTCCACTTAAATGTGAGTGTAACAATTTGAAATAAAGGCAAGTCAAACCACAAACATTCTGGCGCATTAGCTGAGTGCAATAGGTGGCAACACCGTGATGGGCACGCTAGCAGAGGTTGGTGGCTGTCCTAGAGGCCTTTTCCATCTTTAGAAGTGTTTGCTCAGTGGGGGTCAAGAGGTCAGCCAGAGGCATTATGTGACCTGTGTCTCATGATATCTTATCACCCCCTCACCAGCCTCCACCTCATGCACCCACACTTAGCTCTGAAAGCTATGCTTGAAAATCCCCCTGCAAGGCAAAATGGTGGGTGAACAATCTCTGCATGCAAATTGGATGAAAGCTGTGGGGTGGGAGGGAAAAATGAATCTCTACGTAGCACAAGGGGGCTAGAAGACAAAATGTGCTTTAACAGGCTTGTATTAACAGCATTATAGAAGAGTGACTCAATTAAAGCTTCAGCCAGCCACTTACTTTGCAGTTATATTGAATAATAAGAAAGACACTGATTCACTTTGCCTGCCAGGCAGTTTTTCTAAGCAACGAGAAGAAATTTTTAGATCGTGGCAGACTGTTTCTTAAGGTGTCTGCATGATTCACTCCACTATATTTAGATGGAGACTGAGTTCTCTGTATGCGAGTCCAGAGGAACACGACTGAGACAACAGAGACAATGAACTCTTCTTTTTCCACACAGCTGACACACTCAGGCACAGGCTTATTTCACTTGCCCATATAGATTTGATCATTAGATCAAGCCCAGTGCCATGTCTTGTTCCCAGAGAAGGCAAGAGCAGTGACAACAGGGCAGTGAAAAAGGAGACAAAGCTGGTCCTGGTTCCTTTTTTTTCAGCTCTTGCCTTTGCCTGTCAGCAGGCATTGTGGGGCTCTTCGATTGTCTCCAATCGGCACGTCTCTGAAGGGAAGCACAATCTAATTCTTCCTGCAGGTGGAAGGCCTCTCACTTGTGTATTCTCTCCTCTTGGTCGCTTCTATTTTTTCACCTCTTATCAGCAGGCATATTTCAAGCCCACCAATCTTCTCTTCAGTGTTAAACAGGACTGGTTTTCATGTGCATGTATTCACAAATGTACGAGTACCGACGTAAAGCGAAACTGAATCCACAGCAGCTGTTATCTCTGCACCCACACGGCTCTTTGTTATCTATCATGGTCAGCCAGCTCCCCACTACTCACTTCTCTGCACTCCTGAGACACTTGGTGTTTGCAGGAGGATATCGGAGTTATCATACCGTTGTCAATCACTGTCATGTTTCCTCTTTTTACAACCAGGACTTCTACAGGTCCAGTTAAGTTAGATAAACACCGGCCCCCAGCTTGCTCAAAGCCCACCTTCACCTAACTCCTACACAGGGTGGACATTGCTGACTAACTAAAGCCAGTCAAAACTCTCTCTATTCCATCCCTGGGGATGATTCTGATGTCTGTCATTTATCAGGGGGAAATATCATATGACAGCTGCATCAGCAGACTCGTGAGTCAGTGTATTTCTACTGAAATTAGTTTTTTGAACCTGGGAGAGTTGTCAAAAGAAATAATTCTGGGTGCTGCTTTTCTTCTGAAACATTTGTTGACAGCTGCAGTATGTTCTTCTCTATACGCATTAGCGAAAGCACTGTTACTAATTCTTTGAAATCCTGTTTAGTTCAAGACAAACGTCATCCCTCATGCTGGGATTCACTCGTGCCCCGCGACAAATTCATGATAAATGCCAAAATATTTTTAATGTGGCCGTGTCATGTACAACATCTGTGCAGCATCACTCATTTTAGCTTTACCTCACTCACTCATAACGGAGCTCAGCTGCTGTCTGCGTGTGTGTGGTCAGATTCAGCTGTTACGTCTGTGTTTCTTTTCATAGTAGTTTCATTTTCAGATTAGTTATTGAAGCCATTACTTTAGAGGAGTTGTGGCACACAGTGTCATGGTCCCACCACAGTAAATAACAACTGTGTCAGTCAAAAAAAGAAATAAAGATTTAAATAAACAAATACAACATTTGAAAGCAAAGCCATTCCTTTTACAAAGTGACACAACTCTAACTTGAACAACGGAGCAGTTCAGTAATTCATGCAAAATTATTGATGAAGGATGACAAATGCAAAAAAAAGAAAGCACGGCCTAACAAATACAAGCGTCAATGTCATCGACAACAATGAGTTCAGTTATTCTTCTGGAGGAGGATTTCTGATTGTGTTTCAGTGGCAATGTGTAAACTCATCCTTTTGATTAGGGAAACTGGGATGGAAATGAAAGGCCCTGATTCACAATCTTCAACCTATAAAGAAATTCCACCATTTCTATGCGTAATATATGCTACAGTCTGAAATTTTCATTTGAAGCTCCGGGGCAAGAGCTGTCCTACTACTTCTCTTCCCTTTCCTCCAATGGTCTTTTACCTTTCCTTGAACTCACTGTACTAAATTTGCATTTCTCAAAAAAATCTGGACAATCCCCCAGACATGGCCGACAGCCAACCAAGACATACTGTTAACCGCAAAACTGGCAGCCATCATTAGCCTGGAAAGAAGCGGCCAGCGCTCAGTGCGCTGCTCCAGTTTAGCAGGACACATGAAGGAGAAGAACGTAGAATATTCTTATGGGAGGAAACAGGAGAGAATATAACACACTGGACCGTTATGATGAATAACGTTGAGCAAGGCGCATGAGAAAAAAGAGGCTCTGCAGCAGTCCTGGCGATGAGGCCTGGCTTGTCTGTCAGCACCTATCTGTCCTCCTGAGGCTCCAGATACGCAAAGCAGGCCTTTGCCTCTAGTTGCCACTAACATTTACTGAACCACACACACAATTGTGAAATGACTCTTTGACCTTATCCTACTCTTCTGGATGGACCCATGTGGGCCACTGCTTTAGTGTTTTGCTGGAGGAGGAGGATTTTTCCCTCCAGGCAGCTCATGCCAAGCTTATTTAACTCCAATCGCTGGTCTGGCATTTCTCCAGCTAAAAGGTTGATTAAACAAACACCGTCACTCACAAGATAGTCCTCCTTGGTGCATTCCCCTCATGACATTGTGCTTTATATCTTCGGCCCTATCATCCTCCAGCTCTCAAAGGGAGTGCCAGATTGATTGAAAATGTTAACCTAATTTAAAGATCAGAGAAGCCTCGAGGCCATCGTGCACCATCCCCACACTTCCACTCAGTTAGCTGGAGGGTCCGAACAAGCTCTGAATAACCTTACCTGCAAAGCAACAGCCCAGTTATTACTGTGCTCCACATTATCTCCAGTCAAGCTAATCTGAAAACTGTTACCCTTTTAATATAATGCTGAAATGTGAGTGCCTGCCTTTAGCATGGATACAGCTTCATTATGAACTTCATCTCAGAAATTACCTGTATTTCCTTCTGCCTTAAGAGGAAGGTACACGTTTATTGATGTTGTGAGTCCTGTTATCGTTTCTAAGTAATTGAAGACGGTGAACTTACATTTACACCTTTTATTAAAAGGTCGATAAAAAGCTAAATAGCTTGCAAGATTTAGAGGTACAAATTCTTGTTGGAAGAAAAACAAAAATCGTATGTTGTTAAGGGTTCAATTATTGTCCAAGCACCATTGTTAACAAAGTACATCTATCATACACAGACAGAACAAGAAGAGCTTTGTCTATTTCTCTCTATTTCAGATACTCTGTTCGATCCTGCCTGTGGCAATGTTCTTAATATTTATCAATGTGGTGGACCAGCTTAAATTCAGGTCCCCCTGGCAGCAGACTGGATTAGTAAAGTGCAACTATTTCCAAATGCACTGATCGAAGATAAATGCAAAACCAGCAAGTCATTGCAGATAAGGTCTTAGGGGTATAGTTTTATGAGGCTTGTTATAGATGTATCAGCTCCTTTAGTCTGTATTCAGCCCTACATTAGTAAAGATCTTCTCATGCTGCAGCTACTGACTTGTTGCATGCTGTTGCTGCCAGTATGTGATACAATTGTTATTTTGAAAGTGAGTGCATAATGTAATAAAGTGATCATGGAACTGTCTACCAGCCAAGTGCAACCAGACAATCAGAATGAGAAATCTTCTTTAGAATCTGCTCTTTTTCCAATTCAGAGATTTTGTCCTTGTCTGTTTTGCATTTCATCGTCTCTCCAGCTAAAGGTACCTCGGTGTGAGGCCAGTCCAAAGCCAGCAGTATCTTGGTACATGAAAACAACTGTCGTGGTGACTGGCTATGTCAAAAGGGTCACGATTCACAGTTACAGCTCGCTGGCTAGGTGGCTGACTGGCTATGCCCTGACCTCGGAGGCTATGAATCACATTCACACGTCCACCATCTTGTGGTCCACTCAACAACACTGATGTGAACCAAAAAAAAGTCAGTAAGATAAAAGTGGCTCCATGTATTATACAAGAGTAGAAAATACAGTGATGTGCCACAGCTTCATTTAAAAGAAAGAGCAGCTATTGAAACTCAGTGTCCAGAAACATGACTGCCATCTTTACTCTATCATCACTAATGTATATGAGTGCCAAAATACAAAGAGGTTTGCTTCTCTTATATAACACTGGCCTAGACACACTTCTTGCTCTGGGCATGTGTCTATAAATGAAAGAGTTATGTAAGGGCCTGCTGCGACTCCGACTATTTCCCATAGTGCGACATGTGCGATACGCTTTGATTTCACCATCATGTTGAAACGGTAACATTCTTCAGATGGGCTTGACAAGAGATAAGCACGAATAATCCCCACCTCTACGTCTTTGCATCATCTCTGCGCTGAATTCAATGCTACAGCATTCAGTCTTTCTCGCAGCTATAATCTCCCTCCGCTGACAGTCTATCCTGAGCAGCTGCATCTTCAACCAGTAGGAAAATTCCTGGAATCCATCTGACCTCTGCTCGGGAGCAATGATTTGTCCTGGAGAAGTGACAGAATGGCGTTATAATACGCTCTGATAGCACAGATGAAGTTGTAACTGAATAAGATTGCCCAGAGCAGGTTCACTTGCGGGGGATTTAAGTGAATTTGGCATTTCCGGCAGGCCATCAAAGACAAAGGGGAGGACAGCTTGCCTCTACTTCCGATCTTGCCTTCTGAGAGGGGAAGAGTGGCTTCCACCAGCAGCCTCTGCTGGGCTTCAATCCAGCACAAATCAGACAAGCCTTATACTCGGGCCTCATGCAAATCCGAAGCAGAGCTGGATCCTCGCTGTGAGCTGTAAATGAAAAGCCAAATATTGGCTCCTAATTGAAGACAGCAGTTGTCTGTGTGCACAGGCACCCCTGTGGACAAACACACCAGGACACTAAGAGGCCACTTTACCCCTTGATTTCCACTTCTCTCTCTTTTGCTTTGAACTGTTAAGCATCTTTTTAATTATGAAGCCTCTAAAAAAGGATAATCGAGAAATCAAGGGTACATAATGTACCAGAAATAAACACCTATTGCATTTAATTCCAGGCTGTACATCTGAAATGACAATTCCAATATTTTTTTTCTCAAACTGACCACCAGCAAAACGAGAGAGGGAGAGAAGAAAAACGAGTGCTCGTAAAATCTGAAAAGAAAACTCAGTGTGTCTGTAATTGAAAACAGACATCTGAGACCTGACAAGAGGAATTCAAGCTGCGGATGTGATAAACGCGCGTCGCCGCCCGTTTTCCCGGCCGCCATCAATCATCACACATGATCACAATGACCAGGGCACCATCTATTCAGACTCACGAGGAACCAATCAGTGAGGGAGCAGAAATATTAGGACTGAAGATAGAAGGAAGGCAGAAAACAAAAGAGTGGAGATGGGCGCTCAGAAGTTGAAAGAGAAAATGATGAGAGGATATTGTCGCTGGCCAGCATGCAGGAGGAGTTAATTATTTTTGCTTAACTTTGAATATTCAAATCTATTCAAACACACACTGGCTCTAAATGCAGCTGCGAACATCAATTTGAACTCAGCAGAGGGTATTTAGTGGTAAAAGTTAAACAAGGCAGAAGAATACACAGGGGCTTACAATTGTAATAACAAAAAAGTGCTGCAGGAATAAAACTGAAAATCCTTCAAATGAATTCACAACTTTAGACCCACTTGCCCCTACATCAAAGTAGTTTTGTTTGTAAACAAGTCAATGTTTCATGCAACATCCTTCCTTCATGTTTTGACCCATCACATAAACATATGAGTCACATTCTAAAACATCATTCTTGAAGCTTTCAGGTTTAATTAGTAAGTGTAAATACAGTGACACTATAAAGTGTAAGGGGGTGCACATTGACAAAGCAGCACTTTTCCCCTCCACACTTAAATTCATTAACTTATCAATATATGTTTAAAAGGACAGGCTTTCTGGTGTGAAGAGATGAATACGGTTCATTGAAACTTGTCTTGAACAATGTTCTTGGTATCTTGATGGGGCTTTTACCAAACTGTTACATTCAAATCATTAACATAGTGACTCAAGTTACACATCTAAATCCTTGGAGTAGTTAGCTTTAGTCATGTTTGTTCCTGAATTAGTCTTTTCTTTTAGAGGGGCTCAAATGTGATCATGCTGAAAAAGATGTATGTAAATGTAAATATTTGACTTCACTCTCCCTGAGAGCTCTTTTTACACACAAGCAAGCTCTAAAACTGATTTGAAAAACATCTTTTTGACTTTACAGCGGAACCTTCAGAGAGCTCCTAATGTCTAGGTTTGCTCTCAAAAGGATATAATCTTTGTGGCAGTCAGTTGTACTTTGCTAACATAAACACACACAATACTCAACACACAAGCACACAACGACATCCACGCCCATTGTCAGACCTTTGGCCAAAAGCTACCAGCGACAACACAGTATCCAATTCACTCCTCAAGCAGATTTAAGGTTGCATTGTACTTCGAGAGGGACCTGACTCCAATTACAATCCAAATGTACACATGACACCATGGGTGTGGCCTCTATAGGCCACAGTCTTCATTGTGTAGCTCATTTTGGTTTTGGGCGGACAGCAAATGCCAGGTGATGCTCTGTCCTCTGATTACATGGATTCTTCTCAGTTTAAACAAATAAAGAGTATTTTTCAGGCTAAAGCAGCCAAGTAATCTCTCTCGACTTCCCATGTTGTAACTGACAGACAGAAAACATGTCTGGGCTATAGAGCATAAAAGCAAAACAAATCCTCTGATCGAGCTCACGATTTAACAGCACTTTTGCATGTATCTCATGCCAGTGTCTGTGGTCTAACTTGCTGGCATGAGAGGTGTTGAATCACAGTGAGTATTGGCATGCTGAAAGGAAGTATGAAGGCAAGCACACTTAAATGATACATCAAAAAACAGGGATAACTCAAATGAAAATGGATGGGGTAGAGTTTGGAAGGACAGAACAAAAACAATGAAAGAGATTCAGTTATATCAGGTCAACGGCCTTTCTCCCTTCAAGGGCAATAACCCACACTGGAGGTGATGGGCACCAAACAAGATATTAGGGAAAAGATTAGTTGGATTAAAAGGGAAGAAACAACAAAAAACCGGTTCACAACAGGTGATAAATATGATGTTGAGGATAAAAGATCAAGTTCTGAACCTTTGTAATGGAAATATTCCTCTAAAACATTTGAGGGTTTACAAAGACTTGAAAATGTAATCAATGCTCTTGTGTTCTACCTTTTAAGTTTTTATGGAGTAAAGAAGAAAGAAAATCCAGCTGTGAGGAAGTGATTGAACAAGGCACAGCATGGTAACGCTTCTTTCCTTGGGTTGTCGCGAGGAGTACTGAAATATGCAACAACAAAAAAAAGTAAACGAGGATAATGTCATACAATAAAAAGAGTTAAATTATAAAGGCAGTCACTGTAAATGTGTAGTAGGTGGTAGAGGCAGTAGTAATAAGACACAAGGAGCACCAGTCAGACAGGCTAAACTGTGCACTGGTGTGTCCCTGTCAGACCAGTTCAAGCTGCAGACAGAAGCAGTATTATGGAGCATTGGGCACGGCCAAGAGGAGGAACAATAGGTCCTGTGTGCCCGACCCTCTGGAGCATCCTAACAGCTGGGAGATAGGAGGTCTGTCTGTGGCTCCACTAAATGGCACGTAAACAGGCACTGCACACTGTGCACGCACACTCGTCTCTGCACTCTGCCTTTCTGAGAAGCCCCAGCCCACCTTCCGCCCACCTCCCTCTCATGCCAATCAGCTATCACTCTTAACTTTTCTTTTGCTTTTCACTCGCTGCACACACTTTCATTAGGCCCGATGTTATGCTGTGTCCTCCTGTTGCCCCCCAGTACTTCTGAGGCGAAAGACAAAGGGGAAAAATAGAAAAGAGAGATTTTGGTCTTGCGAGCATGAGAAAGCCAGGGACTGGCAGAGGATCAGAGTAATGTCAACAAATAAGAGAGGTCCAAAAGCCTCCACAGGAGGCCTGCCAAAGCTGCTCTACCACGAGGGCCTCAGAAACACTCAGGAAAACATGAGAAATGCAACCCGAGCGGGAATGTCATCCCTCACAGTAAAAAGTTCCCAAACAGCATCAGATAAAAAGCCAATTCTTTTCCATTCTGCAAAGACACCTGTAGGTAGGAGAATTCATAAAACCTAACACAGAATAGTGTTACTGATTTTTATACTTTCAAAGACAGATTATGTAGATAGACCCACACACCTTTCACCTGCATAAAGCAAGTTCAAAATGCCATGTCCCTTGAAAAGGACAAGCATCCAACAAACTATAGCAGTCAGACTCTATAGATCACACCCACTCATAGCTCAGAGAGCAGATCACCGGATCTGCAAATGTCATTTAAGGAGGAGCCACTGGATCATTTCTTGAAGGCAAATTATAATGAGACATCATATCAAATATTCAGAATATGAGACTTAGCTGATCGCCTTGACTCAGTCACATGACCAAATGGATGTTACTCTTGCAGCATGATACATTTACAGTCACGTACAAACACAAAAGTGTCAAGACAACACTTACGGTACACATAACAGTATGACATTGTTATTTGGTGGGATCTTCTTTGTATCACCATTCTCTTGCTAATAGTTGTTAACCTATTATAACATTGATCACACCAGGGAATTTATAGTTTTATTGGAATTTTAATGTGACATAGTTTTGAAACACTAGGACCACAAGGACAAGCATTTAATTCAGCTAATTCTGTTTACTGTTGTGTGAAACAATAAATGGCTCTTCTAAACAGTGGAGATTATTCCTTCACTTGAGAAAAGGTAGGTCCTAAATATTGTTGTGAGCCAGGTTGCACTTTGGTCTTCTGTGTCTTTTGTGCATTGGTTACATTTGAATGTGATTTTCCTACAGCACAGCCACAGTCTGGCATCAGCGATCAGTCAGTGCAGCATATAGACTTTTATCAATGGCTTTGCAGACGACGATCCAGCAGCTAATTCATTCAGGTCCTTACTTTGTACTGTATTTAAGGATTAAAGGAGTAACCCACAAACTCCATAAACAGGGGTGACCTGCAGCATCCTTTGACTCAGTATGGGCTATTCCCAAATACACACAGCTGCAGAAAATATGGGCACTTCAATGAACTGTAAAGCCCAGTACCATGCATGACCACACGAGCTTATATTCATGCATGCATGACAAGGGAGGGAGAATCTTCCAAGCAGTCAACAGATATAAGAGCCACTCTCTTGCACAACAGTCGACCCGTCGTTTTTATGCCCATGCCCACTTTTCTTGTTGCACTTGAAGTAGTACAAAGAAGGTCTCGGGTTTCACAAAGCATGATTTTCACTGGGCTTGAAAGCTACCATCCCCCATGACTGCAAACCTCGCTGGCTGGAATAGACCCCAGCCCCTCTCCTCGCAGTAGCAAGTCAAAGCATTCTTACAGGAGGGGGATTAATTGTCGATTCCAGCGGTTGGGGTCAGCTAATCGTAGCGGAGCGTACAAACACTCCGAGACTCTGGGAAGAGATAAGAGACGGCCAACGTGTACGTGTGTTTGTGTGTTTTCCTGCGTTAGGTGATTTGTGAGGCACTGCAAATATTTGCTCTCCGGTTTCTCACCAGCGTGATATTCTTGAGGCTGAATATGTCAAGACGCTGCAGCGGGAGCCCATGCAGATGTGGAGCTGCAATAAATATATATCGCCCGGCAGTCCCGAGACCAAATTCCCGCCTTGAATTATTCATTGAGCAACAGAATTTCAATAGTTTTACGGGGGGTATGAATGACTTGAAAACCCTGGCGCTCCTAACATTCCCACATTTTGTCACCTGTACACTGGGTTAATGTGGGAGTCAGAGATGGCCAGACAGTGTTGAATTACCGAGACCGTTATTAGTCCGAGCCCCCCTGTTTAGGTCCAGTGTAACAACATGGTGACTCGTTTTAAGCGCAGCAAGTAACCGCTATGCTGAGATGCGTTAACCGCAACACAACGTTTCTAAAGTCACATTTTCAAGTTGTTGGAGGGAAAAAAAAGATCCCGGTGTAAAATGTTACAGTTAATAATGATAATGATTACCTGATACGTTTCTGAAAAATCTCCCTCCTATTTTCTTTCCATCCTCATTGAGCAGCGGAGCTTGCCATCGCGTCCAAGAATTTAAATCCCCGGGTCGGATCCATGGTTGTACTGTTTCTGATATCAAATGTACTCCTGCTGGAAGAGGCGGCGGCGGAGGAGAATCCAGCCACTGTTTTTCCAAAGGGATTCTCCGCTCAGATGTTGGCAAAACTGGCATAAAACCAGGTCCGGTTCGACCCCCAACAGGTTTAAAGGCAAAAATTAGCCTCTAACGACTTTCGTCAACACACTACTCGCGCTTTCTTTCGGAAGTAAGCGAGTCAAATGAGGTTAATTCTCAAGAAAATGTCCCCATTGCCGTGGAAGATAATGGTACGCACCACTCTATTGTTGGGGCGCGAGAAAGCGTCCCATGCTGATGTGAGCTCGTGGGAGGAACGCGGTTACCGTGTGCGCGCGCTGTATTGGATAGTTATCGCTGGCCGTCACCTCACGCAGGCCAATCAATATCAGGAAAGCACTTTGATAAGATTTATTCAGCCCTCGCTGTACTTAAAAATCACATCATACTAAGCGATTATAGAACTATTTTATATGATGAATATCAGATTGCTGTCTTAATTGATTTAGGCTACAGTGCAGTCAACAATCAACAATTACATCTGTATTACAGGCTTATATGCATGGTCGTTAACTGTTGAGGCAGGCCAGTCTGGACTCCTTCCCCTTGTGATGTGGGAACTCTTTCTTGAAACATATGAATTGACTTTTCAGATTTCTCTTCTTTGGTGATATTTTTTTGTTTTGCAATGTGTTAGGGGATAATCAGTTACCTTGTGAATTGGAAATTTAGCATGTTTTTGACACTACTACAAATGTTAAATATTTAGTGAAGGTGTTCCCTCAACTAACTTATGTTTTTGGGGACTTTTTCGCAAAAGAAACATGTATAAAAATGTATCCAGGTGATATCCGCATTAACTGTAAAAGCACTATTGAAGAGGAAAACTGTGTTGTGTTCACACATAAAACTATACTGATCTGTAGTTATGCTCATTACATGCTTTAGGTGTTGTCTATAACTGGTACCAAACATGGGGTCTGGGACCCCCTTTTGGGAGACACCACAGACTGAAGGGGGCTTGAAGTCTTGTCTTCTCTGAGGAAGTTAAAATCAAAACACAAATTAACAATTTACGTGGACATCTTTCGGAATTGAGTCCAAACCTGGGAAAGTGTCCATTGCTGAGTTCGAAAGCAACTCCTTTTGTTTGGAGCTGAGAATTTGGCTTCACTATAATGGTGCAGCGAATCAGGCCAGAGATGCCATAAGAAGAAAAACATGGGTGGCCGCCTATCAATAACATGCAGCATCAATGGTTTTCAAAAACATACGTGCATGTCTTCTTAAAACAAACTTTTCGGCCAATATTTTTCCGTACGTTTCTTTCTTACTTTTTTGTACTGCGTCATAGCGGAAGTACCGCTCGACCACATCCTGGCGGATTCACAACATCCAACATGTCTGCTGCCATAGCTTCCCTCGTTTCGTACGGGAGTGATTCTGATTCAGAAAATGACTCTGGGTCTGAAGCCGGAGGGGAGAAAGTGCAGCCGGTTGAGGCTGACGCTACGGCTCACCTCAAACCCTTACAGACTGGGAAAACGATGTCTCTGGCCCTCCTTAATTCTGCGCCGGAGGTCGCCGTTAAGGTAAGCTAATTCAAGCTAACTAGCTCACGTTAGCCTAACGTGCTACCGCTATCATTGTAAAGTTTCTTGCGATATGTAAAAGGGTTTTATAGATCCAGGCGTCCGTAAATGTGAAATAAAGATATCTGTCTATTTATGGCAGAATTTACTCCTTGTGTGTATTGCAAAAAACTGTTGTATCAGAATTCGGGTTCGCTAACGTACTTTATTAAAACTTACAGCTAAAAACAAGTCGCTCGGAAATGATGCTGACTCTCAGTGTTGCGTCTTTGGCCGCCTTCTTGCAAAGTTTTTGGTCACTGGGGGAATTTCGAGAGAGTTTACCTCAGATAAAATCCCTGATGATAATGATTTCTCATTAATTGTCGTGTTTTAGTAAAGCATTTAGCGCATTGCTCTATTTATGTCAGGAGTCTGTTGAAACCGGCACACATCTGGATCCTTCTCTGAAAGAAGTCACCTACAACCCAACCTTTGAAACGTTGTTTGCTCCAGAGGTAAGTGTAAAATTCGAAGATATGACTTTCGGTCCCCTGTTCATTGTTTCCCAAAGAATGATTAGACTTTCACTGTTGGGTGTAATAGAGTAGATGTATTCCACCCTTTGAGTCATTGGCTGTTCAGGGGATTTTTTTCATTGGTCTGGCTGCTGTTGTCCCAATCAGAATGAGTTTTTTAAGTTTTTCTGTCATGAGATGTGAATCTAAGAACACATAATCTAAAGAATGTACTGACTCCTATGTATTCATGTAAAGTGGTGATAATGGTTTTATGTTGCTCCTTCTCAGTTTGGTCCAACAAACCCTTTTAAATCCCAACAAATGGCTGCACCAAGGAATATGTTGTCTGGCTATGCAGAACCTGCTCATGTCAATGACTTCATGTTTGAACAGCAGAGAAGGACCTTCTCCACATTCGGTGAGCTATGACCTTTGTGATGAATTGCAGTCTATTAATCCTGATTTCAGAAATATTAAAATTTAAACTACTCTGCTTCAAGGTTACGCTTTGGATCCATCTGTTGACACACATCAAGTCTCCTCTAATAGCTTCATTGGCGCCGTGGATGAAGCTGAGAAGAATAAAGGTAAATATTACTCATGTTGGTCTGGAAATGTGTCTATATTTGACAGTTTGTAATCCCTTCCTTGGCGCTTGAAGTCTTCTTGAAAAGTATGTCATTGCAAAATCTTGTGGCTCCTCCATCAGGATTGACAGTGTTTGAAAGTGGCGCTAAGAAGTCAGAGAAGAGGAAAAAGATCAAAGGTGGAGATGCAGGAGAAATTGACAATTTCCTTGGACCCTGGGCCAAATATGTAGATGAGAAAGATGTGGCAAAACCATCAGAGGTAATGCAGGTTTTATTGTGTAACATCATTCTGTTGTGACTGCTTTGTTGTTTAAGGATAACTCTATAACTTTAAATGTGTTCTATATCCATAGCCCCGTTCATAGTCCTTGATAATATGAAGTGGTAGAGGTTGGATTTTATGGTCTGTGCCATTTTTAACAAGATTTAATGAATACATTTGTTGTATTTAACTTGTATTTAATTTTGTTGAACGATTTTGTTGTCCAGTTTTGTATTACACTTTATGGGTGAGTCACCAAGTGTACCAGATGGTGCCTTCAGTGGCCTTCTGAACCCAATTCATGCACACAGCCGTTTTGTCTTTAAGAATTAATAATAAAGAATAAATGTGTTCCAATAATCCCCTTGATCCAAGGACATGCTTTTGTTCAGTTTGCACTGTCTGTTTGGATTAGTGTCATTAAAAAGGAAAGTGTTTGCTAATTCTCGGGTGTGACACATTTTCCTTTTGCAGGATGAACAGAAAGAGCTGGATGAGATCACTGCCAAGAGGCAGAAGAAAGGCCGGAATGATGATGATACACCCTCAGAAGAGAAAACCATCCTTCACAGTAAAGATACTTTCTTTATGTTGAATGAATATCAAGATGAAATGAGTGTGAGATGAAAAAGTTAAATAATGAAGTTTGGAGGTCAAAGCTTGGAAATTGGAATTGGGTAAACTGTGTCGTGAGTTTCTCCTTCGGGCTTTTGTTTTGTACTGTCAGTTTAGGCCTAAACCTGAATTCTTCTCTTGTCCCTTGTCTGTTCTTGCTTCAGTCAAAGACATGTACGATTACCAGGGCAGGTCGTACCTCCATGTCCCGCAGGATGTGGGCATAAACCTGCGTTCTGCAGATGCTCCAGACAAGTGTTACCTGCCTAAGAAACAGATCCATGTCTGGTCTGGACACACCAAGGTCAGTGGGAAAAGATACTATCCTTTCCGCATATGTGAGTTCAGGATTGTTCAGTGGAGCAATTGTCCTGCATTGAGTGGTTGCTTTGGTAGCTTTGTTTATCATAAGATTTTGTGTGCCCGTGCTTTTTTTAACTTGAACAAGCGAGGAAAAAATTACAATAACCAATTATATATAAAGGAAGAACTCTATTGTGCGGCCCTTGTAAGAAGTTTTGAGGCAGTCACTAAAAGCCCTCCAGACAATCTCCAATAAAGCGATAACATAGTTGTACAGTGGCTGCCTGTCCCTGACACGAACAAGATTATTCTGTTTCATTCAAAACAATGTCTGTAATTCAAATATGAAGGCAAACACTGGGTTATTCCAGACGAGATCTGATTCAATCCTCAGATCTGTCTGTGTGCTTCAGGGAAAGAAAACTCACTCAAGTTTTAAATTGGCTCTTTTCTGCCTTGTGCGGGAAGTTACAGTCTTCAGAGTCAAATTTGAAATACAAAGAGGTTTGAAAAGATAATAAGCGTGAAGTGCTGATGTCGAGATAATAGTTTGGGGAAGGGCTTGTGGTGTCACCAAAGCTGTGGGCCACTTTTTAGAGAAACTTCGGTATCTTCTGGAATACTGTGAAACTTTCTGCTTCCTGCTGAACAGCATGACCTGCACAGGCGTTATCTGTCTCAGATGCATTATGATTCAGTGGATGCGTCTCCATGAAATTGCATCGATGCCAACACCTGGGCAATTTCCAAGAGGTATCGAACTGTATGTCCATACGAGTCAGTGTATAGGGACAACCGAGCTGCAGCGCAGCTTCCATCTAAAACTAGAAAATGCTTCTATTCCTTCAGTCAAGCCAAGAATGAAATGCAAAAGGGCATTTTAACAGTCGTACAGTCAGCTCAACGTTGGCAGGAATGCAAATTGTCCGAAATTACAGTGAGGTGCTGTAGTGGTAACAGTCTTAGTTATCAAAAAAGAAATTTGCATAGTGTCTTCATTTTTTCTGTCTTTGTGTAACTCTCAGGGTGTAAGCGCCATCCGACTATTCCCTAGTTCTGGTCATCTGCTGCTCTCGTGCTCCATGGACTGCAAAATCAAGGTAAACAGTCTCATCAGAGAGCCGTGTAAAAATTAGTTTACTGTTCACACCCTTATTTTCTCTTCAATCAACTTAATCATTTTGTATAAGAGATTGAATATGTTTTTATTTGTTTTGGGGCACAGGCTTGATTTTGCATCCACTTGTGTAATCTCTTTACAGCTGTGGGAAGTGTACGGTGAGAGGAGGTGTATTCGCACATTTATTGGTAAGTAAGCAGACTTATGTTTTAATTATCTATTAAAAATATATGCTAAAGTTGTGTTGTGAGTGGTCGGAAAAAATTAATACTTTGTTGCTTTCATTTGTTTGGTCTAATTTTTATGCAACGTAAAACCTTTTCTAAACAACAATGGGTCATCTGCAAACATGCTGACATGAAATATGCTCGAGGTCTGAAATGGGTTCGGCCTTTTGGGAAATGCACAGCAGTGACAAACTGTGAGCTCAGCATTACAGGAACACTAATGACACGTCTGCTGACCGCTGGAGAAAAAGGAGGGGTGGGGGGTGTTTGGACTTATTTATTTAAATAATATAGGGTCTGAGGTGGGTTAGGCTAATGCATGCAGCACAGTCTCATGGTTCATCCCAGAGACAGCACACTGTCAGAATAGAGATTGTTTGCAGCTGTGGTTCTGCTTGTCAGCTCCTTCGCCAGAGATGCATAATTCAGCAGCCCGGGGGCCGAGGGGGAACAAGGGGCAAGGGGGAGGGCACGAGACACAGACAGGAGCCGGTGTACAAGTGGAGAAAACACCGTTTAGGAGTAAATAAACTGACAGAGAGTGACTAGCTTTGGGCGCTGTGAGTAAAAGACGCAGCAGTGCCAAAGATGAGGATTTTGTTTTTCTTCACTGGAAGAGTCCATGAAATATTTTCCTTTGTTGAAGCTGCACTCTCATCTACACCTCATAGGGTTGCTCCACTTTCCTCAAAATTGTGATTTTAAAAATTTCTCGAGTTTTTTTGAATGTTTCCTATTTGTTACTGATTTTTAAAAGACCAAATTACTATGATGCTATTTGAAATTACACCAGCTGTTCATATAGGTTTGGCAGGCTCAGACAGCTATTTCTAACATTATTCGGCTTGGGTTCAGTTTGGGACATATTGTACATATGCTCGCTTGCATAGTTTAAGCTGGTCTCATATTTGTCTGTGTCCCTGCCAAACATATCGTCAAGGTTTTCTACAGCTCCTCTGCATTTGGTCCGTCAGTATGTTGAGTTGTAAAAGAGCATGCTGGCAGGCAACTAGCCTCAGTAGGCTCCGTTATCACCGTGGAAACAGTGCGACCCTCAAAAAGCTTCTTTTTTTTTTTTTTTTAAAGGGGATAGAATCCATGGGGTCCTCGCATCACCTACAGTTTGTGAGGGGAAAAAGCCGAAGGGTTACTCAGATTAGGATTGCAGAATAAGAGGGTGGAGAATAGTTGAAGAAGCAAATATAGCGTGACATTTTTTCTCCATCTCTCCAATCTGAGCTCATTTATGTCTTCCATTTATTTCGCCATCCACTTGATCTCCCTTCTGAACATTTGTTGTTCCCATTAACCAGATTTCACATTCTACAAATGATTTGAGAGGACAGCAGCAAAACAGATGGAAACAAAGCAGCAAACTATATGAAGTGATTTTTGTGTGCGTATTCACTTGTAATGTGTGTACATTTTTCTCTCTATGTGTTAGGTCATAGCAAAGCAGTGCGAGACATCTGCTTCAACAACAGTGGGACACAGTTCCTCAGTGCTGCGTACGACCGCTACATCAAACTGTGGGACTCTGAAACAGGTCAGTTTTTACTGGTGATTCAAAATAGGGACTGTTGGCCTTCTAGACTGCATATTATTATGAGCTGATGATCACAAAAGCAATTATAACTATAATATAAGCAGTGGAGAAAATAAGGGTCATCTCACTTGTTGCTGGTTTGAAAAAGTTTGTACGTTCATAAAATATTGGTCCTGAGTTCAATTTTCTGAGGTTTTTCTCAACAGCTCTGAAATGGTATCTGTTGGCAGATGCTGAAGTTTCTTAGTAATGTGAAAAGGCGGAAAACTTTCACTGTGCTTGTGTGGAGCTGTATCAAAGCATTTGGGTTTAGTTCCCTCTGGTGCCTCATTGAAGATATACAAGAGCTCGCCCCCCTTTTCTTCTGCTCCTTTCAGCGGAGCTCCTCCTTTTCGCTTCAAGAGTACCTCTCCAGCAGGGGGCAATAAAGAGCTAACACCCCCACTTGTTGATAACGATTTATGAAAAGTAGTTTACTGTAGTTCGTATCAATTATATTGCTCACTTTCCTGGTCATGTTTTGTTTTGTAGCTGAAGGATTTGTTTTATTTGAAATCATGTGAAGGAAGTGTTTTATTTTAATTTTTGTTCAGTGTCCCTGCACCCCACTCATCTGAACACTGTAAAACACAACGTTTTTGTCTTCCAATTGACTTGGCAGCACCTGCAGGGATGGAGCACGTGGCTTCGAAATTTACTGGCTGTATTTTTCAATGCTAAACAACTAAAGCGATCCTTTCTGTAAAACCACTGTGGATTATTCTGGAACTCTGACTTTCAATTTGCCTCCCTCCACAGGAAAGTGCATCTCCCACTTCACCAATCGCAAGGTTCCGTACTGCGTCAAGTTCAACCCAGACGAGGACAAGCAGAACCTTTTAGTGGCCGGCATGTCGGATAAGAAGATTGTTCAGGTGAAGCAGAGCTGCAAGCAGGTTTATCATGTTGACCATGCCGACGCACACATGACTAGCTGCCAGTGCCCACGGGACCATGAAATACATTCCTGCCTCATCCTCCAGCACCCAGTGTGTGTAATTGTGTGTTAGAGGTTCAGTGGCTGACGGGACTAGAGCAAGTCATTAATCACATTCCGCATTAAGGGTAAAAAAAAAAAAAGAAAAAAGAAGCAAATAGGAAGAAAACAATTCGTCGTAAAAGTGAGAAATCCATGACTGCCCCATAATGCCACAAGGTAAACACATTTCAGAACAAGTAACCCTGAACCTTTACAGATTAGATTTGGATTTGTTTAGCCGCAACATGCTGAGAGAACAAATGGTGGGAAATATGATTTGTTGTATTATTTGATATCAAGAAGTTCAGGGCTTCCTGAAACAGAAAATCCAGTCAGGGAAGATATCTGCAGATATGCATTTCGGCATCAAGTTTGGTTTGTATTTGTCACTGTGATTAGTAGTCAAAAGCTGGCACAATCTTCAGAGTAAGTTTTAAATCGTGCTTTTCCCCTTTGGGTTATGGGAACAGATGGCAACACTCCCCCCAAGGGGAAAAGACACAAAAGACAGAGTTCAATTGGAATGGGATGGAAATTATTTTTTGGGAGGTTTATGAACACATTATTATAATCCACTTTGACCTAAATAGATATATTTTCTTCTTTTCTGTGTTCTGGTCTTTGTTCTCGCTGCCAGTGGGATATCAGGACAGGAGAAGTGGTGCAGGAGTATGATCGCCACCTGGGTGCTGTCAACACCATCACCTTTGTGGACGAGAATCGTCGATTTGTCAGCACATCAGACGACAAGAGTCTTCGGGTTTGGGAATGGTATGTATAGGCTGCATCCTGTTTACTGCAGTGGTTTTTGAATTTCCTAAATGAGACGTGTGCTTTCATACTCTTCTCTTATTCAGTCCATGTGCCAAAGTGTCTTTGAGCAAGACACTGAACTCAGAATTGCTCCATTTGGTCTGTGAGCAGCTTGCATGGGAACAGCTACCTTTCAAAGCGCACGCATACAGAGGAAGGACATGCAAGCCCCTTGCAGAGTGCTGCTTTCTTCCACTGCCCTCTGGTGCTGTAGTTCTCCCAATAAGAAGAGTGGATGCCAACAAATCTGCAGATGACCCATCTGGTTGAAGGTCTCCCAGCTGTGCCACTAATCCCCTCTGTCACATCCTCTGCTGCAATTTAGCTGTTTGCACGCCTCTGATTCAGGCGTCATTGTAAGGGTTAACATACTCGAGAGAAGCAGTGACCTTTTGTATTCTAATGAATTAATTTACTTATATGAAACCTAATTTAAAAAATTGAAAGCCTGTTTTAGACAAGCTGGGCTGGTTGTGTCTGACTGCAGTCATTGTTTGTGCCCAGCGGTCACTAAAGAGAGACCACCAAGCTTGGTCTTCACAGGGATTTCCAGGGTGTCCTGTTGTGGTAAACAGACTGATATTTGCTGCTCCAAGACGATAAATATTTAAAGACTTGCCAGTGAAGGAAGCTTGCTGTGGATGGTTGGATGGGGGGGGGGGCACTGTTGGTCTCATTCTTTTTTTTTTCCTCTGCTTGTCAAAACTTTATTGTCCTCTATAGCATGTGAGTTGGGGGGTTATCTGCTTGAAAAAAAGGTTTTCACACAGATTTAGTCAGACCCAGAGGACAGAATAAAATGGAGACAGAACGAGAAGTGAATGAGCCGTATCCCAAGAGTCTACTTTGTACATTTGTTTTGGAGGAGAGTCTCCCATGAGCGTTCAGTCCAGCGTGGGAGTGAGCGAGCGACTGGTATGTCGGGGTCGGAGAGTTGCTTCCACTGTCCCCCTTTCTCCCACGAACACCACCTGGCTGAAGATTAGGATAACCCCTCTAATCGTGAGAGCTGCTCCATAACATGCATTATTGTATTTTAGCAGAACATTCTCACAGTTATGAAACTGAGGAGTGCAGACGAGCCAAGAAAAGCAGAAGGAGAGGGCCTCAGATATTTGGAAAATATTGTCAGATACCAAAGCAAAGGAAAATAAAGACTTTCATGCATTTTGGGCTGATTATAATCAGTGCAATGTGCAAATAAGCAAACATTTCTTTCTGTTCTTTCTATGTTTCTAGCACTTTTTGTGCAGACTGAGGTGGGAATCTTTTTTTCAGAAACGCCTCATTTGGTTTATAGGCCAGACTAGAGAAGTAACTTTACTCAGCATCATTATCCTCACTCTTAAACTCTGTAAACCACAATCAATCATCTATTATTCATGACAATAGCCAGCATATAGGTTTTTTTCTTTAGTTCCTGTCCCATCGCTCTCCATACCACAGTTTATCTTTGATTCTCCAAAGACAGCTTTTTGTTAGCGTCATTTGGCTCTTCTGCAAATGCTGATCTGGCCAAATGTGAAGCCCCGCTCAGTGTCTGACCCTAATGTCCATGCGTGAATGCAGGCGTGTTTCTTGCTTCATTTTTCATCTCTCATTCGTACTTCAAAATTTCCTTTACATATGTGTGTTCAAACATCATCCTGGCTTTGCTCCAGCTGTTCCGTCTCACAGGGGACAGATACGTGCTTTAGTTAAAGCCAATGAAATGACTTCAGGGTGAGTGCTCTAGCATTTACTCAATGTATATGCGCAGAGGAAGGACACATTAGTCACAGTCGCTCACCTTATTTGTGGCAAATCCCTCAGGATTCAGTGCAGTGGTGTAGCTTACAGAACAGATCTGAATGATGGCCAAGTTTTTCATGTCTTATATAGCAGAGAAGCATTTCAGTACAAGCTACGGAGGAGGCAGCATTAAAGCGCAAAAAGGAGATTCATAATTGATTAGTTGTTGCTCCACTCTCCATTTGTCATCAGATGCATCTCCGAGATTGCTTGGTGTTATTCACATAATTGAGCCATAACGGTAATGCGGTCTGTTTTTGCACTATTGCTGTTTCCCTCATAGTAAGCTTTTTTGAGCTGGCACAAGCAGCTGCCGGAGTAAACAAACTACAGCTTTGTGTATGTTTTCCTTTTGAGTTTTTCTTGCTTAAGGGCAACAGAGGTTGTTCTCTCATCCCGTGTTTAACCCATCTTCAAGTGTACTCACTGCGCTTTCTGCCGTTTTAGGGACATCCCTGTGGACTTCAAATACATTGCTGAGCCCAGTATGCACTCCATGCCAGCTGTGACTCTCTCTCCCAATGGTAAGTAGTCAAATTATGGGGAAACACTCACAAATACACAGCCAAGTACACAGCACAGAGCACCCCGGGGAGCTTAAACCAACATTACCACATTGAAGTAGATTCATACCTTACAGTGTTGGTCACTGCACAGCAGAGAGGCAGACTCAGTGAAGCCATTTGAAATGTGATGAGGGGTTTCAAGAGCCAGTCATCAGATCCAGGCATTTGTTAAAAATGAATATCAGCTGGCTGAAGTTCCCTTGCAGATTTGTTCTGGCTGCAGTGGGTTCATGCCAATGTTTCATGGGATCTCAGTCAGGGTCACTTTTGAATTTCAATGGCAACTTTTGTGCCTTGGCTTTGTTTGTTACTGAGCGCATCGCGTCTGTCCTCCTTTTTACCCCAACTGTTATCCTGGAAACTACCAACAACACTGGCACTGTCACTAATGTGCTGCAACATCAGTGTTGTCACGTCAGACTGTCAACCTAAAAGTTAATTGCATTCAACTTGCAACAACAGTTTTTATGTTTGTTTTTATTTTTATTTTACTGATACAGGATTTCTGCAGTATCACATTAAGGCTGTACTCAGCCAAACACTGCGCTTTATAATTTGTACATCTCATAATCATTGATAATGTCTTTGGTTTTTATGGCAATCTGAGCTGCAACTCAATCTGCTGCCACTCTTTAGTGTTCTGCTTAAACAGCTTCTTGTTAATTTTTAAAAAGTTTAAATGAGAACACAACTGTGAGGTGTAAAACTTTAGCTGAGCTATCAAAAACAACACTGTCTTGGTGCAAACAAACTGTGTTTGACTTTTTTAATGGACTCGCTCCACTTACCTTGACAAAGCTTTCCAAAAGTAACTGATATGAAGGGACCTCTCAATTTCCAAACCGGAATAACTAAGAAGACTTTTTAGTCTTTGTAGAACACTTTATGGAAGTCTAATGGTCTCCAAATATTGTTTGCCAAAGATTAAACTAATGTAATGCCAGATTAAAGATCAGTGTTAGTTCTTTTAATCCACCACATGCTCCCAAATCTCCTCCTCCATCCTCACGTGTTTCTTTCTCTCTGCCGACTTTGATTTCTTTCTTTCATGTGCTCGCTGTAGTCGCCTCCTTCCTCCCCTCCTTTGGGAAAAGCTCCTTTTCGTGACACTGATGTTTGTTTCACTTGAGTTTTAATAATGAAGGCTCTCTCAGCAGGAGGTCTTCCAGTTTTCACTTGCTCTTAAATGGCACTCAGGTCCCTTTGGCACCACATCTTTACCCTGTCTCTCATTTTCTCTTATCCTCTGTCTTTCAGTTTACTGAAGAACAGAAAAACCTGAGTGAAATGAGTTATCTGGCACCCTCCACCTTTGACATTTGAAGACAATACTGCTTTTTTTCTCTAACATTGAAGCAAGGGTGGGCTGGAAAGACTTGCACACACATAATCTGTTGCGCTTGTCACATTATTAATTTCAGTCATGTCCTCTTTAAGTAGTGCAGTGAGTCATGTAAAGCTTTGACACTGAAGTGCTAATTCTTATCACCCTGTAGATAGTGACTTTGTAGGATTGTCACGAGCTGGAACGCTCTGCAAAGCTGATCCCAGCAAAACAGACGCAGATGAAAAATCTCTTTCTTTTCTCCTCTCAAAGGCCCCAGTCGTTTCATTTAAAAGACAGCACAGTGAAGAGTTCAGGCTGTGGGAGTGTTGAACGCCCCACTTCAGATTTCCACTTATGGATTTCTGGAGAATCGTTGTCCACGAGGCATTTTTAATACAAAAGTAAATTCTTTGTGGGGGTTCCTGTATGCTGTCACCTGCTTGTTAAAGCTGCAGTCATGCAAATGTCTCGGCGAAATTTTCATCAGCTTCAAGAAGTCAGTTCAATGGTGTTCTTGTTAATAGTCAATTTTTTTGTCACCAAAGGTAAATGGCTCGCCTGCCAGTCCATGGACAACCAGATCCTGATCTTCGGAGCCCAAAACCGCTTCCGACTGAACAAGAAGAAGGTGTTCAAGGGCCACATGGTGGCTGGCTACGCCTGCCAAGTGGATTTCTCCCCAGACATGAGGTAAGCAATCACATTGTCTGTCAGTTTTCTGACGAAGGGCAACACCGTGCTGACCGGAGCCAGAATGGGAAATTCTCAGACCTTATTAATAGTTTATGTTGGCTGATTGATGAAGGCTGAGTGGCACTGCTGAATAAAAATGTTTTACTGGTTCGGAAACATGTCAGGAAAGACAAAACTGTTGTGAAGTTATGAGCCAAGTGGCAGCATCCAGGTATCACTTTATTTCAGGAAATTGAAACTCTGCCATTAAACAGTTTCTCTGCGTTTACGTTTCAGTCCCTGCAGTCTATGTTTAACTTGTCGTCTTCTCTGCGTGCAGCTGATGAAGAGCTATGAGAGGAAAAAGCCATTTCATGTTATCTTATGCGCAACCTCCACAAGGAGAGCAAACTAGGGCAGTCCTGCTTCTAATTTTAGCCAAAATGCCCATTAAGACACATTTTTGCCCCTATTCTCAACAAACAACACCTACGTCCTTGAGCAGGTGCCCTCATGTCCTTTCAGTAACCATGGTAACATTGCAACTCCAAACTCCACTTGATACCAAAAAAGACACCCACCTATTGGCAGGTGAAGAAGAGACAGAAGTCATTTTTAGCAGAGTGCAAATTATTCCACCCGTTCTCTGTTTTTATTTTTAAATGTCTCTTTCTAAACCTCCGTCTTTCCTTCAGCTACGTGGTGTCGGGAGACGCCGATGGAAAGCTTAACATCTGGGACTGGAAGACCACCAAGCTCTACCACAGGATAAAGGCTCACGACAAGGTGTGCATTAGTGCCCTGTGGCATCCTCACGAAACCTCCAAAGTCATCACCTGCGGCTGGGACGGACAGATCAAACTCTGGGATTAGATCCATCTTCACCTCTGCGCATTTCTTTGGTCGGAGTTCTCGGAAATGTTAAATAGGACTGAACTACTTCACTAAACTTGGTGAAAAGATTTTGGAGGTAAAGCGTCGGACTGGTATCCAGTCTGATTGTGTATTTTTGTATCATGCAATGAGAGCTCAGAATTCGGATCTGATATCTGTGCAAAGAGAAACGTGAAATAATCTTGATTTGCAATGTTAAGTGTCGTGAACATTCATTGTTTTGTTTTATTTTCTGGGTTACACTTTTATTCTTCAACACATTTGTGAACAAGAAACATTTTGTACATTTTACCTTTCAAGAAAAGGAAACAAAAAATCTGTTATTCATCGAGAAAATGTTTTTAGAAAAAGGTTCAAGGTAAAGAAATAAACTTTTTTCCAAGTCAACAGAAACTAATAAGTCTCAGACTCATATTTGTTCCATCTCCAAATTGTGTCAAATGATGAAGACATTACATTTAATTATAAAAGTGTGGGCTCCTTTTCAGAACAACACAGTCTCTCCACAGCTTTTGAGCAGCACTGATAACAACCAGTTGGAGTGTTGGAGAAAATAACTGACAGTTGTGTGAAAAGCTTCTTTTTTGTGAGTGAATTGTTTTCCATTATAACCCAAGAAGCTGCAAAAAAAGCTCACTCTTTTCATCTCTTTTTTTTTGCTCCTCTCCCACACGTTTCTGTTCAGAAAGCCCCCCAAAAAACACACCCTGTACGATCGATAGCAGAGGCATTTCAGCAGCTCCTTTCTGGGATTGTCATGGTTCATGTTCTCGATAATCATCAGGGTTCGGCTGCAGGGAAGCATCGTCTTTGTCTGCCTCCGCATCGCGCTGCCTTTATTACCCGCATTCCTCTGCTCGTGTCTTATTGTTTTGCTGTGTAAGTTGCCCAAATGGCCTCTTTAAATTATTCACTTTCTAGTCGGCAAAGCAGGATCTTTCATCTGTCTTTTTTCTTACAACAGAGTGTATCCTTTTTTTCTTGACTCCTCTGCTGCTGTGTGGCCGCCGAGTCAGTGCTTCGCAGACAGGACCCTGATGATCAGGCTGACTCAGAGGCTGACCTGCAGCCACTGTGAGGTAGAACACCGAGCCTCTAGAGGCAATTACAAAGCCCCTCTATATGGCGGAGGTCATTACAGGCCAGGAGAGGATAAGTAGGAGCAGCGAGTTTAGCTTCATGAAAAGGTCAGGCCGGATAACAGCAGTCTGTCAGAGGACACCACCGAACATGTTGCTCAGTCGCAGAATATTCAATTTCTTTCAAATTTTCTATCCAGCGTCCACTGAGTGTTGACCCAGCTAAGCGTGTACGCACTGCTGGCATTGAAGATGTTCTTGTGTAGGAAGAGGTGAGGTTTGGTCGGGTCGCTGTGGACGTGGAAGAGGTGGAAACCAGCACGCTCCAACTCCCTGAGCAGGCTGAACCAGTAGCGCACCACGGATGGGTCGTCACCACTCACTTCGAAGCCTGCCCAGTGCAGGTGGAGCTCCAGCAGCAGCTGGCCCACTGACTGCAGGACCCCTTCAAGGACCAGGTTCTCCAGAATCTTCCACTCCGCACTCTCCATATCTGCCTTCAGCACATCCACCTAAAACAGAAGACAAAAATCACACTCACTTTGCATGATTTATTTTTTTTCTTTTTCCTATTTGGGGTTCTAAATGAGTTTTACAGTGTTACCAGACTGACACTAAGCTGTGTGAACGCATTCAGTGTAAAAGCTATCATAAGATGAGAAGGAGTTAGTGAAGCTTGGCCTTTGTTCTTCCTTTAGCAATGTCGATGATGGATTGAGCGGGAGAGCGGCCTGACACGGCTGGCTGTGATGGAGTGGAGAGGAAATGCCTCATAAGATGAATGTTAATGGCACCCTCAGGTCGAACTCATGTAAGCGGACTCATGCAAGCTCAAAGTTTAATGCGTATCCTGAGGACCTCGAGATCCGTACTTCTATGGGATTGCTAAACATATCTATTGTCTGACCTTTGTGGGTTCGAAAAGTCTCTCTGAGAACGGTACTTTTTGCC
Organism: Malacoctenus gilli; assembly: GCA_032164315.1. Classification (NCBI taxonomy): domain Eukaryota; kingdom Metazoa; phylum Chordata; class Actinopteri; order Blenniiformes; family Labrisomidae; genus Malacoctenus; species Malacoctenus gilli. Next base: position 3,248,873 of record JASSRZ010000020.1, read on the forward strand.
TGCTGGGCTCTTGAATATCTGCATTCCTTCAGTCCGTCAATAGCTACTGAGTTAATTTTAAGAAACATTTTGGAGACATTTAGTGCTCCACTCTCCCTTTGGAAAGAAAATGTGTCCATATGAGATAACGGTTTCTACAAGTCTTTTTTGAGTGGAATATGAAATAATCTGAAGTACATTCGGCAAAAGGACAGTTCAGCCATGGGTGAGGAGGTGATGAAAATGTCTAGCTGCTGCTGTAAAACCAGAGAATTCTCGAGCGACATTGGAAGAGGATCTCAAAACTGAGAAGCAGTGTAAAAGTTGTCCTCTGTCTCCCTCATGATCTTCTCTAAACTCCCACAAGCAGAATTAAGCACCTAATTAGAGAAACCTTGTGATAGAAATCGATGTGGTATCATGGGATTGTGAGGTAGGAGGTCTATATACCATCTATATCCCACTGTGCTCATTTTGCTGAGTGCATTTTTGTTTTTAGAGTAAGCTGCTTATCCAGCGTTATTCTAACCTGTGTAAACTTTTTCTTCCAGTGGGCCTCACATAAATTGCCTTTCCACCTCAATGATTACTGATCCAATGATGCCAATATCAGCTCTCTCTTTCAGAGGAAGTGTGAACCCTGGCAAAGTTCGAGCTCCACGTGAGCAAAGTCCAAAAAATGAGTTGGAGCTTCAGAGAGGCAGCCTTGACTTCACTGCTGTGCGGAGCTGGCCACACTGAAGCGACACAGAATTGTCCTCAGCTATGCTGGAAGGAGCTGAGAAACCAGTGACCGGATGTTTTCTGGACGTTCCAGGAAAACATGAGATGTTCTGGATTATTTTCATGCTGAACTGAAGTAACTGATGAATGATATTGTGTTGAGTAATTTCCCTTCCATCTGCAGCGCGAAGTGTTGGTGTCCTTGAATTACAGAAAAGTCCCAAAACATTCTAGTTTTGCCGTTTTATCAGCGTTTACAGGCAACATAACCCACGCCGAAACCGAACGTTAGATATTCTCTGGAAAATGCCTGTTTTTGCTGACTGGTTGGAGCTCCTCTCCTCTCAGACTGTCAGACTCTGAGTGTTTCCTTAAAGCAGTTTTAGGATTAGGAAGCACACTTTTTCGGAGAAGCCTGACTTTTTGTTTTTTTGAACAAACAAGTTTGCTGAACTGCAGGCAAAACTTTAAATGAAAGTTCACCGCTTTCTTCCATTAATTGTTCTGAATTCTTATTTCATGGTAGGTGAGTCCAAGCTACTTAACATCTTATTTACTTCTTTTGGTTCTGTTCTGCACAATTAGACTTGGTAGGATGATCTGGCAGTGGGGGTTTTTTTGCTTCTCTTTCTAACTTCAAAGCTCACCTTACACCTTTGTTTTTGTATTTTGTGCTCTAAATAGAGGGCCTGCTGGTGTTGTCCAGGCTATATCAATGGGTCCAGCTGTTTCTGATGCTGCTGGAAAATCATTTGGGAAACCTAAAACATCTTAACAGAGATGTAAATGATCTTGAAACTTCAGCACGAGCAAACTTTTTCCATCAAAAACTGACCTTTTGGAAAGATACCTTTTGGTCCTGTTGAGTAACCGATCTAACGTAGAAGTGCTGGATAGTATTACTAAAAGATCAACGATTTCGGGCTAGAAGTTTCTGCTACTTGTATTTCAGTATGATTGTAACACACTGCAGCGCTGATATTGATGTCTTATCCAATTACAGCCATGATCAATGGTGCAAAATGCAGCTCTTTTTCGCTAAATGAGACGTGGCTTTCTGCTCCTGACATTTTGTCCCTGAAGTGCCAGCTGTCTCAGCTGGTCACCAGAGCTCAGCGAGTGAGTCATCTGTGTAGTTTTTAACTTGGGCAAATGAGAAACACAGCACGAACGCATATTTTGACCTTTCTGTGCGACTCAGCTTCCTGTCTGAGCGAGATCCTGAGAGAAGAAACGGTGCTGCTGCTGCTGCTGCTGCTCGCTCCTCCGGCTCACTGTGTACTCGCATTAAAACCTCATTACAAGGATGTGTGTGCAGCTCTGCATTTAAAGCAGGTGAGGACTGTCATCTGTAAAACAGCATGGTGTGCAAATCCACCCACACACACTGTACACCGACGTTTTTTTTTCTGTTCACATTTTTGCAGAATCATTGCATGTTCCCAAACACTTTGTCTGAGATTGAGTCTACATCATTTGACTGCAGACTGGGAATTAAAAACCCAAATTCCTGAGTCAGAGCACCTGCATGTAGTTTGACATTCTGCCCCAGTGTCTAATTGAAATTATAATCTCTTTATTGTCACACTGTAAGTTGGAGGACAAAAGCCCCTAAGCCTTTCCAGCTCATTTTTTCAGCATCTGCAATGTTAATTTTGCCCCCAAACAGTAAAGTGTGTATCAGAGAAATAGATGGGCTGACATTTTTTGGATTGTCTCAACAGTAAAAAGCCTACAATGTTCTTTTTTGTTGGGATGATGCCAGATAATAAGCAAACCTCCTTCAAATTATGAGAATGAGTGCCTCATCTTACCCCCGACTTTTTTCTTTTTTTTTTTTAAATCAGGCTTTTTGGGAGGAATGAATGATGCAATGCAACTACTCTCTCCTGTAACAGTGTGATGTAACACTACCTCTGGCTGGAATAAGTGCATGACCAGCAGTAGCAGTTTGGGGTACGAGTATCAACCAGCAAGCCTGCACTGAGGTAAGTTACTCTTACCAACCCCTGACCTCCCTGGTCCTAATCTGAATGCATCTGGCAGCCCTGACGTCTCCAGTCACCAGAAAGACATAAAAAGAAACAGTCATTTATTCGCTATTTGAGTGAATCCCTGCTCCTTTCATCTTTCATTACAGTTTAACCCATTCATAAGCCCTCATGTACATTTTCTCTATGTATGTTTATCAGTATGCATGCTATGTATTTATGGGCTTGATGCGCTTCTGTATGATTGATCATGTACGGAGAGCGCTATCTGATGAGGTAGAACACAAACCCCCAGGGAACTCTGGAGAGATAACGTTCAGCTAGGTAATGCTTTGAGGAGGAAAACAAAATTATACATGGATTCACATTAACCAGGACCGACAAGGAATGAATCAACTGGAGCGACATTATAGATGAACGTGAACAGGCCTGTGGTTTCATGCTGCAGTAATGTTGGCACAGTACGAGCAATCCCTCTCAGGAAGTCTGATTTATCAGCCGAGGTTGAATCAATGCAGGCCGACCATTTCTCACGTTCTTCCTCGTACCTCTCGGTGTCCAAAGTTGTTCAGGATGGTGGCCAGTTTCTTGGTGGTGGCGTACTGATGCTGGGCGACGATGGCCGGGTTGGGATCCCGCCAGTCCACGGAGAGCCGATGGAGCCACATGTCAGCCTGCTGCAGGTGAGGCTGCTTCAGGCTGGGGTCGAAGCAGTGGACCTCGCAGCCCGATGTGGCGAGAGAGCGCTCCAGAGACCTGTCATCCACTCCCAATCTGCAGCCCAGATAACAAAACACAACCGAGGGAGCCGTAAGTTGCATCATAAATATCCAAAAAACTAAATCATGGGGCAGTTCGGATGAATTAAAGCTTGAACTCGCTGGTGGCGATAGATTAAAAAGAGAGGACATCGTCGGGCGTGTTTTTCTTGAAGGGATCATCAATCTCTGCACAATCTTCCAGATGGTTGCTGAGATACTGCCTTCTGGAACCGTGTGGTGCAGCCACTGCCTGCTACTGCAAACAATGTATGCGTGGTGGACCAGTGAATGAAAACTGGTAGAATGCCACCCTTTCATTTACATACCTCTCCACACACAATATTCAAGGTTTTTCAGATTGACCTTTCAAGCACAACAACCAGCTCTGGAATGAGAGAGACGTGGAAATGCTTGAATGTAGCTGTAATATCCATGTTCTCCACACAAGTTTTTTCTTTAACGAAATTGATGCAGTGAGTCAGCTTCACCTGAAACACTCAGCAGCATTTTAGGAGCACATTAAAGGAAAGGTTGGTTTTGGTGAGAGTCTGAGACTCTGCCTGTCCTGAGGATGAGTCAAAGCTGGCAAACACCTTCATACCACAACTACAGGTCAACAACTGCAAACCCTTTAGATTACATTTCACAGAAAGAAAAAACTCCACATCAAACCATCTGTTTGTATCGTGATATCTTGTGTTCGTGTCACAGGGAGCTGCTGGATGACAGCTCCTGTTTTTTTTTTCCCCGTGCGAACCGAACTAAAACTTTGATCCCAACATGTGCTCACATACTGCATATTGAAGAGAAAACATTAATGATCAAAGACCTGAAGATCTGCTCTGTGACATAAAACATCTGCACCAGTTGTTCCCAGTGTCAGATGCAATCGAGTGGATAAAGATGATACAGAGAAGCTACGTTTCAAACACGGCAGAGTCGCTGTGATCTTTACTTGACCTGCTCGCTAAAATCAATAATTCAAAATCAAAGGGAGTAGTAGGTTTGGCCAGGAGGCGCATGATGCTTCTGTTTCTCCCACATGCGCATTTTTGTTTTATTCTCCCCCTTTCACTCCCCTCCCATTTCAGCTTGTGGAAAAACGTGTAAAGAGATACAGCCACACACACTTTGTCACTTTCATGAGTTTCTCCTTTCTGCCTCCAGTTTTTCTCTAACCTCTCAATTATTCCACCTCTTCTTCCTCTAATTCCACAATTTCCCTCTTTTCTTCCCCTTTCAGCTGCTGTCTCTGCACTCCCCCGTGTCTTGTTTGTGCTGCGGCTGTATTCTGTAATTGTGGCAGAGGGAGTGCATTTCACAGTACACGTCTTTCACCGACAAGGCACCGGGTCCCCGAATGCACCTCACTCGCTGGAAGATGAGAGATGAGAAAATGTGTTGGGGTTTAAGATGCAACACGGAGCCTCCTTTTTCACAGCGCTAAATATTTCATTGAGGGTTTTCCACTCTGTGGTTCCGGCCGGGCGGTGGCTGGGAATCACTGCAGTGACACTTTAGATGACAGGGATGGGGATTACCCGAGGAGCAGGAGGGGCAAATGTGGGCAGTCACAGTGCAGCAGGATGACAATGCAGATAAAGGAAGGTCTGTGCTCACTGTTGTAGCCCCACTTGAGACCAGAGAGTGCAAGAACTGTAACACGAGAGGGGCAACTAAACATCGTTCGGGTCGCAAAGAGACCCCGTGTTGACATAAAATGACATGACAGCAGATAAAAACAAGTGTGTGCCTGTGGTTAAGTCACAAACATTGTGGCCTGCAAACATCTCTGTTTTTTCCACATTGGTGAAAGCATGAGAGATAAATTGTCGGTAGTTTAATCCTCTTGCTTCTGTAAGTTCTTTAAAGGTTCAGTTTTACAACCTTCAGTGTACAGGAAATCGTCGTTACAAGTAGACTGATGTCAAGGAACCAGAAGTTAATAGTTTTATGGATTTCATTTATTTAAGTTAAAACTGAAGAAAAGTTGATGAAGATCGGATGGTGCCGTGTGTTATTCGAGGTGAAGACTTGGAGTCAACTTAACTTGTCTTTGCAGGCCTTTTTTGTTGAAAGTGAAATGAGCGTGTTCATGTTTCCTCCGATTAACATCGAACCTGGCCGTTTTGCTTTGAAACTTCCTGGGAGTCGTTCAAATCAGGCTGCATGCATAATGGACTCCATTTGACAGCAGATGTTTGACATGTCATGTTGAGACAGCCACAGGTGGAGATAATGAAATTAATGAGGGATGAATATTCTTTAGCTGCTTCAGTTTTAGCATCCTTGTCGCGTACACGCTTCTCGCTGTCACAGATTACTGGAACAGATACAGCACCTTCATGGATGTTAATAGTCACGCCTGTGCTTTACTGTTAAGGCAGAATGGTTCTGAGATGTCATCACAATGGTGTTTTTTGCTTGATATGTTGGAAAGATGAGAGAATGTGCCTTTTGTGGCCCACGATGGACAAACCGTAGCCACACTGTGAATTTCAGGCCTTTTTCTACAGTGTACCTGCATTATAATTGCATGGGTGCTGACCTGACTTGCTTTTTCCTCGATCTGTATGTATGAAGCTCATGATACGTGACTGTCATTCACTGTCCTGTGAATCTGTCCTCCAGTGCTCCCACCAGCATCATTAGATGTTGTCGTGCTCTGATTGGTCAGAAAAAAGGCCCATTTTTGCTGCAATGATTCATCCTCGCAGTCTTTGATTACATTGAGCCGCTGCATTGTTACTGCATGAGGAGAAAAATATAACCTGCCATCAAAAGGAGAGAAAAGCTCCGACACAAACCGGCCTCAGAGGGAGATGAGAGAGAGAGGTTCAAGTGGGGAAGGTGAAAAGGTGGACGACTGGTCTTTCATGTGGAAAAACATCCTGAAACTCCCCCCACAGACCAGCATGTGACAGACCAATCAGAGAACAGCTGCTCATCCTGCCCAGGCAAAGCCGTCCACGGCTCATTGAACAGCATGCAAATGAGCAGAAGTGTTCAAAAACACACAAAACTATATGCACGTGTGTGTGTGTGTGTGTGTGTGTGTGTGTGTGTGTGTGTGTGTGTGTGTGTGTGTGTGTGTGTGTGTGT
>JASSRZ010000020.1:3265584-3304093 GCA_032164315.1 Malacoctenus gilli
ACACACACACACACACACACACACACACACACACACACACACACACACACACACACACACACACACACACAAACATTTCCAGTCCAGTTTGCTGCCATCAGAGGAAAATTCCAAAGTTTTCTTTCACACCACTACAAACAACTTGGATACACGTTTTGTTTGAAACTCGTTCACCACAGACAGTCATAAAAGACAAATGTGTCATTTAATCTCTGCCAGCATGAGATCAAGCTCCTTTTATATCAAAAAGAAAATACTTTCTGTGAAGAGGCACGAACGTTTTGGATGGAGGGGAGAGGTTAAGATTTGATGCCAAGCAAAGCAGATTGGAGTTAATAACACGACAGTGGATTGTTAATGTTTCATGATCAAAAGCGATGAGTGTGCGGAGTTTTCACTGTGTTGATGAGCTGTCGCTATCGTTCCCTGCGACTGACCTATTTTGGTCATCATCCTGCTTGATTATTTCCCGTGTGAGGAGGTGAAGCAGATGGTGAGTCCCGGATGACAAATACAAACACTGTCACCGTTTGCACCCGGAGTCCTGCTGGATCCAGCCGAGACAAGGCACAGTGGGTCAATAAAGCCCCCCCACCCCTGCTGCAAGCATCAATCATTAATGAGGGACAAAGACACAGAACGGCTGCTTTTAGGTTCAAAAGGCCTCAGAAATAGTTCTGAAAGAAATCATGCAATCAAAGCAGGAACACTGAAAAGGAGGAAAGAGAAAACCTGCACACAATAAGATTTAACTGAAGAGTTCATCCAGTGATGACTGCTTATAGATTCTTAATGAATGCAATTTAAACTTTTTAACACTATAGATGTGATAAACTAACCTGTACTTCAAAACATGCTATCAAAATATTGTGATTTTGCCATTGATCAAGTAATATATGGAACATTTAAGGACTGATAAAGTCATTTATAGGTCAATTTGAGTGCCAAGTTTCATCACACACAGAGAAAACAAAATATAATGATCTCTAATTGGAATAATTGTGTTTCAAAGCAACAAATTGATGGAGTCGTGTGTGGGGGGGATAGAAACGAGGGTCTGAAGACAGTTCAGCACCTTGCTGCTTCAGAGATTAGCTGTGACTTTGTAATTATTATGAATTCAACAGCCCATTATCACATGGCTTAAGTTGTAAACACCAGGCATTTTCACAGCAGCTGCATGTTCCTGTAGCGTTTGAAACGGCTAATCCTAGCAGGAGTAACGCCTTGGAAGAAATATGGCTCCATGATGTCAGAGGCCCAGTGTTACAGTGCTGGGTGTTGTGCAAGGGTGCTCTATTTACAACAGAATTAACAGTCCTGCTTTCACACTGACACTGGCTGCATCCCTAAATTGGGGGCTCCTCAGGTTATATCCGAGTGTTTACCTCTGTGGTTTGGGGAGGGGGGGGGGGCAGTCAAGTTTGTGAGAGTCAGAGGTGACTTTGTGTGCTGTGTGCACCCTGAGGAGAAGGCTGCTTTGTGTTGAGAAATATGGGATTGATTGGACACTGATGAGCTCGTCAATTCAATCTAAAGAGGGAATGTGAAGCAGGTTGGTCGATCCAACGGAGACAGAAAGCTGACAACAACATCCACCTCTGATGGTGTTATCTATGAGTGTGTTTGTGCCTGAGGGGGTAAAAAGGAGTCTTTGGTGGTTACTGAGGGAGAGGTGAAGCTCTGGTCCAGGCTGAGGTAGCTTTAGGTAACAGTTGGGGTTAAGTATAGAAAAAGTCTGCAAGCAATGAATGTAGGTCACGACACTGTCCCCAAAAGACACTCTGGCACACTTGTTTGCATGCAATCCTGCTGTTATGGGGACCACAGTGTGTTTACACATTCATGTCTTGGAGGTCTTTTTTAAACCCACATGAGACAGGCATGCAGACCCCCGCTGTCAGCAAACAGCCAGCAAAGACATGTGGAGGAAGTGAGAGTCTGCTGCAAATGAGTGAAAGTCAAGTCAAAGTCATCTAACGGTGTGAAAACACAACGTGAGTAAATGTGTTTATCTGTGTGCGTGTGTGTATGCGTGTAGAGAGGGAGCTTGGGTGTAAGTGTGTGGGCGCGCGTGCGTGCGCGCGCGCGCGCGCGTGTGTAGCGGGAGACGTGGTGCGCCCCTCCTCCCCGCTCTCTGTGAAAACACTGTCCATGATTTGGCGCTCAGGCGCAATGATCCGCTCCACTCCGCCGTGAGACGCACCGGGACCCTCAGCGAGCACGACAACCGCACAGCAGCACCATGACGGTCGAGAGGATATTCGACGAGCTCGGACACTTCAAAAGGTAACGACAAACTTTTGCACCTCTTTTTTTTTTTTTGGTTGACAAAAATGATCTCAGAAAGTGCGCCCCTCTTTTTTCAGGAACTTAATGATAACTTTTTTCCTCCTTTTGAGCTCAAATTCAGCTTTAGACGCTCTGAAGAAGTTCGTTAGTTTCTGCCGTTGTAAAAGTGCTCTTTGAAAATAAACGAGCAGTTTGTTGTGCTCTGTTTGCATGTCACTGAACTTATGGAAACGTTTAGCACTTTTTTCCAATCACATGTGCTTTAGTACTTCCTCAGAGGAACTGCGTGTCCCTTTCTGTAGATTAAAAACTAACAAACTGCAGGCTTCTGGGGCTCCATAGTTAGAAATAGTTTGAGAAATCACCGACCTTAAATGTCCTGTTCTTTTATTCCTTTTTTGGAAAGTTTCTTATGTTTGCCACGAAAGTTTTACTTTTGCACTGTCCGAGTTGTGACGAATGGTAATCTATCAAAAAGTGAAAAGTTTGATCTTTTTTAATGACCAACTTGATGCTGTTAATGTAAAATCAATACTTTGTTTCGCTGCTGTTAAGTTTTGCACGGCAGATTTTGTGGGTTACATGAAAAAAAACTTGATCTGCATTTCTGATTCATTCATTCTGCTGCAACCCATAAAGAGTCTCTTCAATAGAAATAAGCTCTGCAGAGAATTGTTTTGAGGGGTTTTATGTCTGTGCAAAAAACAGATATTTAACAGATTTAGAGCTTTTTAAAGGCTTTTTTAATTCCAACTTTAGACTAAAGGACCTCGGCTGATGACTGAATGTCCTTCTCTCCAGATTTCAGGCATGTCTGTATTTTGCAGCAGTCTTCCAGGCCATAGCATGTGGCATCCACTATTTGGCATCTGTGTTCCTGGTGGAGACTCCGAACTTCGTGTGCAGCGTTCCCGGCAACATCACAGAAGTTCTGTACGGTAACTTGACAGGCTCTAGTCTGGAAGACATCCTGCCCATCTTCAAAACAGGAAGCGGCCCCATGGTGGTGAGGACAGCTGACGGGGGGCAGTGGGAGCTCAGCCGGTGCCGCAGCGCCCTGCGCATCAACGCCACGGACCTCACCTACGACTTTGACGGCAACAAAACGGTGCAAACGTGCACTGGGGACTTTGTCTTTGACCACAGTGAAGTTCAGCAGAACATTGTGACGGACTGGAACCTGGTATGTGAGAGGGAGTGGCTGGCCAAGCTGTGCCAGCCCACCTTCATGCTGGGTGTGCTGATCGGAGCGCTGGTGTTTGGAGACATCGCTGACAGGTAACAAGTGTGTGGGAGGAGATGGACGGGGTCATCAGTTGTGCAGGAAATCAGGTCATTCACTAAAGATGGCCTCCACAGTTTGCCTTTGAAATCCGTGTTGTTATAACTTTGACTGACATGTTTGCACTTCTGCTGCTACACTGACATGTTACTGTTCTCCATCACTCTGGGCTTGATGTGTGGAAGTGGCACATAAACCTGACACACATTCAACATGAGTGGTTGTTGGGTGAACCGGGGTGACAGTGAGGTTCCTATGGAACTTGTTTTTGCATTTAAATTCTGATATCTGTGTTCTATGTTGTAGTGAACGTGTGTATCTTAGTGACATATTGTTTGGTTTGTGTCGTGTTGGCCATCAGTGACTCATCAGTGTTGTTTTCTTATGTTATCTGGGGACAGGTCGCACTTGAGAATGAGTCCCAGTGTCAGATGTTAAAATAACAGATATAAAAAAGGAAAAGTTTCAGATTGAGGTTATTTTAGTTTCATCACCAAAGCTGGTTTCTCAAGTTTTCCGCTTTTCGTTTGTGTTCTCAGTGAAGTGACCGATAGCTGAATGCATTCCTCAGGTAGTGAGGCCATTGGTTTCCATGACTCACGTTATGAAGTCATGGTTTGCCTGGTCGCTGTTTTCACTCAGCATCCACATGGATGTTTGGCCTTTTTTTTCCATCTTGGACACAAATGGAGAAGCTGTAATGCAGCACAGACCTCAACAAAATGTGAGTCTTTGTTCATGAGGAAGTAAAGTAGTGAAACGGGCTTGTGCAATGTTTCGCTAGCATGAAGTGTGAATGATTTGTTGGGTAATTTGAAAGAAAAATGACAACTTCTGAAATGGATTCTTGATTACCAAGTTTCTTTCTACTTTCTGATTAATCACCCAAGAAAGATCCTCACTCACAGCTCACCAGTAAACATATATCGGAGAACTTCGATGGCGAGTCGAACCAAAGTACTTTGAGGAACATGTTTCTTCCAGCACCATGTGAGAATGTGATACATTTGCTGGCTGTGACATTATAGCTCATGTTTCAACAAGCTTCAGCTGGTTCCTTAAGGCCCATGTTGATACAGTCAACAACCCAAAGCATGGAGTCCTGCAAACATGATTTTTGCAAATCAAACCTTAAAGATTTAGGTGACTTCGGAACAGTAGTTGCTGCCAGTTGGGCTTGTGTGTGTGCTGGTCTGAAACTGCCGACGTGTTGAGATTTCTGTGCACTCACACTCGAAATGGTTGAATAAAAGAAGCGTTGTGGAGGTGAAATAACTCTGGCTTGAAGATGGAGGTCAAAGCAAAACAGGGCAACCTGAGGACATGTGAACGTCGAAGCAGACGGACTGTCGAGGACCACAACAAGTGTGTCTCCTGCCAGCTATGTATAGCTCGCCGAGGAACAGCGACTCCAAAACATGGACCATAGCAATGGGATTAACCTGTTGTGATGAGTCTGGACTTTAAAGAACAACCTGCCATGCTTGCTCAGCTTTCTGCCACATTTATAATGACGTGAGCAATATTTTATGGGAGCACATCTGGTCAAATAGCCCAAACTTACAGTGTTGCTGCTGCTGCTGCTGCTTTCCACCCAGCTGTAACCACAGCGTGCCTTCCTCCAACGGTTATTTTGAGCAGCATATTGCTTCAAGTTACGAATCGTGAAGCATCTCCAAGCTGGTCTGTTGGAGCTCACAATGAATTCATTGTGCCGGGAGAGTCTTCACAGTCACCAGATCCTGATCCAATAGAGCACCTCTGGAATGTGGCGCAACACATTCACATTAATCATGAGCAGCAACATTATATTTCAGATCTACAGCACAAGAAGGAAACTCTGTCGTCCCAGTAATAGTTAGGTACAATGCTGTTGGTCAGTGACTGTGAATCACTGCAGCAATAAAACTGGTCAGAGCAACACAAGTTTATGAAAGAAAGACGATTTTTCTAACCTCCATTTTTTGCTTGCATTTATCATTACTTTCTGTTTCCATTCAGTTTTTTCTCTCTCTCTCCACCAGAATTGGACGCGTGAGGATCCTGATGTTCACCAGCTTTTCTCAGTTTGTGCTCGGGGTGCTTGTAGCCTTCTCTGGAAACTACTATATGTTTGTGACGCTCCGCTTTTTCCTTGCTATGGTGAGTTTTAGCGTGCCTACATCTACACGCAACCTTTTTTATGTGTCCTCATGTCTCATTTCTTTGTCAGTTGCTCGTTTTGGGAAGCGTTGTGCCTTCCAAGCGAAATTAGGCTCCATGAAAGTGCAGTTAGTTTAAGAGTTACTAAATCTGAGTGATGCACAGCAGTAGAGAAATGAACACGAGCGTGTTTTTTCTCCTCTGCCACAATGTAAACTTGTTTGTTTTTATTACACGGCCTGTACATAAAAGAACATTTACAAGCAAGCGGAAGGGAGTCATTATGGCTTCAAACCCACATGGCTGTTACTTTGTGCTGAAAGAGTCCCTTCAGTTGGTTCATGGCTTCAGCTCGCTCGTGCGCTCCCATCCCCCCCCACACACACACACTCAGTCCTCTTGAGCTACAGCTGTTGTTTTTCACATAGAACCGGACTCTCAGATACGCCTGCACAGACTCACTGTAAAGTCACAGTAAAAGCCTTCGCAGACATGTCGGTGAAAATAAAAACTCTGTTTATTACAATATATCTCCTGATTTGTTGGGTTTTGAAGGCAGCGTCTGCAATAAATACTCCACTTTCAAAGGGAGTTTGTCTCTTTTACGAATGAGAGCTGGAGAGTTGACCTGATAATCACGGACAGTTTACATAGTCTGCTGTGATCCGTAGCTCAGGACGGCTGAAGTTGGGACACTCCAGGCAGCTTCAGCTGTGCAACTTTTAGCATTTTGTTGGTCTTCTCTAACTCTGTTTTTCACGTAAATTTCTTTCACATTTGTTTGTTTGTTTGTTTTGACCAGACGATGCTACTCACTTAAAGTTACACAAGCTGCAGGTTCTGATAATATATTCAATACTGCATGATTTGTACTAATATTTTTGGCACAAAGTCTGCTTTCTTTCAGTCAACCTTTTCTGCGCATTTCTGCTCCTCTTCCATCCCTCCATCATAATTCCTCTCTTGAACCAGGTGTCCAGTGGCTATCTAGTGGTGGTCTTTGTCTACGTGACAGAATTCACTGGCAGCAGAGTGCGCACCTGGACCTCGATGCACGTGCATGCAGCCTTTGCGGTGGGCATCATGGTGGTGGCTCTGACCGGCTACCTGGTGCGAGTTTGGTGGATCTACCAGATCATCCTCTCCACGTGCACCTCACCTTTCCTGCTGTTCTGCTGGAAGTTCCCCGAGACGCCATTTTACCTGGTGGCAAAGGGCCGCTACAAGGACGCTCAGGCGCTGCTGGAAAAAATGGCGAGCTTCAACGGCATGGAGTGCAGGCTGAAGGCGGAGGAGCTGATGGAGGCCGAGAAGAGCGAGAACGGAGGGGCGCTGATGGAGCACGAGGGGCACGAGCAGCCAGTGGTGCAGCCCGAGAAGAAGCTGTCCATCCTGGATCTGTTTGGCAGCTGGAGGATGGCTGGTCGCACGTGCACCGTGTGGGCCATCTGGTTCATCGGCAGCCTGGGCTACTACGTCTTCTCTTTGGGCTCAGTGAGCCTGGGAGGGAACCAGTACGTTAACCTCTTCCTCGTTGGTGAGTCTGAGTCCAATTACAGTGATTATGCCTGATTAAAGAGGGAAAACAGCAGTTAAAAGATGAGTAGGAGGCACATTGCAGTTGAGGCAGCGTTATCTTGGTGTAATTGTTGACAACTGTTGTGTCCCTTTATAACCTCTGGCTGTAAATGTGGAATGAACTTAAGTTTAAACATGAGTCCTGTCAAAAACACAAACCCTTCCATATAAAACCGTTCCTGCTGATGAAAAATTTCAAGAAAAAAAAGGGGATTTTATATATTTATCCTCTTATTATGTGATTGAGAAAGCTGCAAGATGCAGCTGTGCTGTGTGGTGTTTTGCACAATACTTGTGCAGCCAAGTGAACAATAAGAAAGACATGCAGATTAGCTTCGAGCTATAAGGTTCCTTGTAATTTATTCCCCGATGAGATGTGACAAATCAAGAGCTGCTGTGCCGATCATAGGACACTCTTGTGAAAGCGTTGGGTTTGTTCAGGCCTGTCGTATTACTGCTGATTCTGGTAAAAAATAGCACACGCTACTTATCAAAATAAAAGTACCTCAAAGTTGATGTGTTAAATAGTAACTTCCTTACGTAACCGCCACTTAGGGAACACACAGGCGGGCGGTTTTGTGCCGCTGAGCGTCAGCAGCACCTCAGACGGTTATTTAGGTCCCGCGGATAGAATGTCATGGTGTCAGTCCCTCGAATGCAGATAACCTCTGACCGAAGCGCCGCTGTGATTGGCTGTTTCCAGGTGCAGTGGAGTTGCCCTCCTACCTGGTTGGCTGCTTTGCGATGGATCGCATTGGGAGGAAGATGACTTGCGCCCCGGCACTGATTCTGGCCGGCGTCGCCTGCATGCTCATCATTGTGGTACCTGTACGTGACCTGATCATTGGAAAAACACACGATTCATGTTGCAACTTGTCAACTCTTCAGCTTTCCTCGTCCAGACACAGGATTTCCTTTCTGTTGGTGGCTGGTTTACTTGCAGAGTCAACAGTTGTATTTCTGTAGGCCGCTGCCGACAACACATTTTCCCCCTACCTATATAAAGCAAACTAAATTTACTCACTCCTGACTTAGATACAGGACACAAAAGACTCTTTCACAGGGAAATCTCATCATTTATCATTCATACTTGCATTTGGAGCGCTTTACATGGTATAAATACTGTGTTGTGCTTTATGCACTGCAGAATTGTGCACTAGCAACAAGTGACACAAGAATATCAATCTATTTTTATCACACTTCTTGTACTTTCACAGTCTGTTTGGACACTCCACTCTGGGTCCTCGATCACTCAACCCGTTGCATCTGACGTGTGTGTTCAGGGCTCTGGTCCAAGTTAGTGCTGCCCACTGTTGGGCTGGTAAACAGCTGGTAGTTAATGTTCGAGTCAATATGACCTTCGACCCTGCGAGCCATTTGGAGCGCAGCATTCGACAGATGCGAGGTAAAAGAATAGCCGCATGGATAAAATTAAGGTCGTTACGACAGCAAGCAGTAAATCTCTCCTTTCCATACCTCACTGCACTAACCTCTGAGAGGACAGCATGCTCTGCATCCTGCAGGACAGACTCACGGACTTCCACTGAATCAACTCAAGCTTTTAAACACTGCACTGTTTTTACAGTTGTGATTTTAAAGACGGAAGCCTTAAATCATCATTACAGCTCGCATTTTAACCATTGCGAGAAACTGTCCAAAAGAACCAACAAAAACTACTCCTTAAACTCTGAAAACACTGTGAGGACGCCTGATCTCTCTCATCTCCCTGACATCTCCACAGAAAATAGAAGCTCTGGCTATCGCTCTCAGCATGATCGGAAAGTTCTCCATCGCCATCGCCTTCGGTCTCATCTATCTGTACTCCTGTGAGCTCTACCCCACCATCATCAGGTATCGGAGCTCCCGCAGCCACCAAATTTTGTCTGGATGTAAAACTCTTGATGGACGTTTGACTAACTCATGTTCGGTTGTCCTGCAGGTCTCTGGCAGTTGGTAGCGGCAGCATGATGTGCCGTGTCGGCAGTGTTGTCGCCCCCTTCTGTGTGTACCTGGCTGATGTCTGGACGTACCTACCTCAGGTAATTATCTCTATGACGACCCTAAAGATCCTTTCACACACAATAGCTCAGTTTTCATATTTTTATCTTACTTTTTGGAAGTTATCCTTTCAACAGCTTGGTTGCTAAAACATTTTTTCCCCACCCTTTCAGCTCATAGTGGGAATCCTGGCCTTCATCATCGGTGTCCTGACCCTGCTGTTGCCTGAGACTTTGGGAAAACCTCTGACAAACACCTTGGAGGAGGCCGAATCTCTGGGCCGTGATCCCAAAGCCAAGAAATCTCCCCTGAACGCCAGGGAGGCGGACGGTGCGGTGGAGCTGAAATCCTACAAGGCCTGAGCTGTTCACGGACAAAAAGACAGAGACACAGACGTGGACAGAAGCTTTGGAAGGACAGAATAGATGAAGGAGCGGAGGAAGCGACAGCCGCCAAACTGCAAACCGACACATCGAGTTCAGTGTGTCGGTTTGCAGTTCGGACCATTATTTCTCGCCGTCCTGTTGGCATCACCCTCTCAGGGCGACACTGGTGCAACAAAAGAGCCAGACTGAACATGACAGCAAACCTCCATGACCGCTCGTGTTTTTGTTTGTGCAGGCTTCCTTTCTTTGCGCCCTGTGTGACCTTCTGTGCTGCCAACAGTGTTTTGATTCCCGGTAGATTCGGTGGTCATGAGTCTACAGAAGAAGCTTCCTGTCAAACAAAGAAGTCATCACGTTTGAACTGCTGCTGTGCCCATTCAGTTACCTCTCTGTGCGGATCGTCACTGGGCCTTAGGTCTTTTAAATTTCAACGCATGTCCGACATGCAACTTTTTATATCGGAACAATAGTACGCATTTTAAAGCTAAAAATGTGCTAATTTTGAGCCTTTATAGTCGGCTTTAATTTTTCCAATCTCAGGGCCTCTATATCACTGTGCCGATTTAAAGCCTCATTAGTTTACCAGCGATTCCTCGTAGTTCAAAGATGCGATGCAGAGCTTTAACTTTATTATCTGAGTGTTTGGTATACGTGTGTGTTTTTTTTGTCAACAGTAGTCAAATGAATTGATGTCCTGGTGTCATTGTGCTTTTACTGCACCTGTAATAGATGCTGGACATACTGAAGGAAGACGTACATAGAGTCAGACTTGCATCGCTGCGTTCGAGAGTCAAAATGTGATCTCCAGATGTTCGGACCAAATACAGGAATGTAACCACATCAGTGTGGAATCGTACAGCTACTCTGCAAGAGCAGAGCACACTAAGAAGGACGACGTGCTGTTAGACTTCAGCTTGTACTACAGACAAAAGTAAGGATGTTTTTTGATATCTAATTTACTTGTCGGTTGTATTTTTGTTCCTCAGTGAAATGTACACATCAGTGAGTTTGTCATTGAGTTTGACAGAAACACTGAACAGTTTGTTTGAAACTCATCTGCTGACACAATCACAGATTGAAAGTGACACTGACAGAAGACGACGAACCTTTGATTAAATCTTTTTTTGATAAAACAGCTCCTTGAAAGCGCCGTCGTTCTTTCTTTCTGTCTGTCTGAGACTTTGGGAAGAGAAAACCTAGTGCCGGAGGAGAAGTGGGGGTGTTTTTAGTTGTCGCACAAGGAATCTGCCAACCAATGCTAACAACTTCCTGTTTGCTTGGGTAAAGTGTCCCACCTCTTTAAGTCCAGCTTCCACTGCAACACCCAGCGCATAAAACCCCCTCTGTGCTCAACAACCTGCAGATGTGAGCGTGAGTGTGTGTGTGTGTGTGTGTGTGTGTTCATGTGGAAAGAGAAGTAAGAGGACTGTACTTGACTTCAACTCCCAGTTAAGTCTGATGCTCTCAATAAGAGCGCTGTTATTATCGTACCGAGGGAAGACCGTCAGGAATTTGTCTCGACTGTGTCCACATTTTGAAGACCTTGGTGGGACTAAAAATAACCTTTATTTAGAAAGTGACTCGTCACACCAGAAGGGGCATTTGAGGATTAGGGCTCGGCGACAGGGTCTAATTTAGAAGCTGGTGGAAGAAAAGTTGCACGTCGAAACGAGGATGAACAAGTCGGAGGGTCGACAAAGTCCTGGAAAGCATCACATGAACAAAAAGTGATTGTAGAGGGGAAGTTTTGCTGTTGAGCTGCTCTTATGAAGGAAAACTTGCAGTAAATTATCAACACGTCTGCGATGCATTCCTATTGAGCACACAGTCATGTGCATTTTGTCTTGAACGGGCCATTTTCAAGTGAAGCAGAGACCTCATCTGCAATCGTTAGGACATTTATTTCATAGACAGTAGAAGGATGAACTGCATTAGTTGCTGTTAACCAGTTGTTTTAGCTGTAGATCTGAACCACTGGAGACCCCCGTCATCCCAACGCCAACGTTGTTTTCGTTTCCACCAGAAAAACCAAAAATACAAATCAAACAATGTTTTCCTTCCTGAGAAATTTATCTGGAATGCAAATGAATACAAAAAATAAATTAAACTGGCAAAAAGAAAACAATGAAAAATGTACAAACAATGGAGATTAGGATGGAAGGTGATATGCAGATGACAGTCACATATTAGCTCACAGATTACTCTCTGGATGATAACGAAAACACACATGCGCTCTGCAGGAGAGTTAAGACGTTTGCGTTAACTGGGATTGGTAAGACTTCACTTTCCCATGATAATAAATCGATGCGTGAAACCTTCAAGCTCTCACCAACTACAACTGAAATTTAAGCTAATGTATTCGTCCAGTTCTGACCTCATTTTTCGGCAGAGAAGTCCAGGTCGCTTCACATAAAGTGCTGTGTCTTCGTACAGACGCGTCGCAGCAGGAACACTGATATTTGGCGAGCTCGATCTACTTTCGACTTTGGATTGCAAATTTTGGCTCCGTCAATGCGTTTTATTTTTGTTTTCCTCTCCGAGAACAGACCAAATAATTGAAATACAACCGGCTGGTTTGGTCAAACTCGATCCTCCGCGCACACAAAGTGGGAATTCTTTGAATTCATAATTGAGTGCTTACAGTTTAACCCTCATTTGTACCTAAAAATAGCTTACAAATCAAACAGAATGATATTGAGCAACCGACGCCCCGCCCCATCAACTGTGCTGTCTGGTCACAGTTACCAGAGCTCTTCATGATATTTGGCACTTGCAAAAGTCCTGGAAAACTAATATACACACTTATGGCACTTTTTAGCTCATGAAAACGTCCAGATCTGCCTACAGAACATGAATCCTTGAATAAAACTGGGATGTCTCCTGGGCAACGTTTCTGCACATGGATCCTCCAGCCAACAGCCCAGCAACCAACACTTAGGTTATGTTCTAACACGCTGACCTGCTCCCATTTTGCACAAATCTCTCCTGGAGATTACGACGACAACAGGTTGTACACATGAACCCTAAAACAAGCTCAAAGTAAAAGGAATCTTGAGTCAAGCAGACTGAGCTTAATATTATTTTCCGCTGTCCGGGATCAAATCTTAAATAGAGCGTTCATTTTTCCTTCCGAATAATCAACTCTGTAGTCCTCAGTGCTGAGTCCGTCCTATTACGAGTCAATCTCCGATGGGAAAACGCAAGTCTCAGGATGTGACAGCCCCCGAACGCACCTCACAGCCACTGAGGTTTCTGAAGGGCGGCGAGCGCTCAGACTGCCTCCAGCCACCTTCAATCGTTTCCAGCCTCACAGGCTCCGTCCTGGCCACTATTGGTGGAAGCGCTCTTAGGATTGGACCAGCCAGCTGTTGGCGTTCTCCAGGTCTGTGTCCAGCTCCTCGTCTTCGTCCAGGGGCTCCGGGGTCCGCAGGGCGAGCTCCCGCAGGAAAGCCGGGGAAAAGGCGGGAGGTTTGGAGATGGACTTGAGGCCGATTTTCTTCTTGGTGAGGTGGAACTGGTCACGGATGAAGTTGTAGAACTCGTACTCGTAGCGCATGCGGTGGTAGAGCACCTGCAGGGCCTCCAGAGTGGGCGTGTGCTTCCGCACGGTCCCTGTCATGTTCCCCATTTTCATGAAGTCTGCAGGAGGAGAAGGGGAGAAGAAATAGCAAAGATCGAGATGTCAAATGAAACCCAAACCGTTTATTTCCTGAGCAGTGTGGAAAGCAATAAAGTTCCTCACACAGTAAACAGCATTATTCAGAGCAGAGATGCATTTATGATTCCCCAGAGGATGGAGATGATGACTTTTTGACCCCCTGACTTTTTGTGGTTGGAGTTTATTATCTTTTGAATCGCATGCAGGAAATTATTCATCGAAAGTGAGTTTGTGACCTCATACTTGCTTTTTCTCTTGAAATCTTAAAGAGAAAAAATTATATCAAAATATGACTTCAAATTCTATTCTGCTCATTTTATATCATTGTGTTCAACACATTATTTCTTCCTACACTAAAATTTACTCAAAACTTAGCAGCACTGAATTTACCTTTTAACTAAATCAAATTTTTTATATACTGATACAACAAATTTGCACCTCCCCACCCCCCAAAAATTGAAAAATAAGTACATTTTAATAAAGTGGAAAAAGCAACAAAAATTAGGAAAAAATTCAGTTGATTAATGTGTAGGAAGTTTAAGAGTAAAGTTCAGCTGAGCGAAACTGCTGGTGAGTCTGTACTGTCCTTTTTTTATGTTCTCTCTGTAAAAGTCCATTTTTCACTGAGCACTCACGAGGACTCTTGAAGATGTCAACAACCCCAGAAAAGTAATGAGGTAGGAGCCTCTCCAGCAGCACCAGGACATCCTCCAGCTCCTCCAGGATCCCCACCAGGAGGTAGTTCTCCAGCACATTCTGCTTGGCCCTCTCCAAAGCCCATGTCCCTGGCTCTCTGTGGGGGGGGGTAGAAGGGAAAAACGGAGAGGTGAGAAAATGACCCGAAATCATGAACGATGATTAAGTGCGGGTGTTCCACTCGTACCTGCACTGTGGATGCTGTCCACAGAAATAGGGGATGATGTAGAAAGCTCGAGGGTTGGAGCATTCAGGGTGTTTGTCTAAGATGCACACGTTGATGTCCTGGAAGTATAAAAACAAAGGTGAGTCCTCCTTTACTCCGCTCACATTACTTCGTTTTTCCATTTAATTTTGCACGTCAAACAGCAATGACTTGTTTTCACCGCTAGAGGGAACTCTTAACTCGCACTGTGGTGAAACACACTGATAGCAATCAGCAGAGAAAGCAGCGTGCTGTGCAAAACAACATCCTGTGCCCAAAGATAAACTTCACTCTTTCACCTAAACTGCTTCACAGGAAATAGTATCCGTGTGATTTTGCACGAATTTAGGTCGAAAAAAAACCCGTCACATACTTCACACTTGCAGATTTTACGATGATGTTAAAACGAGATCAGAGCAGAACTGTGAACTTTCAAACATCCCCTTGTTATGAACGTGGGAGTTATTATGGAGGACGAAGAGGCAACAGATTAGAAACACACATGCAAGAAATGTAGCCAGCCAGCCAGCCAGCCAGCCAGCCAGCCGCTGAGTGCTGGAGAGCCAGCAGTCAAATCCATGTCAGGTGACGCAAGTCTTACCGATGGCAACAAGTCCCGAGCAACAAAACACACCACAAAATGACTCACGCACACGTATGTGCCACATGCCTGCACTCAGCCACACAGTAGCACCGGGGCTCCGTGCATGAGGCAAAACATGCTCAGGAAGAGAAGGAGCTGGACGCGGGACGCTTTCGTGCAAAAGCTCGACCTTTAGATTTACGCCTTGATAGGTTTGGTAATGGCTGATTTAAAGCAGAGCAATTTGTCAGAGCCGACACTGAGGCCAGTACGGTTCATCGCAGAGATAAGACGCACTCATTGGGGGGAACTGGACCTTCTCGGGAGGACGCAAGCTGCTTATGGGGGGGGGGGGCTTGGCGTGAGGGGCCTGCAGGTAAACACAGGGGAATTGGGGGGGTCTGAGCTGGAAAAGCACATTCCGGCAGGACTGCTGACATGCATCCAGGCATCACGTGAGTGCCACTCGTTTTGAGTCACAGTTCTGATTTTGGATCTGTTCTTACAGTTTCATTTTGATGGTTTATAATCTTCATTTGACAACAATTCTTCGACTGGTTATTGACAATTTTTTCAGCACTGTAACAGTAGTCGTGCTTGAATAAAACTCTCTACTTTTAGATACACCCCTCCCCAACAAACAACCAATTTACATGGAAAACGACAGAGGAAACAGGAACTCAGTCCCGAGATATGAACCAGATGCTGCATGTAAGGACGAGCCTTGATATGATATCATCTCATTTTAAAAACAGAACGACAGGGAGGAAATCTGGTGAAGAAAAGGCCGAGTTCGAAACCTTTGACACCAGTCGTTTCGCTCCGATGTGTGTCTGAGTCGCGGTGGAGGTGGTGGTGGGGGAGGAGTGTGAACGCCTGAGCTGGGACGACATCCATTATTCACTCGGTCGGTAATTCTCCTCGCAGCCGAATGCTGCGGCACAATCGCGCGTCTGATTCACCAAGCAGCTGCAGGGCTGGTTTGAACTTTATGGCTGAACACTCTCGGTTGCACTTCGCACTGGGAACAGGAGTTATTGGTGATCAGTGGAGCGGACCAACACAAAATTTCTTCAAAGCAACCACAATGGAACCCCGAGAGGAAACGCCAGCGCGCGGCGCCAGCATTGTCCCATTGTCAGTGTGCAGACATTATTACAATTTCCAGAGTAATTTGTTGCTCGTCTTGTGTTTCATTATTCAGAGAGCGAGTGTGTCAGTGGGTCCACCGCAATTCATTATGAGCCAGTCTCTTTGCTCCTAATAGACGGAATAAAAAACAACTGCGGCCGCTCACTCTGAAAGGAGGAGGCCACGCGCAGGGACTCAAAGGGGGAAACTCGAGTTATCGGTCGGAACTCGAACGTTAATGCGCCACGTTCACGCGACATTTCGCCTATTTCACACTTGCAGCGGAGCCAAAAGCTCCTAAGAAAAACCGTTAGGAATCAAATTAGAAACAGAGAAATAAGTCGGAGCCAGAAACAATAAAACGGAAAAATGCGCACAGGAAGTGACACGTGTGACGGCGTTCCCTGACACACACGTCCCACTGCCAGGAAGTCCCTCCTCCTCCGCCACCGCCTCCTCCTCCTCTTTACTTTGACACAGGACCCTCATGCCTCCACATTTAGGGGGCTTCTGGGAACACAGCCACAACTCTTTATATACAACTACGCACAATCAAATACGCACACATTCACACACGTACGGGCAGACAATGTGCACTCTCCTCTGAAAGCCCACATTAGTAGTTTGAGGGGAGCTCCTGTGTGCACACCCGGACTTATTGTTCCTATTCTTCCTGTGGATTAGACCAACCGAGCAGTCACACAAACTGTAGCGAAATCGGCCCTAATCTGCACAATGCTCTCCCGTTTCAATGAATGGAATGTCGACTGAATTAAATCAGCAGTAATTGATGATGTAAACTTTTCCCATGGGACATCTGGCCTCGCTTTTCCACCGGAGAGCATGGGAGCGCTGCATGTGGGTCAGATTGCATTGAAAACAGCCATGATTGATTCCACCGACCACCTGAGGGCAGCAAAAACAATCCACCTCAATGAGTTGGGAAGCGCTCACAGGTAAAAGGCAAAGCGAGACTCTGCTTGTGCAAATAAACACGTCAATTCAATAATGCTCTTCTTTCAGTCCTGTGATACTTCTGAACTTTACATGGACAGAAATCGGCATCGTTCAGGGATCAGATTCGGAGCAGAAACGTCCCCCCGTTTAAGACCACCATAAAGGAGCCAGTTCTATTGCTACATTCTTTCCTACATCTATAACTCCAACAGCTTCAAACTGTCCTCCTGAAGTCCCTAATTGATATGTACATTAAATGATTTAAGATTACAAGGAGTCTCGATTGTAGGTGCTTCGTATTTCGACACAAATCACAGAAGTCCATTAAAATGACACAAACTCTCTTTCTGTGTCTCCATAAATCACTGACTTGACTAAATAACAGCTGATAGATGAGAACACTGATGTGTCGGTGGTTAATCACACCTCAGGCAAACCTTTCTCTTTGTGATCCCCGGCGTGCCCGTGCATGACTGACACCACTGCAGGTTCTAAGTACAAAAGTACACATATACTTTGTACATTTCATGTGATTACTTTGCGAATCTAATCCGATCAGAAGGGTATTTTTGAGCACTGATGGAGTGTGTTTTCTCCCAGGTTCTGCACACAGACACTGGCTAAAAACTGTTTTAGGTCATTGAAAATGAAGTAATTTCCAAGATAAATGAATCATTACACATAACTACTTTAAATCAGTGCATTTCTTGTCCCAGACTGATTCAGAGAAACACCAGCAATTAAAGTCCTTCGTGACAACTGATGCCAGGTCCGCGAATGACGCGTCTTCGTACATTGTGGACGTCTTTGTACACTGTGGACGTATGTGTGCGTAGAAAAGGGGTGTGGGCACGGACGGAAAATCGGAGGCGACCACAGGAATGCCTCGGCAACACGTGCATCAGGTTCCCTCGGCCCCGGCGAGCCCACTGACAGTGTTCTTTCATTGACACCTCTCGTACGCAGCCGGCTCAGGGCAGGCAGGGCTAATGCTCGCCAGCCAAGGGATTTATCCACCCCTGCTCTGAACTGTTGCTGTCGACATGGCGAGCGGCGCATACGGAGAGACGCCTGGAAACGCCATACTTGTGAGGACAATCAACTGGGCTCACCCATGGAGGACGTCGACCCATTAACCTCCTTAAAGCTGATATTTACACTGACATTCAGGGAAATAACCATTTGTTGCAGTTAAAATATTGCAGAGAAATAATTGTGTCTTCGGAGCAACTCAAACAACAATTGTACATTTTAAGGCTCCTCTTTCACTGAATCTCTCTTGCTTATCAAGTTATTGTCCATCCAAGTACCTTCAAAAAGGATAGAAAGATCTATTTCATATATTACAGGAGATTACTTTGACCCTGCGTTTTTTTAGTGGCCCTGGTTTTCAGCGGAGACACTTTCAGCAACTGTTACAGAAGCTCATTGTTCTTGTTTGCAGATATAAGTTTGCTCACCACTTCGAGCTGTTTTTGCCGGTTAAGTTGCATAATTTGTACGACATAAAACCAAGCGCACCAGAGAGAGAGGATGAAAGACACAGCAGAGCAAAGCAAAACATGATCTGAAATATTCATCAGCAACTTCTACGCAAGAGTAAAAAATAAGATTTATATGAACTTGGTGTAGATTGAAAGCCTGTTTGATGCTTTTCTGGGCCTGTTCAGTCACTTCGGTAACGTGGCTAAACAACTTAAACAAGGCAACAAATTTCTGATTCGAAACAGTGTGAAAAGAGAGCTGGTCCTCACAAGCATAGGAACTGAATGGACACACACACACGCAACCCCCCACACACAGGTAAACCAGTCTGAAGCAGCACGGCCTCCCCCCTCCCCTTTAACTGTAGCGAGGGGCCCCCGCGGTCTGCATACTTTAATAACTCAACTCACATGGTTGAAAACTCCGGGGAAAGCGGTGCAGGACTTAATTACAGCCAGTCAGACTCCAGCAGAGTGACATTCACTCCTCCTGTTAGACCCTCAGCCCCTCACACGGTGGGAGGGTTGATGGCACAGAGAAGAAGTCGCTCTGCCAGCTTTGGATTGTCAATTAAATTGCTCAACTAATCCTTGTTTCCAGCTTTGTTTGGTTTATCTTGATGCAAAATCTCCAATGTTGTTGATCTTGTAACGGGGGAATCCCAGTCCCCCCCCAGCTCCTCAAACTGTCCTATATGCTACAAACTCTGTGTTTAAGTTTTCCTCGCTGTAAGAAGTTCACTGAAATTAAAAACAAGCTTTCAAATTACAGTAAGTGTGGATCAAAAAACGTTCCACGGTGTGAAATATCAAGTGAGCCGCCTGCAGGCCTACAGAGCTCTGTGATACAGCTGCAGGACACCCAGTGTCTGATGTGGCGACTCGGCTCTCTCATTGGGATCATCATCAAATTTAAAGATCGGGTGAACGTCAGGCTGCGAAAGCCTTACGATTCTCCCTCCTCCCTCTAGCAGTGCCACATGTGGAGTGCCTTCAAATGGGGGGGGGGGCGCATTGCTTTAATAATTTAATTACACTCGAGTTTAAGGCAAAGTTTGTCTGGAAATAACAACAAGCAGAGATACACAAGTCTCGGAAGAAAAGGATCAGATGGCTCACAAATGTCAGCGGCATTAAGATCTTGGACGGATTAAAACGCGTTTACGCACAGACCTCCACATGCATTCCTCAGTCTATATGCGTCAGTAATTACAGTCTCAGAATAAGACATCAGCCTAAAACACCTCATTTCATGTCTCAGCTGAGTATCGGGTTCAGGAACCAGCTGGCGTGGGACCAAAATCGGGATTAAATCACTTTTACTGTCGAGCACGCGACTCGGTCATGTGCCTCGAACGCTGCAAACGTCTGGTCCGCTCAGACTGTCAGCGGCTGCAGCTCCCATTCAGCCAGCGTCAGGAGTGAACGGGTCTGTGGGGGTCCAGATGAGACACAGACAGACTAACACATAAAGTGTCAAAATGCGGGCGCTCGCGTTCTTGGGATCACAGCAACATCGCAACCGAATGCGGTGAATCCACAAAAGCCGCAAGTGACGGCTGAAGTTTACAAGCATGTGGTTGCGAGCGCTGGATCTGTGTTGATGCTGGCGAATGAACTGAACGCTGCACCAAAACGGAGGAAATTTGTTCTATTAACAGGGAAATAAACAGGCTGTCCAACAGTATGAAACTTATTGCCAGGAAGCTTTTTTCTTTTTTATCTTGTTTGACGATTTTGTGGAGTCTGAAACGTAGATTACTACGTTAGTGGAGACTGAAATGGAAAAACCAAAGATATTTCACATGTTTTGGCGGTGAGGTTGTTGTTTTAGGGATCAGGTTACATTCTGGTGATCGTGAGGGTCATTACCTAGTTTGGCACTGTGGAGCAGTGGTTAGTACTCGTGCATTTTCTTCCTGAGCTTGTTTTATCTTGAAATACATCCAGTTTCTCTCATATAAATGAAAAAAAGCATCATCTGCTGACAAAGTCTGGAAAAAAAAACAGTGCTTGTTATTCTCACCAGGTATCTCTCATCATCTTTCATGGACGGCGTTCGGGTGAGGTGCAGCTGCTCGCCTCGCCAGTCACCGAAGCGGCGGAAGAAATAGTTGGAGACGAAGCGGTTGATGGGGTCTCTGATGATGTTGATGTAGACGGGCTGTTCTATCCTGAACCTGAGAAAAAATAAAAAGAAGAAAATCAGAGAGAACGAAGTTGTGGTGTGCATAAATACCACCGAACCAACAGGAGTAGGTTTATCGTTTGTGTTGCTGTACCTGGTGAAGTTGAGATAGTGAACATGTCGTGTGTAGAGGTACGGCTGTGGCAGGACACTGATGTTCTTCATGAGATCCACCTAGAAACAAACACACACGACGTTGGAATCGACCAGGATTTCGTCTGAACCAAACAAACGAACAATGACGTGTCGCTGGTTTGTCTGCGTCACATTATTCACCAACGTACGTCTCGTCGTCCTGCTGACATGCTACTCTCCAAAGCTCCACAGGAAAAAAACAGCGTCCAACAGGCTGATCTGCTGCTTGAGATGTTTGTCTGACGTTGCTGCAACAGAATTCTAATTTTCAGTCTCTTAAATGTTCCCACATTGAAGCAATTGAGGGCGAATAATCACTCAAATCAGCGGACGTCTTTTGACCTTTGAAAACTTTCGTTTGACATTCACACTTTCATGTGGAATTCGAGAGCTTCTTGAAGCATCTTTGTGAGGTGTGCGCAACGGCGACTCGTTTCTCCTTCGATGCTTTTCAGTGTCACAGGACTCCTCAGTCCCGTCCAGCCTCGCACAAGAATTACTGAACACTCAGCTTGTTCTTTTATTCATAGGAATCACTTTGTTTTCTCCTATAGCTTTTGTCAGCCTTCATCAGCCAAGGACTTTATAGGTGGAGATTAAACGTCAAGACTGGTTGGTTCAGTCTATGTCAGGAATGACCAGAGGCAAATAAAAAAAATTGCACATTCATCAAAGAAATGAAAACAAGGGCAATCAAGCACAGCCATGCGTATCTTACAAGACCCATTTGTCTTCTTAATTTTAGAGTTTGAAAAAAAGACTAATTATTCTGCGCCCTTGCCTTTCCCATTAGCTCCATGACTCATGGTTTCCTGCAGACTTGTCAATGAGGGAAAGCCTCTGAAAATCACCATGTTCCATGTTGCAATCCCCCCGATCGTTAATTGGACAGCAGCATTGAAAGCACGAGGACATGATCCCTGTGGAGACCTGAGCTGGAACTGAATGATCATAGTGTGTTCGGTCCCTGCAGCACCTCGCTGATCTGCGTTAAAAAAGGGACGCAGAGATATCCTACAAGAGCTACGGAGGGGGGGGGGAGCGAGCGAGCGAGCGAGAGAGAGAGAGAGAGAGAGAGAGCGAGCGAGAGAGAGAGAGAGAGAGAGAGAGAGAGAGAGAGAGAGAGAGAGAGAGAGAGAGAGAGAGAGAGAGAGAGAGAGCGAGAGAGAGAGAGAGAGAGAGAGAGAGAGAGAGAGAGAGAGAGAGAGACTGACGCACACGATAACAAAACGCGGGTAGAGAACGGGCCAAGTTACACTGGATACAAAAGCAAACACACACGAAGGTAGCGTCTGAACACCACATGTGGTGACAGAACCCCTCTGTCATGGCTTTAAAGGCCAAAGCGGAGCTACGCAGGGTGGGGCGGGGTCACCGGGGTCACCAGGTAGCCCTGAAAAGCTCGCGGTTTATATCAACTCCTTTGATCACTTTGTGAATGCACTTGACTTGTGTTGTGTTGCTGAATGCCGTGATGTCATGAAGGCAATGTCTACGTCAGCGTTATTCTCATGCCAAGAGAAAGGCACCAAAGTGGTCCGCCACAGGGTCCACCCTCTTCTTAAGCTTTATTATATGGCTCTCAGCAGCCCAGCAGACAACAGGAAATGACCTGCAGAAGGTGGCGAGTGTGGCTGGACGCATCATAAACAGACAGAAGAATTAATGTCAGAGTGACTTAAAAAGATTAAGAAATTAGGGGAAAAATCTGCAATCGATATCAGAATATCAACCCTCAGTGGGACTCTTCTGTTTTCTCCACACTGAACTCGCGAAGTCTCTCTCCGAGGAGCAGGCAGCTGAAAGACCTCCATTGTGCTCAGCATTTGTCCATCTCTACGTCTGCGGTTCGCAGGAACGGCAGCTTTGCCCGCTGGTGAAAGAGCTCGACAACCGAGCCGTCTGCGAGGAAGAATTGTGGCCACAAAGACGTTTTATTAAATGAGATGTGGGAAACTGGAACCTCCGCCGAAACTCCTTGGAGCTGCAGCGAGTTGAACGTGACGGAAAAGAAGATTTGTACAAGCTGTTTTTGTTGCACCACTAATGCACAAAATCAGTTGCGAGGAGTGAAGAACAGAAATGGAGTCGAGTGTTAGAGGAGGAAATTGAGTTAGCGGCAGACGGCGAATGTGATCGAACAAACGGCGAGTGGCTTCTTCAGGTCGTCGCATTAATGCTGCCAATATCTCTGAGTCCAATTTCCTCCAAGACTTATTACTCCGCTTTAGAGGGAGCTTTCTGCTCAGTCTTTACAATTTCCACAAGCCTCTGTATTAACAAACCTCTGTGGCCACAGGCGACGGTCAGCTGAGGGACCGTCTCAATGTCCTGCTCTTATAAACTGAGCATAGGCACCTGTTATGTCATCGCATCGCTGTTTGGATAGGAACAGTAATATGTATACTTGTTTATGTACACAGAGCAGTTAATCTGAGGCCCCAGTCACATTCGGGCTTCACACCCTCCCTCTTTTCTATAAACTCAGTACATTTCCACTCACTCTGCTCCTCACTTTCAGCCGATCCGCTGCTGCGTTTACACGCCAAAAGCTTTCATAAGCACTCTGGAGTTTATATACATTTACACACAGGTCGGAACCGCCATCGGCGAATAATTTATCTCTATTTTATAGAGAAAGTTTGGGACATTTCCACACATACATCCTGTTTGATGTGCAGACGCAAAATGCGACACCCACCACTTTGGTCCGTCTGGCCAGACCCCCCCCCCCCCTGCCGGTCATTAACCGGGGAGAGCAGAGGGGAGAAAGTGGAGGACAGTCTGAGATTCCAGGCATACCTGCAACCCCCGACACCTCCTCCTCCTCCTCCTCCTCCTCCAGCCTGGTGGTATCCGCTCATCAAGAGAAGAGGCCAAAACCACACCAGGCTTTAACTGCTGCCCCGGGTTCAGCCTAATCCAGCCTGTCACTACACCGTACAGCGAGTATCAAACAGGAGCCTGATCGCTAACGGCCGACGGGGGAGTTCAGGTGCCCCACAGTCTGTTTCTCATCTAAGTCTGAAAGCACACGACAGAAAATCTGCTGCTTAATGTTTTTGGCGAGACGACGTCCCAGATTTATGCCACTGAATGCACTGAAAATAAGTTATCACTCTCTCTCTCTCGTTTTTTTTTTTTTTTGAATGAAGCTTTTCCACTTTTTAGTCGTCCAGGAAATGTTTGCAATCCCTCTCTTCCCTCCCCGGCTTTCCTTGGCGCTGAGGAGGGATAGATGGGTCACTATCCTGGAGCCGCCGGCTTGTCTTGGGGGTTTTTTTTCCGCAAAAGTTCCAGACAAATAAGGTACCTTCGTTCTCTGGCAACCAGCGCGCGAGACATCCACCTCGGGCAAAGCCATTAACGCCCGGGTGGAAGAGCCGGCGGGGACGCCGTCCAGGCGGCGCAGCGCCAGGCCAGAACCACAACTGATGAGTTCAGCATCTCTAAACTTAGGCGACATGCATCTGCATCTACATAAGTCAACACGCACGCACACGCAGCGAGGTACGCTGGCACACACACACACACACACACACACACACACACACACACACACACACACACACACACAAAGCTGGCGACACATCCAAATGCATCACTCGCCGACACAAACGCAGGCATACAGTCCTGCGCACAGTCGGTCGGAGGAGCGACGCTTGGAGCGTTCACAGAGATGTTTTATACCCAGAGAATTAATGAGACGAACAGTGGTGGGCCTCCGTGGGCGCAGCCAGCATTTCAATTTTCTGATGAACGAGTAAACAAGGAACTATTTCAATATTGGCTCAACATTTACATCAAATCGCTCCGTAAGGGTTGTACATTTTTAGCATTGGCTGACCGTTCACACTTTCCTCGCTGCGACTTATTCTCACGGGATGCTTTCGGGGGGAGAGGTGGTGTCAGAACGCAGGGTTGGTTTCCGATGGAGGAACTTTCGCGACGGGACGGCGAGCAAGGGCGCCGCACCACAGGGAAATGTCCCTGACAACACTTCATGGATGTGTGACCAATGTGTGACTCATTCATGTTGCGTTCAGTCGGAAGGAGATAAAAACGATGCAGCAATCAGTGTTGCAGGAAATGTGTTGGGACAACATTGGGTAAGATTTCCTCACGCTTACTTCTATTCTCCACGGATAATGGCAGTAAAACTGGCAACTGTTTGAGGGAGATGTCACGTTTGAAGCATTGCATTTCTTTCATCGTGCCAAGCTGCTCCATCCCGCAGCTCTCACCTGCTCATGTTTGGTGAGGCGCGTCTTGTTGTGGATGTCCGAGGAGATCAGCGTGAACTGGTGCTTCTCAGACAGTAACTTCAGCAGGATGACCACCGTCCTGCTGCCGCACTTCCCCACACGGTTGTAGACCACCTGGCTGGGGAACGGCAGCACCTGGGAGCGTGGACACGCACGTGCACACAGATTGAGAGAGAAAAAAAAGAGGAAATGCGTGAAACCCAACTACTTTTTTATTGACAGTTGGTCAATTCTATCAATATATTCAAAAGACCAAACACAAACAAGGCAAAAGTGTTGAAAGTAGCAGTAAAACCGGGACAGAAACAGTGAGGTTTTCATGGCTCCTCTTCCGTCGTTGACCTCTGCTTCTCACTTGTGTTTCTCCTGAGGCTGGACTCACTTCACCACATTAAGACATCGGCCATCAACGGCACAAAACGCAGTAAAAAAAAACACAGTGCAGTCATGCGTGCCTTCATCCATTTCCCTCAGATCCTCTTTTCCCCGCTGAGCGTAATGAGTCAGATTGCCGTTTCTGCACAGCGATCCTGATGCAACTTCCCAACCGTTTGTTACGCACACAAGCTGCGGCGCACACTCGTATACACCTCATGACTCACCAATTAAACAAGTAGCTCTGCCATGATTCACAGGCTCACATGGAAGAAAAAACAGAAGTGTTATCTGTGCTTGAAAGGAGGGGAAGTGGAAGCTGACATGCAGAGTGAGAATGAAAACTCATTTCAGCACGAAGGCCAGCAAGAATGCACTAATTTGGCAATTATCCCCGAGGGCCCGCGAGGTTTACACAAGTGGCCCCAGAAGAATGAAGGCGATCCGAGCGAATCTAGAGGAGAGAGCGGGAGTGGTGGAGAGTGGAGGACAGTTAAAGGATTAAGAGAGAGAGAGAGAGAGAGAGAGAGAGAGAGAGAGAGAGAGAGAGAGAGACGCCATCTGGCTGACTTCCTTTAAAAAAGACGGAGATCTAAGACAAAACGCACGCAGACTTCTGTTCTTATCATCATGAAATCGTTCCACTGTCACCTCACGAGAAGCTTGTCAGTAAATCATGTCAAAAAAATGCGACAGTGACAAACTTCTGTCGGCATTCCCGGTCTGGACTGGGAGGGGGCGGCTCTCGCTTCTCCCAGAGGGTCTTCTGGATTTTTGAGGGGTTCGTTTTTGGAGGCAAATCTGAACGGCGTGATCACAAAGTGGACCAGCTTTGTGAAAGACTAGAACCTTTAAAGGCTTTTCAGGATCAGTGGGAACATTCGGCTTTTTGCTTCATTTTGACTCTGAAGTTTGAAGGATCTTCAGTCAGTATCAGATCTTTTTTGGGGGGGCAGAGCGCCATCTCGACTTCACAGCGCTCAGCATGGGCGCGCACGCTCGCTGGTTTTGGTCCCATCCCTGCCAAAAGCGGCAGTCCCACCCAAGCTTCCACTCAGTAAAAACAGCAAGGGCCTCTTTGACTGTTTGCCAGAACCCAGTGGAAAGACAGAGGATGCTTATTGAAGCTGTCAAAGAAAGAGGAAGGAATACATAAAACGAGAGGTCAAATTGTCGGAGCGATCTGTCACTCAGCTGACAGGTCACCGCTTTCAATTCACTCCTCCTCTTCGGTTTTCCAAGAACCGGAGCGTCTCCGTTAGAAATGAACTGGTTTGACACCATTTGAAGGAGACATATGGGGGAAATGTTGGCAAATAGATGAATGCAAAAATCTTGTGTGCTTGTTCAAGCTTATACAAGTGTTGACGGCATGTTGCAGCTTGCGTCACTGAAAGCAGCATGAAAAAAATGTCTGAGACGCCCATAAGTCAAAGTTTAGTTATTCATGAACACGAACATAAAGATTATTTAAATGATGGAGCAAAAATAATGTTAAGGAGACTCGTTTCTACTAAATTTAGGGGAAGATTTCAGCATTCAGACTGCTGGCAAAGCGCCTGCAGTGTTTGCCAAGCAGACGTCTGAAGCTCCTGACAATAATGAGGGGGATGAAATGCATGCAGCGTCTCACAGGATGCTCCTCCCAGCTGAAATCATGACAAATGAGTGTGTCACACTTCTAGCGGCTCGCAGTTGAATAACGCAGGAATAACATCGGCAGTGCCGTCGAAAGTCCGAGTCCCGCCGGCATCAGAGGTCGCCCTCTCAGCGCCGCTATTGTTGTTTTCGCTGCACTGGGCCCACGTTACTGATGCACGGCGCGAGACACGTCTGCAGGGCCTGCAAGCGGTTCTGTCACCATCACGTCCAGGGTGTGAAAAGTGTTGCATAAGAGGGACTGTTTTCCATCTGGTGTCTGATTCTTGTTGTGCCATTATGGCTCTGATGTCAGCTGGTATCAGGCAGGACTGGAGTGAACGAGCAGTCCTGCACCTTTCCTCCCTGTCACTGCTCGTTCCTGCGTTTTTTTCTTGAAACCGGGGGACAAATTCCCACTGAAACCTTCGATGACATCGCGGTGTGTTTCCACGTTTTTCAGACGTGACACGAGTTCAACAGACACATCAATTTCCCTCCTCACTCGGAGCCTGACCGCCGATCTCTGCTGCGAATGAGCATCATTCTCCGAGCTGTCGCCTTCAATCATCTGACAGCGGGGCTGAAACATGCCCCGCTCTGCCACATATCACGACCTCCGTCCACGCCAACGCACACACATTACACACGCGCGTTTCCTGCAGCAGGCGACAAAAACCCAGACCGAAGCCAGCCTGCTCTCGGCCAGGAAACGTCGCTTCACTGCCTGCTCTCAGGTCTGGACTGGGTTCATCGCTCTGTGCCGTCAAGTGGCTCATCCCACGCTGAGCGCAGAGCGCCGTGTTCAGGCTTTAGTCAAGGCACAGCGGACATTCTCAGCACTTCCTCTCATTAATGACCGATCCATTCAACTGGCCTCCCACTCGGGTACAGAGCTGAGAACTCTCGCAGCTCTCACTGTCCAATCAAGTGTAACTGTTGTGGATTTAAACACTGATTTTCAATGAGTCAGAGGAAAGTGTGTCACTGACGACACCAGTTTTTAATCTTTTAATTTAAATGTAAAGGAAAAAAAGGTCTCGAAACGTCAGGAAACTTCATATTCATCAGAAACAGCCGAAATTAAACTCCTTTTAAGAGGAGAGCAGTCTTAGGCAAAAAGTGCTGCAGTGACAGAAACACATGTAGGAGTTGCAGCCATTGAAGAATGAGAAAAATGTTCAGAAAAGTGTGCTGTGAAGTGATGGAGAGACGATTTCTGCACGTGTCAGATCATCGAGGGGCATTCCTCTCATGTTTCTATGTGAACCCGGACTCCAAACTATTTTCTAAGTTCTGTGGTTTTTCCAAACTCCCTCATTGAAAGTGAGCTTTCAACTTTCTGATCCGTCTACTTTTAGCAGAACCTCGGCTCTCTGCAGCCCCAACTGCAGATCAATCGGCGGAGCAGCAGGACGTCAACAGGAGGGAAAAAAACAGGTCCTGAAAGATGCGTCTGATGCACTGCCTGCCTGACACGGCGTTGGCGTTGTCTGTCTGCGAGGAGATATGGCGGCTGATAAGGAATCAGTCAGAGTGACACGCTAATGTATAATCACTGTCAGGACGGTCTGTGCATCTGGAGGCTGCGCGCGCGGCAGCTGGTGTCCAAGTCGCTCCAGCAGCCTGAAAAGCGCCGGGCAGCAGTTTGATCGCAAACTCAGAAGAGACGCGTAAAAAACAAGTTTATATCGTCGTTTATTTGAGCAAAACGGTCATCGATTGGCCCCACAGCTCACTTCAGGATGAAGTCGCGGGTGTGGAGGGACAGATGGAGTGCTGGATGGATTTATCGAGGGTTCAAAAAGGTCCGATTCCAGTTTGAGAAACGAGCGTGTGGGGGGGACATCAAACTTTTAACCAATTACCAGTGTGAGAAAAACACAATTTGGCCTCCGTACGCTTGAAACTTTAATCGAGATCAAAGACTTCACCAGCTTCAGGCCTCATAGTTTCACATATTACCCCCAGATTAGATTAGTTGTTGTGTTAAAGCTGATTACTGAGACTCATGTGAAACATTTGTAGGTTCAACATGGCAAAAATTAGGCTGCAGAGTTCTCCTTCTCTTCAAAATAAAAGCCCAGAGTTTTGTGTTTGTGTAGGATTGTTTCCAAGATATAGGGGAACGTGACACACTGAAACAGTTTCGGGTACAAATGGAGGAGTTTCCCTTTGAAAACTGGCGTAATTGTAACTTTGTACGTTGACTGGATCAATCTCCACAGCGGCCCAGTCAGCCCCAGCTAAACCTCATCCAAATAACACCTCAGTGTGGCTGCCTGGCTTGTCTGGCCCAACAGGTTCTGAACACACAGCTCGCAAACAAAATCCAGATGTGACCTCGCTAAAAATTACAACAGCTGTCAGCGTCCCACAAACACAAGCAAAAGCTGCTCTCTCTGAATTCGATCGAGCTCTCAGGTTAGAAACGTGCCGAGTTATGAACGCCTGTCGAGACGGCGCACAAACGCGCTCCTGAATCGGAACCAAAACAGGAACACGGGGGATTAAACGGGGCGTGAGGTGAAAACGAGGTGATTGAAGCGGCAGACAATGAACAAGAGGGCAGGCGGAGGAAGAAAGCGGCTGGCAGCGGGAGAAAGAGGCAGCACAGAGGAGAGATAGTCCTGCAGACATGCAGCTGGATGAATACAAGGCCCCTGTGTCCGCGCTGTACGCCGGCGAGGGCGAGCGCGTTCAAAGCTTTACTGTAGCGCTCAAGCCAGGTCGAGCTGCTATTTAGAGGCGGTTTGCACGCAGCTCCTCCACACAGACCTCACCCTTATCCTGGCCCGGATTGCAGGGTAGCACATCACAGAGCGGAGACGTTGGAGAAGATTAAAGGGGGAGGAAAAAAAGAGAGGGAGGATTGGATTGAATGGGGGGGGGGGCAGGGACGATGGGAGAGATGGAGAGGAGAACTTACTTCTGGGGGAGGGTGTCCGTGGTCGTCCAGATACGTGGATTCACCTGCAAGAAGAGACGCAAGGTTACAAAAATGTACATTCATTTCAGAAGGTGAAGTGACAGAGTTCTGTACATGAAACTCAAGTCACTTCAGCCCAGCAGCTGACCCCTTCACGCCCCCCCACCTCCCCCCATCACAGTCACACAAAGAACAAAGTGGAGCTCTACTCTATTAAGTGTAAAGATGATGTAGCCTATATAAACAGTTTAAAGAGCACTGTGGAGCTGCTTCACGTGGAAACAATGGAGGTCATTCA
Organism: Malacoctenus gilli; assembly: GCA_032164315.1. NCBI lineage: Eukaryota > Metazoa > Chordata > Actinopteri > Blenniiformes > Labrisomidae > Malacoctenus > Malacoctenus gilli. Next base: position 3,295,805 of record JASSRZ010000020.1, read on the forward strand.
ACGTCCTCCTGACACTGAGGGTCTCTGCTCATCTGTCTGCCAGCACTCGCTCTCAGGGACAAGACAAATCAGGAGTTTGTGCGTGTGTGTGTGTTTGCGTGCGAGTGTGTGTGTGTCTGGAAGTTAAATAAAAGTACGAGGAGTGAAACCAGGAGAGAACAATCCCTCTTTATGGCTCTGATGTGATCCAGAACACAGATGCGAAAAAACACAAAGTGATGCATTAAAACACGCGCTGGTCAAAGTTTCCTTCTTGGCACAAAGTCAGACGTCACTACGAGTTTAGGCGCGATGTCCCCGACTCTCCGTGTCTTGTTTGTGCTTTAAGTCCTCACTGTCCCACAGAGATCAGCTCTGCTTTGGCTTGTTGACGTATCACTCACACACAGTCAGAGTCGCTCGCTGTTCCCTGCGTGTTGTGGCTCATTTATTCGTCGGACATGAACGCTGACGCGGCGGCAGCGCTCTCGCCCTCAGGTGTGCTTCACTCTTTTTTTCCTCCTCCGTCTGCTTTTCAGTGTTTTCCGTGAGGAATGCCGAGTGCCGACATGTGCTCGCAGCTCTTCTCTGAGGCATTCCAGGTCAACGCAGGGCGAGGATGCAGCGAGGCAGACAGCGCCGCTCCTTCCTCTGTCATCCATCACAGACAAACACCCGCCTCCTGTGTGTGCTTCTCATTAGTGTTTTGGATAGAGGATTGGAACTCATTTTTTCCAGGGCACGAGGCTCGTAAAGGCTGACAGCTGCCCTCCGCCCCCACCACCCATGGAGGGAGAAAATCAACTTAAAGAGCCACTGTACACTCCACTGTACTCATTGACCCTTTGTCCTCTCGTCCAACACTGAAAATCAGAGGAGACGACGACAGACTGGCGGGACGACTCGTCCCGCTCAGGAAACTCCAAACTAATTTCGCTGCACTGAGCGAAACTTATTAAAAGTTGATAACTCTGACGTCACGTTGATCCCTGCAGGCTCCACTGCAACTGGACTGTCTGTGCAGCTCCAAGTGACCACGCAGAGGAGCCGTTTATTGGAGAAAGGCCTCAATTCTTTGTTTTCTGGTCTTTTTTGGATCTAATCATCGGTCGAGGAAAGACGATTATGTGACGTAACCGAGCAAAAAGAGCTCAGCTGCAAAACAATCTAATATTCTGACTTATTTCTCTGAGTCATGATTTGTAAAACAGAAGCATTTGAATACATAAAATGAAGAATTATTATGATTTCCAGTTTAATGGTGTGAATTTCTGCAGCGGTTTAAAGCAGAGAAATAAAATCTCTGCTTTGCTCCAGTGAGCTTGTGGTGTTCAAGCCAGATTTTTTTCACATATTACCCCTTTAAATGCAAGCAGGCTTCATGGGTCATAATTGGTCAAGTGGAAAAACTGAAGCGCAAACTCACAAACCTGAATGAGCACCAAAGTCACGTCCCAATGTTCATTATTTGTCTTTGGTGTGTTTGTGTGTGCGTAAGTCGGCGGGTGATTGACAGCGAGACTAACTGGAGTGTGGGTCTGCATCGGTATGTAGCTAAATGGTTAATTGGATTACTGTGTCACAAGATCGACGGACTCGCCTCTGGTGAAGAACAGCTGCACAACTATTCCAGAGTTCAATGATTTAAACAAAACGCAAAAGTGAAGCAACATAAATCACGTTTAAGTTTTAATTAGGGAGAATTTGAGGCAAAATGTGTAAGTTTAAAAGCCAAATTAGAGGCTGCTGAAGATTTCATGCTTTTTTCTCTGTGACTGTTTCTTTTTCTCATTCAGGAAAAAAAAAAAGGTCGTAAATACAAATGCATGATCAGCACAAAAAGGAACAAATACTTTACAGTTTGTCCTGAACAACACATGCAAGCAATCCAAGCTGGAAGTTAACACGGCGCATCTTCAAGCTGGGACGTAATGAAGTGTGATTTACACAGCAGCTAAAGAACTCTGTGAGGCCGATTAATGCCCGTAATTTTATCTTCTCCACCAACGTGAAAACCAACAGGAACTAATCATCATAATGAGACGCTGATGAAGGACTCCCGCCGCTCCGGCCGACGATTTGTCACACGAGTTTTGGAAGAATGAACCCGCAACACACCGTCAGTGTTGTGATGTGGAGGCAAAAGAAGGCGCTCATTACAGTAAATGATTGTGCTCATCAATTAGTCTGCATGTTAGTGCGGTGGACTCGTGCAGCCGAATCCACCAATGAACTTCCAGGCTTCATACAGGACCAATCATCCACATTCATCATTGTTGGCGCCACAAAAAGAGAACAAATTGTGACAAAGGACCTAAAAATGAACCAGAAACAGACGACTTTCTTTGTCCCCAAAGCGGCCAATAAGAAACATTTTAGTGAAGCAGTATTGGAGTATTTTCACCACAAGCCTCCAGCTTCCAATACCAAAAAAGAATCTCAGTATCGCGCTAAAACTATCCAATAAAAACACTCAAAACGTTCCGAAATGAGTCTTGATTGAACTCTAAGTTCATGCTGGAATAACTCCTAAACTTTTCATCCAGTGGACTTTGGAATCAAACCTTCAGGCTGTGGAATTTTCCCTCTCAGCGCTGGCCGGCGACAGGAATGCTACAGTAAGTTTGGGAATTTCATAAACATGTATTTAGCGCATGGACCATTTCGTCGGCTTTGTGAAACTGGCAACCGAGCTAAGTAAAGCTTAGCAAAGCACACGTCTCAGAATAGGCCCGAGGTGGGAGCGGGAAACCGCACAGGACCGGCTGCCGAGGGGACGAGAGCGAGGGCTGAAGTTCGGGGGGCCGCCGCGGAGCACAAATGGCAGGTTTAGAAGCTGCTGCCATGGAATGTTCTACAAGTATGTAAAAAAACAGATTACAGGTTCCTCATGATGTGAAGACTAAACTTTGTCATCTCGAACCACATCCTGGTTTGGACCGCAGACAGAAATATGAGTGTGAAAAGGTGTGTGCCAGCTTCAGGCCCGCCTTTTTTTTTCTTGTTTTTGTCACAGAAAAGGCAAAGAAAACAAATGATTTCAAGAAAAAAGCTGCTCGACCGTTCAGGAGCGACGTGACTGCTGCCGCGCCCAGCTGTGTCCGACAAATCCAGCTAAACTCCAACATGTGTCGCTGCCACGCGAAACATCACAGTATGATTAGTGTGAGCGACATCCACTGATACCGTTCGGTGTGTTTGTGCCGAGCGGTGCGTGTGGTCACGCTGCCCTTTGATGTGTCCTGAGTGCGAGACTTCCCTCTCTGGGGTCCCTCCCTCCCACACACACTACCACCATAATTACAGGGGCAGTTGAGCTCAGGGTCAGGGTCTCCGCCCTGCGCGCGCTGCCCGACATCCCACCGCAGTCACTGGAGAGTCAACAATGGTCAGACAGATTTGCGGTATAAATAGAAAGTCAGTGCCGCTGCTTTTGTTACTGCAGATGTGTCCCGACAGCGAAAGCTTGAAGGGGGGGTGGGGGGGGGGGCTAATTTGTGGAGCTTCATGTTTCCCTAAAATTTTGGTCACTGAAATGCAACACGAGGTTTTCACGGCGTTACACGCAGGTGGGCAGATGTGACGGGGACGCGAGCAACAAGGTCAGCCAGGCGGCAGACGTGTAAACTGGGGAAACAGTGACGCGCCGGTAAACTGATGACACAGCCAAACGATGGTTGTTGTGGCTTTACAACCGAATGCCAAACACACAAGAAACAAAGACGCTCTTGTTGGAAAGAACAGGAAAACGCTTGATCACAACCGATGACAAGAAAGACGAGCGGCCGCGAATATGAGTCACAAAAAATCACAGCTTGGTTTTAAGTCGGTTTTTACTTTTTTGTTTAGTCGACGTAAAACACAAACATAAACTTTGCAAAAAACAAAAAAAACCTGTCTCGTTGTCGTCTACTCCCAATTCTCTAACCTCGTACTTTGACACAAATACTCTCACAAAAAGCCTTGAAAAAATGGACCAGGAAGTAAAAAACTGCGCAAACACTTGAAACCCACATAATGCCCAAAAAAATCAAAGTGGGCACAGAAAAATCTTCACACATCAAGAAAAGAGGACGTGAGGTTCATATTTGACGCCCTGTGAATCATTCTCTCAATATTACAGCAGCGATGAGCAACACTGGTGATATCGGGCCGTGGGCTGTTTTTGGGGGTCTTACTGGGTAACTTGGCTGCTCCGTCAGCTAAACGCAGACGAGTCACTTCCTGTTCGGCGAGCACCACAACACTTGTGCAATTTGTACGTACCTTTGCGACCATGTGGGCCTGACACCAGCTGCCGTGCTACCCTGTCCTTATGGATTAAGAGCCTGCCGGTGGACATTCTGACTGACCAGTGATTTTTCCCAAAAACTCCTACAAAAGAAGTCAAATGGAAGGACTTTTAATGTGGGGAAGAAGTGAATGTACAATGAGACCTGGAAGGGGAAATTCAAAGACAAAGTTGTGGATGCTGCAACTAAAGCAGCTGAAACTCAAGAATAAAGCTTTTGTTTCACATTGTTTGCATGTGAACGACCACCGTACAATGTGTACATGAGCTGCAGGAAGCCTTTTGAGCCCTGATGTCACATGATCTTGTTGACACCGCAGGAAACTATGAAACAACTGAGCCAAAATCCAACTGATCTCTCTCCAGACACAACCAGGAACAACAAGCAGCCGGAGTGTTAAAAAGAACCAAAACACAACAACAAAACAGCCACAACTGGGCATCGTCAGAGCCTGCTGCTGTGCACCAGCTCCTGCCTCATAAAACAAACACCAGATGTGGAAATGCATCAACTCTGAGTGGCTTGAATGGCCACTGGTGACATCTGTGCCACACACAGCTGGAAACGAAGACCAACGTGGTGGAGAGTGGATCGACCTTGGAGCCTGGATGAAAACTTTAAGTATTCATCAGATTTATATCTCTTGCTTTTTTACGATATCATATTTGTCAGCATCTAATTTGACTCTAAAGTTTCATCCCCACGTTGGCTGAACTGCAGAGAAGACAAAAGACTCTGCTTGAGGTCAGGAAAACAATACGGCTCCTTTGGCTCTGAGCCCAGAACGACTGCATCGTTTTTCTTTTTTTTTTTACCAAACATGCAATCACTTGTTTACACCGGGAAGCCTTTCACCGCGTTTCTCTTTCTGTTTCTCCACTCTGATAACTGTAATCCCGAGAATCCATTTGGGTCCCTGCGCTGAACCGCGAGGTGACTTTTCAGCCTGCTGGCCGGCGATTTTCTCCTCTAACAGGCCGGAGTGAAACATCTCCAGCATTGCTTGTGACTCCGTTTGGATTCAACTCAAAACAATGAGACAAAAAATTGAGAATCAAAGAGAAAATGACAATAAATGCTGAAAGTTACTTCCACTGATAACAGCTGATGGCTGGTTTGGAGGGAATATCCCACATTAGCTTTATCCCCCGAATGAAGACATAAAGGAAACACATGTGATACGACTGAATAATGCAGCTCCGATTATCAGCTTTTCAGCCTGTCCAGCAGCATTCTAAAGGGGAACTTACTACAGTTCTGGGAACTGATGGTAGGAGATCTTGTTCACTTTGGGCAGAGCTGCTTCCCGTTTCATGTTTATTCCAGGCTAAGTTGATCGGCTGCTGACTGGAGCTGCACATCGAGCACAACTCTGTGCTTAACTCTGTGCTTGGAAGCAAATCAGCGAAACATCCCAGAACGAAGACAGACTTGTCTGGCCACTGATCATCTCCTTGTGGATTACCAGCCCTTAAATTACAAAACGGGGGAAGACACGCTGACACACAAACATTCGAAGACGCACACACTCCCAGAGCATCTGTGGTGGGCGACGTAAATCACCTGCTACTCTGAGCCCTGAGGGAGCAGAGGGTGGTGCGGATAAAAACCTGGACCAAGACGAGGGGGGGGGGACGCAGTGTGGGGGCAAAAGGAGGGAAGACAAAGAGCACCAGATGAAGAAGGGATCAGAAGGAGCGAGAGAATTACTACAGCAAGGCAGAATTCCTCCGAGGTTGTCATGTGACTCAAGAAACAGACCCAGAGAAAGCAGCTGCTGCTGCGGCGGCAAACGGCACGGCGAGGAAATGAAAAGAAAAGTGAGGGGGCAGCGAGCGGGAGAGACGGGGAGAGGGAAACAGGAACAAATTGTTATCTAATCAGTTTGGGAGCTCTCAGTGGAGGTCAGCAGCAGATAAATCGCTATATCGGGCGACCGGGACTTTTCTCGAGGGCCTCAAATGCCTTCGATAGACAGAAACATGATGATTGCAGCAGGAAGCGCCGACCGAACACGCCCAGCCGAAAACACCGAAGCACGCTGCCAAAAACGGCTTCGAAATACAGCGTCGCCTTCAACTTTTCAGTGCAATGTCATGTCAGATTGAAAGCAACACATGACATTCATGATTAAAAAGAGCTGGAGAGAAACATTCTGATCATTCTGATCAGCGACTGCTGGAATTTTATGGCATCCTGAAAGGAAGCGAAGCCGCATCCAGCCGTGAGTGAAGACACGTTGTCAGAGTGATGCAGGAGACACGTGTGTCTCCCTGTATATCAGTACGAACTATGACAGTGGCCTCATGGCAACACTGTGACCGTGTGTCTCCGACATCCGCGGAGCTCCGGCCTCGAACCTTCAGTCGCCTCTGCAGCAACAGCAGCCCCCCTTCACACTCGGCTCGCCAGTGCGAGCGAGGGGGACGGTGCTGCAGCTTGGCCCTGCAGAACAAACAGACTGCATAAAGGGAGTCTGTGTGGTGCGAAGTCTCACACTGGAGTGAGGGACCAGAGAGGGAGGAACGAAGGCAGGCGGGAGGAAAGCGGGGATGGCAGGAGAGGGAAGAAGACTGAGGGAAGATGGAGATGATGAGTGCAGCGAAAAGTGTGGCGGTGACACCAAATGATCAAATCCAAGATGGAAGATTCGTCCTACAGCTTTCTGGATGGAAGTGTCGTGTCATTAATTATTAGTAGAGAAGGAGTGAAAGAGTGAGAGCTGCTCACTCTGTGTGGCTGTGTTCCATTCAAGCATGCTACTTTTCTCATGGACGCCACCTTCGGACCGCTGTTCACTCCGCTCTGTTGGACACAGGTGTGATTTCAGCACCGAGACGACTCATTCCAGACAGGAGCTACATTACTGACACATACATACAACCACAAACCTCCCCAAAAGTTTGAGACGATGCGATGAAAACTGGATGTGTTGATTTTAGATGTCAGAACATCGACAACACAACAGATTGGAAACAAACAGCTGCTGTTTCTGTGCTGGGGAGGAATCCAGCCTGCATACAGGACGAACACATGAGCTGAGCTTCATCTGATCGTTCACTGTTCACTGTTTGACCTCCAGGTGTTGCTGTCATCACATTCGAAACCAACCTGATACTTTAAATGGCAACTAATTGATCTTAATCCCAACGAGGTAAATTAAAGTTGTTAGAGGCAGAAATAAGTGCAGTGACTGACTGGAGCATTCAGAGGAGCTACAGGGAAGAACGGAGGCAGCAAAGTTTCCAGTCATAAAAACATGATGATGATGATGTCATTCTCTACAATTTCGGGAAATTATGAAAAAAGAAACACTGAGTAAATTAAGTGGACGCAGAAAATGAAGAAACTTGGGAAAAAATCCAGATTAAATTGGGGGAAATCAAATCAACAACATTTAACATGAATTGACCCCCAAAAAAGACAAACTTTAACCTGCTGCAGAGAGAAATCGAAATTAAGTGAGAAATGTAGAAGTCCAAAAGCAGGTTTTTCTGCTTTCTACAGATGTTTGTAATCATTTCAACAAGGTTTGATTTAACCAATTCATCATCATTACAGTATTTTGACTTTCCTTGCACAATTACAACAATTGGAAAATCACACTGTTCAAGGCAATCTGGCTCGCTCTCTCACTCTCTCTCTCTCTGTCTCTCTCTCTCTCGCTCTCTCTTGTCTTTGCACAACGTGCTTAAAGTCTTGCTGCCACATTATTGCTTCACATGTGCAGCCAAACCTCCATCGTCCCCCTGATTACACGGTAGACGGTGGCAGACCTCCGACCTCCGTGTGTGCATCATCTGGTACATAAATACTCGTTTGACGGAAACTACTGTCAGGCCCCGTGGCGGTCAGCAGAGATGGTCAGGGACATGTTTGAACCACTGCTGGATCAGAACACGGCCCCTCCCTTGTTCTGGGCTCAGTTCCTGCAGGACGCGAGCACTCACGCACAGACAAGCTGAAAACAGGGAGAGGAAGGTGTTTATGTCCCCGACTTGAATTTGGGTCGTTAAAT
>JASSRZ010000020.1:3304193-3314575 GCA_032164315.1 Malacoctenus gilli
AGCACTCACGCACAGACAAGCTGAAAACAGGGAGAGGAAGGTGTTTATGTCCCCGACTTGAATTTGGGTCGTTAAATGTATCAAAAACTTCGAGCCCTGTTGATTATTCGCACAACTATGAGATGCAATTTGGGAAAAACCAAAGAACTTTTTTTTTTTTTTACAAGTGATGCTTAGCACAAGGTTGCAAAGACAAAAACAACAGGAAAGAAACTCGACAGCAGGCCGGCTGCCCGGGACGTCTCCCAGCGGGACGAGAGCTGATTGGTCCAGCTATGGATTGTTAACTCCAGCAGCAATAATGACGAGCAGGATTTAGGACTCTTCTCTGATGATCAGAGCTGCTGCAACTGCAGAACCTCACGAAATACAGCTTCGAACAGACGGATAGTCCTCACTGAGGACCAGCGTTGGGTTTTTCTTAGTAGGAGTAGGTTGGTTGAATGACGGGTTACAGTGTATAAATGAGTGTTATTTCCCCCCTGATGAATGGGGTCTACAGAGGAACTCTGGGGGGTTTTGGGGGTCAGAAGAAAACTGCTTCACACTTTTCACGAGTGGTAAAAGCAGTTTTGTCCGAGAAGGAATTTAAAGTGGCAAAACGGAGTTTTCTAATAATACTGCCACCTGTGGTCAAAACACAGAACTGCAGCACTCTTCTGCTCGTTCTGAGGCATCAGTCATCAAATGATGCTTCAGTTGTTATAAAGGGTCAAATAAAAAGGCCATTGTAAAGATATTTTTCAGTAAAAACTTACCAAATGTCTGTTTAATTAAAGGTGCAAAAGGAAAAATTCAGACTGAACTGCACTTACGTTGCGATTAAATAATAAAACTCGACGTGTCAGAAAAAATATTATGTCAATGTGTGAGAGCGTGAGTGTGCAGAGACGTGCTGCAGCCCCCTGAACCAGAAGCCACAGGACGTGCGTCTGCACCAGACCACCTCGTACCCCATTACATCATCGTAGAGCCTCCTGAAACCACACGCGATACACGCACGCACCCGTTCACGCACCCACTCATGAACTCACGCATGCATGCACGCATGCGTGCGCGCACACACACACACACACAGACCCTGTGTGTTATCGTCAGGTGCTGAGTAAAGCCCATCTGCCATGTGTGGAGCACATGGCGGTGACGTCGCTCCGTCTCGGTAAAGAGGAGAACTTTAACAAACTGGGAATATTACAGGAGGTGTCTCGTTTCATGGCTGCACCATCACTAACATGTCGACAGTCCACAGCACAGAGATCATTGGAACTCCGCCCTCTTCTTTCAACAGGATTACTTTTGTTTGAAGTGCTCAATTAAGTGGAAATAAATGGAGCGACGTCTGAACAACGCTGTGATCATGCAACAACAGAAATTTAGAGCTTGACAGAATGGCAGCGGCCAAAAAGAGAGCAAAGCGCAAACAGCTGAGTAATAAACAACAGCTGGCAGGTTAACTCAGCAGTATTTATAGCTGAAGCCCCAAAAATGTCACTGCTGCTCTTCCAACTCAGCACATGTTCACCTGACAGGGAACTGCAGTGCTGCTCACCTGACTGACGGCCACATGTCCCACACACATCGAAGGAACAAAACCAAACAGACAGAGATGGACTGAAAGCAAAACACACGCCTGGATTCTTGCTTCACCTGCAGAACAATCAGGAGTCACAAGATCGACCTGGAAACGAGGGAAGCTGTGATAATCGCATGTTTCCTGTGACAGCAAACGTGTGCGTCAGTTCAGCTTCATGTTGCTGTGCTTTTGTCTTCCAGCACGGCTCAGTGGGTGAAACCCAAACCGCAATGAAGAAACACACCTATTATGGCTCATTACGGACCTCGTTTCCTTCATGGCGCTGGTTTCCTTACATTAACAGCTGCATGCCAAGTGTGTCCCTTCTCTGTTTCTGTCATCACGGCCAGCGGGGGGGTGGGGTGTAACAGCCGGAGGTGCTAAATCTGCCTCTTCTGGCTGCGGCAAGGCCGGGTTACGCCGCAGCTCGGCCCTGGTCGGGGAGGGGGGGGGGCACACTGAATCCTTGTGCTGCATCCTCCGTCCTAACAGGCTCCCTGCAGAGCCTGACATGTCTCGCTCGCTCTCGCACACACGCCGCCACTGTGCACACGCGTGCGAGCGAGAGGCAAACAGACACGGCACGCACATGCCGGTGCTGTTGATTCATACGTGGCGGCAGGGCTGCGGCGCTCCGCCGCGCTCAGGTGAGGGAAACTCTCTCACCCCTGACTGGCCTCTTGGAAACTTGGGTCCGGCTTCAAGCTCAGGCCGAACACTAAGTCACAGAGCGAGCCGAGGCTCCGAAATAACTCCTGGCCGCTCATTCACAAACACCATCTGACGCTTGACTCGCCGTCACTGGAGGGCACCTCACGGTGACACAGTGAGGAGCAACAGAGTTCATTCATTATCTGAGGCCACCATTCATTCATTCATTCATTCATTTTGTCTCTGCACCAACATTGAAAAGAGGGTGTGAAGGAGGAGACTGCAGAGTATTTCAAGGGAACGTGGGCACAAAACGACGCTGCTGCAGTTTGAAAGACAGATTTTGAAGCTACTGGTTTTCGTCCCGTTTTTCTTTTTGTCCTAAATCTGTCACACAGATTGTGGAGACGTCAGCAGCTCACCACATCTTGCATTTGTCACACTGGATTTGGGGTTTGGGGTCAGTTTGGGGTTCATGGTGGTCATTTTTGTCCACGTGCTGCTGGTCGTAGTTCAGGGACGCAGACTGTCTGCGCGACCCTATAATCAATGTGTCAGACGTGAAGGATTTTTTGTTCAACGTAAAGTTTTGGCCTCATTTAGATCCTTCAGCTGATCTCTTGCAGATTCATCCTCACATACCGTACATTTATATTCAGATTACAGTGAATCTGAATCTGAGTCGATCTGTTTCTCCCCTGAAAAAACTCATTTAAAGCAAAAAAGCCCAAACTAAAAACAGAACCTGTTTCGAACATTGTGGTTTTCCCTCGTTTCCACAGTGGGAGTTCTGGGAACTGTTTGGTTCCAGCAGGATCACCCACAGCAGCTCCTCCTACAGACCCTTGTTGTTGTTTTTTCGGACGGAGCCGCCGGGATTCTTGACTCTCCCAAAAAAATTGACAGGCAGCAACTTGCAGGCTTCAGAGTGTGACTGAGCCAAGTGTGAGCTGCATTAATGAAGGCAAAGCCTGAAGGCTTACCAGAAAGGGGAAGTAGTTACTAGTTGTAGTTCTCAGGCTTTGATACTAAGGGTGGACGGAGTGAAAAACATCTGTTTTTACCATAAGATGTGTTGAAAATGAGTGCAGGAGCAGCATCAGAGTGATATAGTGCTGCAGCAACATGAATACAGTCACCATGAAGGACTCACATCTCATGTTGTCATCACAGTGTTCATCACACCATAAAGTGCAAAAACACGGCTAATTGTAAGGGTTGAATTCTTTCACTAACAGTTTCCGGATTAATAACTTCCATACAACAAATCCAAATACCTGAAACACACTAAATGTGTGAGTTCACGCTCTGTTTCTTCGCAGGATGTTTCACATGTTTACTCCTCAGTGAGCCGCTCGGTGAGCCGCCCAGTTCGAGCGCCGTTTCCAGCAGAGGCCGGCCTTGAAGACGGAGCCTCTCTCTAATTTAGCCATGTGGGCTCAGCTACGCGAGCTGGTGGTCAGCGGTTTGCTTCAGCCCTTCAGAAACACCTCATTAGAACTGAACAGCTAATTATAGACGGCACGGCGCTTAGCTACATACTCGATGCACAACAACACGGAGGAAGGAGGCAGGAAAGCTGCACCGGTCATCTTCCTACTGGAGGAGGGAGACCTAACGAAAACGAGATGATTATGGCTTCTAATTTTATTGTCAGAGACTTGGTTTCATGTTTGGGGGGGGGAGACGACGGGGGGCCGAGAGCATTTAAAAGAAAGGAGGAATTTTCAGAGTAAACAGCCGTAAAGTCAACAGGTCTTCAGAGCGTGTGAGCTCAAGCCTGAAACTTCTTTTATCATCTAAGAGCTGTTTGATATCGCCTGCTCATGTTTATGCTCCGCTCCCACTGGCCTGCACTCAACTATGTGCTTTTTGGTAGCAAATTTCCCAAACAAAAACTTCCTTATTTCTGCTCAGAGGGAGAGAACTTCAGCATCCAGACGATTGCGCGACTTTACATCCGAAAAACGCCACATGAAAACAAACATACACAGATAAACATGAGGGAGGGAGGATATAGGAGGACTTAAAGAGACAGTGGTGCTGAAGCGTTGGGGCTTAGTGTTTAATCTAACTGCATGTAGTGATTAGAGAGCGAATTGTTCCAGCTGGCAACGTTACAGGGCCAGCGCACCCAGTGGCCTGTTGGTTCACGTCGCAATCGTCCACGAAAACCGCTCACAGGACGCATCTGTTCACTCACATTCTGCTGTCCAGGACAAAAAACTCACAGGGAAGCTCAACGAGGACACACATCCAGGAAAACAGAAAAAAGAAGCGGGTGAAGGAGGGTGAGAGCGTTAGAGGGAGGCACACAACAAGGTGTGTGTAGAAAGAGAAATGGAAAAAGAAGGAGAGAAGTAAAGTGAGGCAGCGGGAACAGTTTGAGGATTTGAGGAGTTGACAATTTGCAGTGAAGAATTAAGACGGGGCGGGGGGGTCCAGCTGGCACCAGCTAAGCCCCTGTCCGGAGCCGCCTGGTGCTGCAGAAACAGGCTTCTGGAGCCTGCTGGCGGAGGGAGGCCAGTTGTTCTGGGCAGGTTGGTGGAAACACGACCCGGGCAGGATGGGGGCCAGTGGAGCAGGCCAAAGAACTGATGGCTTCTCAAGACAGCGACCAGCAACCACGTGTAGAAAATAGCACTCGGCTACGGAGAGACTCGCTTGCCCTCTGGCCAGGTTTATCCCAGGTCTTGCCATGACCTTTGACCTCCGAAGAAACCGGGAAGATAACTTCGTGTTCCAGAGGTTTACTCCGTCTCCCCTCACCTCATCAGTTCTCCTGCTGCTGACCGATCTCGCGCTGAGCGCTCTGGCTTCACCTCCGATCCGACCGGACGGGGAGAGAAATGACTTCCTGCGAACTGTCTGTTTGTCTGTTTTTGGATAAATAGTTTGTTCCTTGGACTGGATTACTTGTGCCGTCGACGTCTCTTCAAAACATCTGGCAAATGGGGGTTTTTCCCTCCCCGACGGAGCCGAAGATCACAACTGCGTTTTAGACCTGCGTCACTGCGGAGCAACTGAAGTGCAGCTTTAGTAGTTGAAGGAGCTGCTGCGTGGTGGGTAAACATGACAGCGGGGGTCTACGTGTGTTCAAGAGTTTGTCAGCGTGACAGGTGATGGCAGGATGTGGATTCTAGCACCGACTCTCACTTTTTATTTTAAGGGCGGCGTTGCACTCTGGCCTTCACGCAGCCATCGAGTGTTGAGAGAAAAATATGTCGGCGCTTAAGAGTAGGAGGCGAAGCGGGAGGAGACGGGGGGAGACGGGGAGGTCACAGGCACAGCACATTCTGGGAAAGAGGTGTGAGGTTTGGGAGTAGAGAGGTCCACTCGGGAGAGTGACCAATCACATCCCGTCCAAATATTTGGGTAAAAAAAATTCTCCTCTGGCCACGACTGGACGTCCAGACGGCCATTTATCCAATCAGATTCTGCAAGTTCCCTTCTTCTGTAATTGAGCTGTGATCAGCTTTAAGCTTCTGTGACCAGAAGTTCCCATAAAGCCTGATTTTAAAGATCGATTCATCAGCAATGCAGAGCAATAAAAAAGGAACGACATCATTCCAGTTGCATAACTGTTGTTTTATGTAATAAAAGTGTCCGTGTGCGAACTTCCACATTCATGGGGGGAATCTGGCTTCTGTTGCTGGTACAACACTGAGAAACGGTGGCTCAATGACGCTTCAACGCACTTGTGATTAACTTTATCAAAGAGTTTTTAAAAACATCAAACAGAAGCAGCTGAGCTGAACTCAGAGAGGACGCAGCCTCCATAAAACCTGAAAGCGCAAAGCAATCCATTTCTCTGAAGCAGCACGCAGTGGTTTTAACAGCATGGGCGGGGCATCGGCGCTCTATCTGCCCCGCTGTGTATTTAAGGCTGCTATTTTGGACCGCTATATACTTTTTCATTGCCATGAAATGAGGGGAGCAGACAAAGTTGTGGGAAGCTCACTGAGAGTAAAGATAGGCACGGTTTCTCGAACAAGGTATGTCGCTGACCGCTGGGCAGCATGTTTCAGTTTAACAGCTCCCATAACAGCCGCCTTGCTTTGCTCGGGGGGGCCGCGCTGCGGGCGCCCAGGCTGGGCCCGAAATAAGGTCCGAGTCCTGGATTAGCGGATGAATCGACGTGCGGCCGCTCGGATTCGGCTCGACTGTTTCAGACTCGGTCCGGCTCGCAGCAAAGACACGCGGCAGCTCATTTGTGGTGACTGAGAACAAGCTGAGCTTTTGTTTCCTAAAGGTAGGAAATGTTGACATGATGTGAGTTTGCCCACAAACTTTGTGCTTTCTCTCGGGTTGGAACAGTCAAGACTCAGCAACTATTGGAACAGCAGTTGGATTTTACCAGCATTTTCTCGCCATCTGTTTTCCCTTCATGTGGTGAAAAACAAAAGCACCGACGAAAGATAATTAGCCTGTCTTGTCGTCCCTGCTACGAATGAGGCACAAACTGAGGCGAGGGGTCCTGAAGCTGCTTCTCATCCACACACACACACGTCTTCTCACCAGAACCTCTCAGCCAGCGTGGCAGCGGAGGTAGAAAAGGCAAACTCTGGCTTCGAGAGTCAATCAGACGATCAGACGTCGTCCAGCTCCGCTGAGTCACCGCTCCGCAGGTAGGTGTGATCACACACCGACACACACGGCTGTCACACGCAGACACAACACACGTGAAGACGCGATGTTGGCAGAGACATCAGTATGTACGGCGTCCCTGGAAAGCGCCAGACAGGGTCAGTGACTGGAAACACATGCGGGGGTGAACGGGCTGTAAAATCCGCTCTGAGGGTCTGCAAGGCGCTTTACTTCCTGCAGCTGCACGCTGACTGACAGCCTCCAATACCTACGTCCACACAGGGCCGAACAACGCCGGGTTAGTTCCCGCTACGCTACGCATGACTGATACGATCACTCTACATCAGACCAACATTCTCTGACGCAAACACAACCACCTTCACACTAAAGGCCACTTTTTTTTCGAAGGTCTGGCAGGACAATCTGATTGGACAAAGTAATGAAATCTGACAAGCTGGTATGTCACAGCCAGTTGGAGGTGAACTACAGACGCTCATTGTAGTTAAATGCACTTTAACAGGGACAATGACGTAACCAGAGGAAATTCTACCAAACTGAAGGTCGAGCTGCAGCCAACAAAGTTGGAGAAGAAACTGTGTAGCACTGATCAATAACCAATGATGCTCTGAGGCACTGTAGCGTCGAAACACCCACAGTGTTTGTGTTGACAGCGATCCAGGCGATGACTGTCTGAGCAATGTGAGCGTGAAGCCTCTCAGTTTTCGGCCAGAACTTTGCTCTTTCCTGAGAAACACGTCTGTCAGAGAGACGCAGCGTGTCATGGCTGAAGGTTACGCCCAAACTGGGACCCAGAGTTCTTGTTGAAACGGATGTTTCAATCAGCCGTCAGTAGCACCATCTGCACAGGTCATCTCGCTGCCTCATTGCACAGGAAGCCCAAATCTGCCCTTTTTCATCCCGGATTGTTTTCTTCTTTTCCTTAAGAGCGAAAGGTTTAACTCGAATAAGACGGGTCTGCGTTTCGACTTTGTTCGACTCCTTTCCAGCATCAAGGCTTCCTCCAAACAGGCCACAATGCAGCTTCGTCTTCCAGGAACCTTTTCACCTCCCAGAGGAAATAAAGTGAGCTGAAATACATCTCGAAGCTGCGGCGTGACGACGGCTCTAAATTCACAATCCTGTCTGGATCCTTCCAAACCTTCGGCGTGCCGCCGCTCTCGCTCTGAAACAAGCTGCTCTTTCTCCCTCACATGAAGCGATTTCTCATCCAGATCTCAGAGGAGGTACGATAGTGTGATTGTGTCACTGTTACATAAGGAGCCCCCCTCCTCCTCAGAGCCACGTCAGTACAGAGGGTCAGTGTTTGACAGGATCGGGGTCCTGAAGGGTTCGAGCATATGAAGATCACATCATGCAGGTGGGACGAGACACCCACACAGAGTCTTTCTATCTTGTTTAACAGACGTCATAATGTTTGTGAGTCCTGACAGCATCAACGCACCGCTGAGCATTTCCTGGAGAAAGTGTGTTTGTGTTGCTGCCTGCGTATACAGCGACACATCTGCTCCATCATCACGAAAAGTGTGTGTGTGTGTGTGTGTGTGTTGAGGTTACAAAGCATTTCTCAGGAATGTGTCTTCGTGAGGAGGTAAGAGAGCCTCGGTGGTGTCTGCCTGTGTGTCCATTAGCTGCACACAGTCATGCTGGAATAACTAGAAGCTCTATTGATTGCTTTGTTTTTCAGGCAGCAGAATGTCCTCAGAGTGGAAAGCGTCTCAGTTTGTATCCAGTCAGCGTCTCGTGACATTTGAGCTTCACTTCAAAGGGAAAGATTATTGCTCTCACTGATAGTTGCAGAATAAAGCTGAATTGTTTTTCTTATTTTTGCAGCAAAGAAAACTTTGACACTTCTAGACAATATTATTCAGCCCCAGTGTGCAGGTGTGTGTGTGTGCGTGCGTGCGGCATGCATAAGTGAAATTGTGTGTCTCCAGGAAACCAATCTGACCCTCGGGATTAGTGGCCGACTTGGTGAGTGACTCTCATTCTGTTCCAGATGTTTATCACGTCATAAAGGCTCTAAGCCCTCTGTGAGAAATAGGTAGGAACACAACCTCCTTTCATCACACACACACACACACACACACACACACACACACACACACACACACACACACACACACACAGAAACACTTGTGCATGGCATACTTCACAGCTGCGGCCCAGTGGCAGGCATGTCGATAGGAAATCGCCTCTATATCTGATCCCGTGTGTACAATCAAGGACTACACACACACACACACACACACACACACACACACACACACACACACACACACTATTTCTGATGCATCCAAATACAGACTGACACTTTGCAAATGTAGATAGATAGATAGATAGATGTTTTTCGTTGATAATCTCGGGACAAAAGCAGCCTCAGACTAGTCCCAGTTCCAGCCTCCATCGCGCCTCCTTCCACGCCGCTCATTACGCGCGGCGGGCGGCTGCAGCTCAGCAGCTGTCCGAGCCAGCGGAGTTGTCAGTCAGCATCCACACACCGTCTCCGTCTGAGCAGTTGCTACGTTCTTGTTACCATAATAGTTCTCGATCCCGCTCTGACATGTCATAACTTCTATCGCCATCCGCGCGCAGGGGAATCACATTCCTCTGCTTCTGGTTCAAGATGCAGACTTCAAAACGCGGTTTCCAAAAGCAAAGTTTGTACGCGTGAAGGTCCAAATCCGAAATGACCGAGAGACCCCGCAGAGTGTTTCGCGCTAATCTGCACGACGACTTTCGAGATTTATGAACGACACGATGAGAGAAAGATGATCCGATTGCGGTTCAAGGAGACGTGGCCCCGAACAAATTCCATCAGACTTTGTTCCATATCGGACAACAACACAACTTCATGTCAAAGAAACGTTTTTGGAACGTGCTGCACAAGTTTAATCTGAAGGAAAGTGTCTAATCGCGAGGAAAGTTCAAGTTCTTACCGAGATACTGTCTGACGTCCAGCAGGATCTTCGGCGGTCCTCCGTTCAGCTGGTAGAACAGGGAGCCGAAGCAGAAGAGGAAGAGCGAAGCCATGCAGAAGCCATAGCCGCGGAGGGAGAAGCGCACCGGGACGGCCGAGAGGAAGCCGCCGTGCTTCTTGTTGTTGCGCTCTCGGATGTGGTTCGGCGTCTGGCTGTTGCTGTAAAGCGGACTGCCGCTGAAATTCTTCATCATCTCCTCCTCACAGAGCGCCGTGGAAAGTCACCCATCCGCCTGTGGAAAGTGAAACTTGTCGCTGTGGGCTCATTTGCGTCGGGACGGACCGCGGCGTCGTTCGCTCGGAGGCGCGTCGGGCGCCCGGATCTGCGGCCGTCCGAGCCGCGGGCTGGTTTTACGCGCAGCGTTTTCTGGCTTCCGCTGGATCCGCGCCCGCCTGCGCTCGTCGGATGACTGCTCCCTCCTTCTGTCTCTGCAGCCGAGTTAAGGGTCCATCCTTCTGCTCCAACTCATTTTTTTTTTTTGGGGGGGGGGGGGGGGGGTGGTCTGGCAGAGGCGCAGTGCTGGAGATAAACACCTCCCCGCCTGGTCGGAAGCGTTAAACGGATCACTCGGG
>JASSRZ010000020.1:3315046-3341592 GCA_032164315.1 Malacoctenus gilli
CGGCCCCCCCCCCCCCCCCCCCCCCCGGCGAACGACAAAAACGTGGAAAGGGGGAAAACTTCCACCTCAGACGGGATTTTTTTTTCGGGGTGAGGATCGCAGTGCGTAAAACAGCGTCATCTAGTGTTTGTGGAGCGGCGCCGGCGGGATGAACGGGGCGCTTTCATTGAACCTGAGCGATGTTGCGTAACGCGGACTGACGGCGCGTCGGTGGAAAGAATCTGGGAGTCAGCTGTGAAATGCCACATTCACGTTTCAGCGAGCATGAAGGAGCGCTGACCTTCTCCTTAACCAAGAAACGGGGTCGGGCCGATCAGAAACACACCCGTCAGACGCCCGCTGAGCCTCTCACTCCCATTTTAAAGACAATAAACAAAGTTTCTGAAGTTCAGCTGTTGGAGCGCCTCATCATCCCCGACGCGACCCGGACAGAAGCTGCTGTTGATGGTTTTTCTCGCTCCTGTCGGTCTCCAACTTTCTCTCCCCCGCAGGGCAGCTGCAACAGGCCGACACTGAGCCATAGATCTTTCCACAACCCGCCATTAGACTCTACCTGCACTTAGGAGGTAATTCAAAACAGTAACTACCTCCACGCGACTCTGACTGCTGACAGCCACCAGGCAGGACGGCAGCGGCAGCAAAGCGAGCAGGATTTAAGGGGAAACGTGACGGAAAGCGCCCGAGACGCAGCGCTGGCTGAGGCTTTCGAAGGTAAATTAACAGTGAACAGCGCAGAAAGTGCTGCAACATCGCCCGCAAGGCACAAAAAGGTCAGTGCATTGAGGGTTTATGACCCGTTAGTCCGCCTGAAGCAGCAGCGTTTTTCGGTTTGAAGCGGGAAGACTTAAGTTAAACGAGGATAAAAGACTTGATTGTATTTGTGCTTTGCGCCTGGAGCTGCGCAGAATATGAAGAACGTGATTCGAGGCAAAATAAAGGAGAAGATTCAGCGTCGTTTTCCCGTGACGCATGTTTGAACAAAGGCCCCGAAACCGCGTTGCTGAAGTCAAACATTCAGAGTGGATCCAACATCAGCGTGTTCAGGCGGACATTGACGGACACGAGTCACTGCTCACCTGCTGGTTGTTCAGGACACGACCTGGGAGGAAGACCGACGGTCGCACCGATGGCACACTGTCACTCCTGATGTCAATCAGTCTTCATATTTCACAGCTGAAGTCATTCACACACGAGCTTCATTCACCAAACCAGGAAGCACAACACAAATGACAGTAAACCAAACTATTACAGAAGATTTCAGAGGTTCTGGAAACGTAATCATGATGACAAAGGTTTTATTCTGACGGTGAACCAAAGTTTCACAAGAAAAGTTTGCAGGTGATTCAGTTTTTGAAAGAAAACATGATCAATCTGCGGTTTTCTGGTTGAACTGCTTCTATTTCAGGCTTTATTTCAACAAGGAAATGACCAGAACAACCGACCAGTGTTGTCAGTGATAACAGCTGTATTACAACAAGATCAGAGCAGATGTGAACAATGTTCAATTTTTTGGGTGGGACTTTTACAGGAAATATCGTAGATTATCTTTGAAAACTCACAAACCTTTTCCCCCACATCTAATAATAAGTAGAGGAAGAAACTGCGCTGTTACACCTGTTTTGGTTTGATCTCGTTCAAGACGGACAAACAAGCAGAAGGTCGGTGTTTGGCAAGAAACCGATTTTATTATATTTCAGAATGACAAATAGTTATGGACATTACTTTGTTGTTTCAATACACAGGCAAATCTGTATGGACAATCATTAGGAAGATGAAAACCAAATAAAATAATTTGTACACATATCTTACAATACATATTGTAATTCCTTACTGGCTAGAGCAATATGCATTATGCAGGAAGGCATTGCTATTCATATCGTACAGCTAATTACAGGTGATATGAAAAAAAAAGCAAAAATAAGTTATTTAAATATCAATTACATATACAGAATGTGCAACTTCTGCCAAGCATTTCATATATGTAATTAAGTATTTTTGTGTGACTGCCAAAAACAATCTGGAAGTAAGTAACTGGAACCGGTTAACTCATGAATGTACTAAAGGTTGGCGTCGGGAACTAAAACACCAGCAATACCCCCTGAAACCTCTGCAATACCTGACAACAGCCGTCTGGCGACGGACCCGCCAACCAAGTGGAGCCAATTTTGCTTAAAAAAACAGCTAGATTTACCATCTAAAGTGCATTTTACAGTGTCAGTATTGTTTCGTTCTTTACAAAAACACTTCTCAGGTCTTCTAAATTTTGAAAAACAATGACCCCCCCGCCCCCTGTCCTCGCCTCCCCGGAGCACCACTTTGATTAGAGAGGGAAAAACAAAGGCATCAAAAATCTATCAAGTCCTCACTGCAAATCACAGCCGCTAGATTCAGCTGGTCAAACCTTCAAACTCAGTTGCGGCGATGAAGAAAAAAAAAAAAAACGTGACTGTTAGAAAGACGAGGAGAAACGACGCGTCGCTTTGCTTCACTTCATGCAGAGTGTGCAAACGAAGTTTCCGTTAGTTTGTTTCCATTGTTTTTTTTGAAGAAGTTTTCACCAGCGTGAACCCGCTCGCTCGTTCCCTGAAGTTTAAGTCTTGTTTTTTGTCTTCAAGTGTGCTGAACTGGACCCTGATGCTGCAGCCTGTGGTTTGTCTTTTTGCTGTTTGACAAGCGGTCAAATTTCTGACTGACTGAAGTAAGAAAAAGGAAAACAAACAAAACTGAGACGTTATTTGGCAATAATTCAAATTCCTCAAGACTGAAACCAGAGCGGAGACAGTCCATTCAATTCCAGGTATAAGCGCCCTGATACCAGCTGTCGCCTGTCTCCAAGGTGCCCTGACGGGGTCCAGGGATGCCCTGCGTGGGACTTCGTCTGTGCTGTTGGTTGTGTTGTCCTGCCATCACTTGGTCCTGTGCTCGTCATCCGTGCGGGTCTCTGAAATGGTTGAATGTGGACTTGAAGGGAAATGAGTGTGCCGACGACACTTCCGACACAACAAGGCTTCCGCCTTTGGCAAAGTTCAGTCTCAAACGTTTTGTAGTCAAAACTACAAAGATGCTCCACTCGTTGGTAAGGCAACTCAAAATCTGACACTCCGGGGAATGTTGTGTTTGATAGTGAAGCAAAGCTTTTTTTCTTCCTTTTCTTAAAGATGTGTGCGTCCCAGATCTGCAGTGGTGCTGCACTTACAGTCAGGTAGGAAAGAGGAAGGTGTGACATCAGCTGCTGGAGCTCAGCTGGTTGCCAAACGAGGCTGCGGCATTAATAAAAAAGGCAAACGAATCGTTTCAAACACGGCGCTTTGTGCATGATGCTATAATACAGAAACATAATACAAAACAAGCCAACTGAAAGCAACCTGCTCGTCCTGTTTGGTTCGTGGATTCAGCTCATTGAAAATCCAGATATTACAAGATTTCCTTGTCGTTATGAAGCCGTTAGTGGGAAAATTAAAGAAAGGAACACTTTGGCCGAACCGCGTCCTTAAAAGACCTTCAGATTCTGTTGCCGTTAGCCAAGAGATGGAAACGAAGCACTTATGAAATATGCAGGAAACAAACCATCGTTCTGCGTCATAAAAAACATCCATCCTACAAAAGAGTGTGCTATCTTCCTTAAAGGCAGATCCAAGTCTTTATTTTAAGACTTTCGGGGGTGTCTTCAGGATTGAAGCCGTCCCACAGAGCGAGTCTACAGTCTTTGTTGAAAAAGGCATCTGATATCGTGTCTTGGCCATCGGGAGAAATTCCTCGTTGCCGTAAACATTTGCGAAGAGACGAGAGCGCGAAGGAGAGAAAACCACAGCTCCCCTGGGAGTCTTTCAGACATGTGCGAGACAGGAAACATCATAGTGCCGTTGGTCATTCACGCTCGTGGCCAGTTTCACCCATGAGCTGCTTACTGGCCGTGTCCAGCTGGGATCGTACTAACCAGTGGGCTGGTACGTTGGAGACGCCGTCCCACCGGCGTGGTTAGGACTGCACCTCTCTGTGAGCGCCGACCGATCGCGCCTCGCTGACCAGGCGGCGGACGTGCCTCTCGTCGGTCACCCCGGCCTCCCACGCGTTGCTCTCGGTGAGCGAGGCCACGCGGCTCAGCGTGTCCACGCCGGCCGCCGCCAGCGACGCGGCGTACATGGGGAGGCCGATGGAGACAAGCCAGTCGGAGACGGTGCTGATGTGACCCAAAGGAAGAGGCTTCCTGCACATCTCTGTCAGTCCTCCGGAGGGGATCTGGGGGAAGCAGCGGGATGGAAGATGGGCGAGTTAGACACTCCTGAGACTTTGGTGACTCACTGAGCACACGGTGATGAAAGAGAAGAAAGGTTGAACGTTTGGGACATTCTGAGTTTTCATGCTGTGTTTTAAAGGTCAAAATCTACCAAAATAAAACAGCCCGAGAGCAAAGACAGAAGTGATGACATCCTGAGAGGACATGTCCTACATTTAAATGGCAAACAAGTTAAATAGGTGAAAGTAAATAGTTCAGTTCTTCAATAAACCAAGTAGTTAAGCTGGTCAAACAGGCAACATTTTTACACAACATGATAACAGAGAAACTCTGGCTAAGTGGTCTCAGAGTGGTCTAATAATCCAGCTACAATGGTCTCATTGCCAGACACCGGGTGTTGTTGCCTTACAGCCATGCGGTGTTGCTTGCGGAGCTCTTTGACTCGGAGCTGGTCCAGGTTCGAGGCCACGTCTTTGACGGGCTGCTCCAAGTCTTCAGAGTATCGCTGCACCAGCGGCTGCGGGACGCCACAGCGGCCGTGCTGAACACAGGAGGCGAGAGGAGCAACATCAGGACAGAGTGAAACACATGAAGGAAATGAACAGAACGACACGCTGCAGGCTGAAAACAGTGATGCGTTCATGGACTCGATGTCAACATTTGAGTCCAAACCTATAAGAACGACTCTGAAAGCTTTTCTTTTCTCGGAAAAATCAGCTGCACTTGATTTCTGAAACCAGGACAGAGTCGCTGAGTCGGTGACACAAGAACACGAGATATTTGCCGCCTTCTGGAAACTGACCCAACTTTCCAACAATTTTCAGGTCAAACGATCCCGAATCGTTCCATCAGTGTCTGCACATCAGCCGTGAATTTCAGCTCGGTGCAGGCTGAAGGCGAGCTGGCAAACTTCAGCGAGCACAACAACAATGAGCCTCTCATGTCTCTGCCAATCCACTTATGACTAACAGGGATCCAGCAGAGCTGCGCTGTGGGAGGAAGACACCTCGCTCTTCATCTCTCCCCTCCATGCATCAGCCTGTTTGTCTGTGTTGTTTTTGCTGCCAGTGTCTGATGGGAGCGAAGGGGGGCTTCACCACGTTTGAGGGGGCCCAGTCTGGGGTCTGGTAAGTTGGCTGAGAGTTTTATGACCCCCCGTCTGCCCTCGGCGAGCTTCAGCCCGTAAACTTAACAGTCTAAACCGCATCATAGTGCGACTCGAGCCAAATTTTTTCCTCCTCAGCTTCAGGCTGCATAAATATTTTTGCACATACGCAGAACCCCCCCCCCCCCCCCGCTCCTCCCAAATAAATGCCCCGGCGTGTAAAACGGCTCCTGCACACACAAAGGAGCACACAGACTTTTGACTCTGTTCGTGTCTATTTATAAAACCAAATGAGTTCTGAAGCAAGCTGCTGGTGTTATTGGCCTGAACTCGCAGTCATTTGGATGATGTGAGCTGCAGTCACATTAAGACTGAGTTCAGCGCGTTACAATGAGAAGGGGCCTGACGGCTGACACGTTCAGCCCTGAGGTGTCTTGGAGCCCCATTTTGAAAATCCTGCTATTTACTGCGATGGGTTTCAAACTGAAGTTGTCACCATAATTCACAGTTATATATATGATGGTGTAGGAGTCTGTGATTCACCACAAACATTTATGTAACTGTCAAGTAAAATGATTCAATGTTCGGCTGGTTTCAGAAGAAGAGATGAGACGTTTTCATGTGTCTCCGAAGAGGAGCCAAACTTTTCTTGTCGAGTGTTTGCGGTGGAACTCGGCTGACCTTGTCAGAGTAGGGCTCCTCGGTAAGATCGATGCCCTCGGCCTGCAGCCGCTGTTCCAGGAGGGTGAGCAGGTCGGGACTCATCTTGGAATGAGAAGCCTTCCTACTCACAGCCATCTTTCCCCCGAGATCCGACAGCCAGGGGGGCTGCACGGCGGGCGGCGTGCCCGAATCCTCGCCGAGGGAGGACGCCGAGGACGTGGCGCACGGGCTCGCCGGGGTGCTCGGGGTCTTCGGCGGCAGAGCGGGGGCGCTGCGACTGGGGCTGGGGCTGCTGCTGCGGATGACGGGGCTGCCGGGTTGGGAGCGGTTGAGCGAGTGGGTGGGGGAGGGGGTGGGGGAGGGCGAGGAGGGCAGCGAGTGAGGGGGGTGACGCAGGCCGTTGGCGAGTCTCTCTCTGGACTTCTTGGCGGGTACGGGAGGGGGGATGGGGGGCTTTTTAGGGTGAGTCCGGATCACCCGCTCCCCACTTGCACTGGAATCAGGGGGGCTCGGCGTGGGACTGGAAAGAGGCTGTGGGGGGGCGGTGGGTTGGGTGGTCAGACACGGGGAAAGAAGAGGCAGCTGGGAGGGGACGGGTGGTCTGTCAAACCTCTCCCGGGGACTCACGGGTGGAGGGGGTGAAGCTGGTGCACCCCCGTCCCTGAAGACCCTGCTGGGGCTGCTGGCGTCTGTTTTAGGGACCCCGAAGTCGGCTTTAAACTCTGCGGTCAGATCACTCTTCTGCTCGCAGCTCTGCCCCCAGTGCAGATCACCCAGAGAGTGGGAGCGTTTCCACGGTGCGCTGGTCTGCGGGGGGCCATCCAGGTCCTCGCAGCTGCGGCTGGCTGGGATGGGGGACCGCCTCTGGGCTTTGCGCAGACCCCGCAGGTTGAAGCCCTTCAGGGAGGGCTTCACAAAAAAGCTTTTTGGGAACTTTGGACGCTGGCTTTTGCCGTTGTGCTGCAGAGCCTCCGTGGAGAGAGTCAGGGGCAGCGTCGGGTAGTCTGGAGACTGGAGGCCGGCGGAGGAGCGGCTGGAACGGGACGCTTTCCTGTTCTTGCCTGCAAAGTAAAAAAAAACTCGATCAGAAAGTTGACATTTTGATTACCAAACATTTCTAGATTTTGGTTTTCTTTCATCTTTTTCTAAAAACACAGAAATCTCATTCAAAAGGTCCATTATTCAGCATCAGTAATTCTTTGTGACATGGATACATTTTGTACTTTTTGCAATTTTACTTTAACTCTTAAAACTGTGCGAGTTAGTGATAAGGTTAGATCATTGTTCTCCATGTTTCAAAGTAAAAGCTGTCAAGTTTCATAAATGCTCTCGTCATACATCAAACTATGAGATTAAGTTTCTTTGTCGGCAGAAAGAAAATGAGATCCGTCAGAACTTATCAGGAACTTTGATAAAGACACATTATCGTGCCACAAGGATGAGATAAGCAGCTGGTCTCACGAACAAACTGCCTGATTCGATGTAGTCAAAGGAGCACCCCCCCCACCCCCCCCAAAAAGAAAAAAAAGACGAACAAAAGCATCAAGCAACTTACCGTCTCTCCTCTGGCACACAAAGAAAAATGATGAATGAAATGGAAGAGAGCCACAGAGTGAAGTTTTGCCAAAGACAGTTAAAAAAAACAAAAAAAAAAAACCAAGGTGGAAAGACAGAAAGAAGTCCAGTAGATGAAATGTCGTGAATGGTTGATTGTAGAAACATGTGCCTGGAAAAAGTTTGATCGGTGACACAGGTTGTAATATAATCTTTTCCAATCAGTTCCAACAGGTTGCTTTAACATTTTGTCCATTCAACATCAAGCAAAGTTGTGTTTGTGTGATTATTCAGTGACTCAAGTTCAACATAAGCATTTGAATACATGCAGGTTTCAGCGATCTCTAGACATAGTTTATAAAAGGTAATAAACTGCAATGATTTCAATAAAATACTGTATGGAAAGGAAGGATAAAAGTTCACTGAAACAAGTAATAAAATTTAACTCGAAGCTTTGATAAACATTTGTCGAGTTTATTTCCATAATCTTGAGTTTATGTATCTGATTAAAACACTCGAGTGAGTCCAGTGTGGTTTTACGTAATGAGGAAGAAACAGATAAAATCACAAGAATCAGATCGTGTGAGTTAAAAGGAATGTTGAGAGCATGTTTTCAGGGCTCTGCAGGGACTTTTGGCCTCATGCAGTTCTGTTGGTTTCCTGCTTTGTGTATGCTGGTGAATGTGTGTTTCCAAGAGTAATTGGCTTCACTCGGATATCTGGTGAATCTAGAGGTTCACAGCCTTTCTTCAACCTGCATCGAGGCTGGGAGCTACTGGTCAACATAAATAAACACAGACTGTAGTTATCGTGTCAGTTTCATGTTAATGAGTTGATGCACTGAAACAAATAGAGGAGCTCCAGAGCCCTGAACTCCAGGAGGAAATAGAGTGTTTGCAAATTGTTATGCGGCTGGTTTGTCACCAGATTTTAGTGGCGTAAAAGGAATGAAAGACGGAAAAAAAAGGCAGAAACGTAGGAATCAAACAAGCAGCAGCAGAGTCCTTTGTTTTGTAGAGCAGTGGTTTTATTCCACAACTTAAATCTCTACTGTGGCAGATTGCACGCTTCACTACTGAACCTGGATGACATGTATACACATCAAGAGGAGCCCAGCAGTGACACTGGACTCATACAGACAGAGAAAAAAGACAGAGCGATGATTTGTGAGTTAATGAGCAGCTGAAAGAACGCGTTATGTGGAAAAAAAACAACAGAAGGCAGTCGTGTGCAGAGAGAAGGAGCAGATTCAAACAATACACACAAACCCCTTCAAAATAAGACCTCAATTTCACTTCTACAATGAGAACTTTCTAACAATCGGCACACGACAGTGTAAAAATATTTGCATCCACGTCATTTGAGGCACAAACTGAATGACTGTGCAAGAAAAGTTACATCTGAAAATGCTGCAGAGATTAAATGTCAGCTGCGACCCTTTGTTAAAATATCCTGTATCAGCCTAAAGAATCAGCACTGCAAAAAAGAAAGACAAAATAAAAACAAAGCTTTTTCCTGACACAACACTCAGCAGAAGTACTCTCTGAGCTCATCCTCCTGGCATCCGTCTATCGGCCTCGAACGCACAGGTGGGGCAGTCGGGAACCTGAGTCCGTGACTGGGCAGCGAGTTCGTTCTCATCAGAACCGTTCTGTGCATCGGGGAGAGTCTCTCCCTTTGAGCTCCCAGCAAGGAGGGCTGAACTAGGCTTAGCGGTCTGGGGCACGGCTCCCTCTCACCTACAACTGGACTGTGGCACTGATGGTACAGAATGCCTACAGGATGGAAAGAGCGGTGAAGAAAAGTGGCGTGAAAGCAGAGTAAAAGTATCAGAGGTGACCACGCACACAGGAGGAAGGCGGGGGGGGGGGGTGAGGACGGTACACAGGATGGCTGGGGTGTTAGGACGCAATGCAAGTGGTGAAAGGAAGCAGGAGAAGCTCTGGGAGGAGAAAGGTGAAGGAATCACCAGGGTACAACGAGTTCGGACGCAGGGTGGGCCTCGGCTATTCCGGAGGGAGGGGGCTGGGTGCAGGTGGTCCAGACTGAGGAAAACAATCATTACCGTTCTCCAGGTTCTCGTTGCTCTCGTAGCAGCCGGAGTCCCGAGGGGAGTCGCCCACCAGGCCTTGACTCTCAGACAGCAGCTTCTCCTGGGAGCCCGACAGGCCGCCGCGCTCCGGATCACTGCTGCCTAATCAGCACAGGACACAAAATGGGGACATCAGCAGGGCGAAGCATCATTTCT
Organism: Malacoctenus gilli; assembly: GCA_032164315.1. Taxonomy (NCBI): domain Eukaryota; kingdom Metazoa; phylum Chordata; class Actinopteri; order Blenniiformes; family Labrisomidae; genus Malacoctenus; species Malacoctenus gilli. The sequence continues at coordinate 3,324,854 of JASSRZ010000020.1, forward strand.
GGATCACTTCCTGTTTTTGTATTTTGTCATGGGGGCTACTGGGATCAATTAGGAAAACAGGGAAACAAGCCAGAATGTTTTGCTGTAGAAAGACAAACGTCTAAATAAAGCCAAGCAACCGTAGCCCACTTTTTTTAATGCTACAGGTGATTTCATGAGTGTAACTTGACTTCACTCCAACTGTGTGCATGTGAATAATATAGGCGCATGCTGGTAAAATAGCGTCTTTCTGTCGCCTTACTGTCGTATTCCTGCAGCAGCTCAACAGCAGTGAGCAGGACGGCTCTGTGCTGCGGATCTCTGATGTTCAGCTCGTCCAAGTCTTCCTCTTCCAGCAGTTTGAACGTGTCCAAGTCTTCGTAGCCGTTGAACAAGAAAGTGGGCATGTGTTCCTGGAGGAGAGCAGGAGTCTAAAGTTAGTCTGCGCGTCTGTTGTGCTCATAATTACTTCTTCTTAAACCCTCTTTTTCAAACCACTGCTGAGCTGAATCGTGGCCTCTATTTTGATACCTCGATGGCATGTTATCACGTTCGCGTTAGACCGCAGCTTATTGGGTTGCGGCTGCTCCGACTGTCAACACGCTTTTAATGAGGCACCCGCTGCCTTGTTGACGGCCGTATAAAAGGGAGCAGAAGTAACAATGAAGAGCTGCCCCAATCAAGCAGCAGCAGCAGCAACAGCAGGCAGCGCGGCCGCGGCCACACCCTCTTCTGGCTCCGACCAAAACACCAAACTTGAAAAAGAAAAACTCTCCAATTTAAAGCGGGAACAACTGAAGGTGGAGCGAAAGACATCAAAGTGAGCTTGAACCGCAGAGAACTGAGTGCTACACACCAACACAAACACACATCGGAAACGATCCACCACTCAAACCGCCTCGCTATCTGTGATGAACTGTTACTGAGATACACCCTGTGTGAGCTCGCAGTCAGCTGACAATATCGCACGAAAACACTCGTAGCTACTTCCACTCTGAAAGTTGCTGGTCTCGGCACTTCTGTGACCCACGCGCCTTGTTGGGCAAACACACAGACTGTGTGTCACCAGCAAGACTATCAATTACAGCGAGCGACGCGTCTCTGCCTTGTTTCTGCTGGATGACGTGGGACTAAACACGGGACCACCAACTAACACAAACATGGGCAGCTGGCTCCTCTCATTCACGGATCGTTCCCGTCTTTTTCTGCCAGCTAAAAAATTCAAACATGCTCCCAATCCAACGGATTTTTGGCCGAGCATCCAATGAATACAAGTGAGAGCCGAGTGCAGCTTTACCTTCTGGCCTCCCGTTTTAGCACAATGTTTTCAAAGCATTTCTAAAGGCACACAGAGATGCTACTTATTTGGCCTGTAAAGTCCAACTTATATAAGACTGATGCGAGCTGGAGAAGTCAGCTATTGTAGTAAATGATGCGGGGGTCTCAAATTCATTTGAGTTTAGGCCTCCGATAAGCCTCGTGTTGATCCAAGTCGGGCTGGGCGAGCAGGGCGACTGCTTAACTCCCCGCAGATACGATGAACTCACATTTTCATCAAGTTATCGGAGCCAAAAAACACATTCCAAAAATGTTTGTGTTTAATTATTTCTCCCCGTTTTCTTTAGAATTACCTAATCTCAACAACAGCTTGCGACATTTCACTGCCTCACCCTGACAACACAAGCCACTGCTGATGCTTTTTAGCTCGTTTTTAGGGCAGCAGCTCTGCTGTGTCCCAACGGATTCTATCAGTAAAACAGGGTGACCCCTAGAGGACACATTTACAACAGCAATGGCATTGGTTCTTCACAAAATGATGCTGTGTTTTAAATCGCTCTCTTCCACTAAGACAGCCGAGATTCAAGGAGATTCACAGGCCGATGGCGTTCGTCTGTAATCTGTGACGGGTCGTTATGTTGACCAGACAGGAAACGGGTGACTGACAGACTATCTGCGCGTGTTTCGGGAGGTGAGCCCAGCCGGCTGCCCGAGTGGGAGGAGATGATATCAGGCTCGCGCTGTGACGCGTGGGTTTCGACGAGAGACGGTGGGTTATTTGTCGGGGCGTGGCTGTCCCAGCGTGGGCGTTAACGTTTATGCGTCGGAGTCAAATCAAGCCTCCGAGCTGTGCCGTCTGTGATCCACAGCTTTGTATTTATCTCTGCTTTTCTATAAATGTGCTCAGGATATTTGGCTGTCACTTAATTTCCATTTGCTTCAAAAGATCATTTCTTTCACTCAGACGCCAGACAGGTGGGCATAAACCCCCCTGAAACACAACAGTCTGACTTGTCGTCTTCATTTCCAACCTTGAGGTTGATGCGCTCCAGCAGCTCCTCCACTGACGTCGGCTTGGGTTGCCGGCCCTTCCTCCTCCTCCTCACGGGCCTTTTGGGCTTCTCCTCTTCCTCGCTCAGCACGTCGACGTAGATGAACTTGAAGGTGCCCACTTTGTTGTTCAGCAGGCCCATCCACGTTCCCATGGGAGGCTTACTGATGATGTCGATAACATCGCCGCGCTGCACGATCACGCAGAAAGGAGACAACAGAAAGTGAGGTGACCTCCATGACTGAGGGGATAAGAGTCAATTAAGCCACTGGTGGAGCTGACTCAGCAGCGCAGGTTTCAATGCGCTCTAATCATCAGTATGAAGTGCCGCCTCATCTCTGCACTGTAAATAAATCATAGTGAGGGCGATTCTCCCTGAATCTTAAGGCGGTACGAACTTGACCGGTTTTACGACTGAATACAAAGTGCCTTCACCTTTAGTTTGAGGGAGTCGGTGTCGTAGGGGCTGGGAGTGAAGTCTGTGTGGACCCTGGCACGCCCGCAGAACGGACCTCTGTAGGGCGGCTCTTCGTCATCGCCGTCCTCCGACTTGACACTCTCTCTGTTACTGGCCGATGAGTCGGTGGTGCTCACTGTCTGACCGCCTGAGGACGTACACACAGTGGAAAATCAGATGCTTATGATCACAAGTTTATCAGTGTGGATGCTCAGTCTAGTTTCCATCTCAGTCTCTGTTTCTGTCCATCACAAATGCTACAATTTCATAAAAAAACGTTCACGTAAATGTACTGATTTCCACACTAAGCAGTCAAAAGCAACTGGAAAGTTTCCTTAATACATCAGCACCTTGAACGCTGACTCATACTTTCTTCAAAATATCCGTTTATAGTCACACAGCAATTATATGCATGTAACGAGTGGGCTGTGAAGAGACAGATCTAAACTCTCAGGTAAACAACTTAAAGACTGTACTTATCTCATTTTGTTAAGCTCTTAATTTTTCTACATTTTGGATCTGCGCAGAGAAAACCTGCAACAGTGTTCATCATCCAGAGAAGCTGCATAATTCCCTCCACTGAAGTCATGCAGACATGTGGGGATTGAAGGGAAAAGACTTCCTTTCTAATCATTACCGTATGTTTGCCTGCATGCTTGCTTGAGAGAGAGAGAGAGAGTGTGTGTGTGTGTGTGTGTGTGTGTGTGTGTGTGTGTGTGCGTGCGCGAGTGCTTTATTATGGCTCTGAATCACTAAAAACTTGGCCCAAGTCTTCGGGTCATTGTGAGCTTGAAACGAGAGGAGCTTATTTTACCCGCAAAAGATGTGACAGAAATTCCAGGTTAGAGAAACCAAACAATGTGATTAAACAAAATGACCCGGGTGATCAAAACACAGCAGAGCTGGCTGAGATCACAGCACGAGTCAGCGGGTGGATGACTCCGCAAAAATCACAGTCCTGGTGTGAGGAGAGCCAGAACTGGGAAACCGAGCAGCTGCAAAGGTCACAAGCTCCATCTAGTGTTAAGTCTTCCTCATAGCACTCAAAATAAAGTGTCATTTTTCTTGATGAACTTTACGCGCTCGACACACAAGACTTCCTTGAAGGGAAAACCTGCAAGGAGAAGTCAATCTCGAATTGTAAAGTTGGACTTTTCTGGCTGTTTCCTCTCTCAGAAGGAGCGTCTTACTCATTGAACTCTGTCCGCTGAGTGAACTGCGCAGGCTTTCCACTGAGCCTCCAGCCTTAAGCTTGGGTTTCTCCAGAGAGTCTGTGTCAGGCAGAGGGGACTGCGGGGAACCGGGGGCTCCATCTGGACTGGACTGTGTGATGGAAATGGAAAGCGGGGAAGAAGCAGATGGGAAGAGAGAAAAATAAAGAAACGATGAAAAGAAAATCAGCAGCAGTCACGAGTTTGACGTGTGAGGGGAACGATTAACTGGAGACACGAATAAGTCAAACTGAGGCAGCTGAAGGAAAACACTCATACTGGGTGGTCTCTGCTTCTTAAAAACAATACATATAGGGTTTGTGCATGCAATTGAAGATTTTTAGGTTTTTTTTCTTTTAAAAAGCCAACAAAAATCTATACAGTGAATCAGTGCACTTGCAGTGAAATCACTGTAAGTGCAAATGACACCTTCAATCACATAATTACACAGGTGAAAAGCACCAGAAGATAAAAACACAATAAATTCATTTCATTTCATTCATCAGTAGCTACATTTGCACAGTTTTCTGGAACAAGTTCAACAACTTCGATGCAAATTCCTTCATTAGTGACGTCCCTTTTGTTTGAAATAAGAATATAAGACCTGATTGAAATTCTCCATGTTGTGAGTTTGTGGTTTGTTGGGCTGTTGAGTAAAACTGCAGGCTACAAACAGGGTGGTGGAGGGACTGTTTCTGCTCTGATTTGGGTTTCTGCAGCAATCAAATCCATGTTCGGTTTCTCGCCATTTGTCTATTCCTTTAGTACGTTCCAGTATTACTCCACTTGGTGGCAGTGTGGTCCATCAAATGGCTCCAAGATTGCCAGGGGTGATTGATTTTTCCTATCCTCCCAAACAGCATGTCTCAAGCCAGGATATCTGGGTCAAGTCGTTGACCACCATGATGAGCAGATGTTCAGCTGTGCAATAATGACCCGAACCAGCGAGTCACGTCGGACCGCGGGGCCGGACGAGCCACCGGTCAAACCGATGGATGCCCAGGAAAAAAAAAAAAAAGAGGCCAGAGCAGATGAGACGCACTCACACATTCCCACACTGAACCCTCTCCGTTTCTAAAGAGTTGGCCTGCGGGAGAGTTGCATCACTGCATGAGCTCAACATGGAGCACGCACGCACACACAGACACACACACACACGCTCCACCCTTGACACTGGATCCAGGGAGGGGGCCGCGGAGAGAGAAACCCGAATGCGAATGTGTTTTAGAGCTCCGTGTTTATTCTGTAACTAACAAATACTCCCACCCACTCACAGCCTGTGGACAGAAAGTGTGGCTTCCACTGCAAAACATCCTCCAAATGTTTGCACATTATTGGCAGCTTTAATTTCTTTACAGTTGTCTTTGGCTCTGTGTTTCAGGAATTAAACGCACAATGTGTGAAGCATTTATGTTTTGACTGCTTCTTTTTAAATAGAGCCACGGTTCACCCGGTTGTATGTTTATTTCAAGCGTACAAAAAGATGAAGAAAAGCTACACAATGTTTAGTGTGAGCTCAACTTTCCACAAATAAAGTGTCCAGTGCTTGAGTTCATGTGTGAGTCAGAGGGTGTGTTTAGGTCTACCTGCTCGGACAGCGAGCTGCTGTACTTCTTTGACATGCGCTTCCTCATCGTCTCCTTAACCGACTTGACTTTCTTGCCCAGCGAGATCCGGGATGTGGTGGGAGATTTGACCACCTCTCTGTATATTGCCTCCTGGTCTTTATTCTGGCATTAGGAGGAGGAAGCAGAACAAAGGAAAGGAAGCACAGACAGAAGGGAAAGAGATAAGAGGGATCGTTTGGGATTGGAAAGGAAAAGACAAAAGGCAGCGGGGGGAGATCACAAAAGCAAAGCGGGAAACAAGGAGATACGCGGTGAATCGGAGTGACAAGGCAGCTTTTGCTCGTGTTCTTCACAGCCTCTCTGAACTCTGGCAAGCTGGCAGCACTTACGTTGGCATCGGAGCCGGCGTTGACCACATGGAGAGAGCGATTGGACAGGTCGAAGCCTCCGAAGCTGCAGGTTCTCTGCGGGGAAGCCAAAACACAATCAAATGAGTCACGCGCTGAAGGTCACTGTGCCGAACCTCTCCACCCTCCCCCGCCGAGGCGACTCGCGATGATTCATGCTTGGCACGACACAGGCAGCTGTTGGACTGATGTACATGGGTGTATGGTTTGCAGAGATGTGGGGGCATGATGTCATACGGGACAGTGGACAGCCAACAGACATGACGTAAGCAAGTTTTACACATAGTCGTCTTTAAAATTACAGTTCCTGCACGCTCAGAAGCAAATGAACTGTTAGATTGCAGAGTCCAAATGTTACTCATGTGCTCCAACACCTAAATTCTTGGAGGAACTAAATCAAATATCTCTTGATGTGGTCAAACTAAGAAAAATTGGAGTTTTTGTGGAGAGTTTACAGTAATTGCTTTGCAGGCTGATGCAATTCGTCTGGAAGTTGACAAATGCAAACTTGGAAATGTTTACAGACGTGCACAACATGTAGATCAGTTATTCTTCCTCAAAACTTTTGTAAAGTAGTCACAGTTTTAAGTCTCTTGTCTTGAATAAAGCAGATTTAGCATATCGTCATTTAAGAGGTAATGACTTCCCAAATGTCTTTAAGTTCTACACACATAAACATGTCGACACAGACACAAACACAAACCAGCTGCTAAATAATGCGCTCAGCTCAAGTGGCGTATTTGATGGCATTCCTGGTCTGCTCCATGGGCATCGCTAAGCTACTCCACAACACACATCCTGGATGAGAACTCGCGTGAGACCACATTGCGTTTGGATGTCACATGTCCAGAGCCGCAGTCCACATCACAGCTTCCCAAGAAGAGCGGATTGCAAAACAAAGGAGTTTGGAAACACGGCAAAAAGAACCCAAATTAAGTTGAATATGACGACGATGCTCGATGGAATGAACATGCACCTAGAAAAAAAAGTCTCTCAGAGATAATTACGGTAACTTAAAAAAAAAAAGAAGTCACGGCTGCAAGAGAGGCACGGGCCAAAAAGAAGACAAAAAGCAACAACAGAAAAAAGTGGATTCAGAGAGTTTTTGGATGAGAACGACCTCCGGTGACTTCACTAGAACACGATAGGATTCAGGTACTCTCAAAGCTGCAGGATAGCTCCACTATATCACCACCCTCTGTGTTTCACTGCCTCTGCTGACACACAGACTACACAAGAAACAAGGTACGTACAAAGCAACCGGGCCATCTTGTTTGAAAAACATATTCCTGGCAGTTTACAGTCAGTGTTGCGTAGGTAAGTATTGTTCCATCTGTTTATACGTGACTATTTTTTTGTCTATTCTCAGGCTTGCAACATCTATCTGAAAGCTGATAAGCGTACAGAGTATTCCGTCAGTGGAGTTGACTTAATGAGGCCATCAGTGAGAATGTCTTTGAGGCGATGTGCTGCAGTTATGAGGATGAGCAGCTCGGGGAATGTACTTTGCCCACAGGGATCAGTGTGACTGAGCGGGTGCACGTGTACTTCAGGGATCCGGCATTTATAAAAGGCCCTTATAAAAACCTCTGCTGCAACTTAACCTCCCGAGCGGGGCATTACACATTTCATTATCATTTGGTATTCAGCTGAAATAAAGAGGTTTGAAGCCAAAGGCATTCACTTAAAGGTCATCCGTGATGGCGTTCCTCCAGGGGCAGTTAGGTTTGAGATGGATGTGCCAGCTCCTGACGTTTGCACTAAAGGAGAACAGCTGCAATACCTCCATGTGGGTTTTTCTGTTTTGAACACAAACTACATTGATAAAGTCCCTTTTCCTCGTGTGCGTTTGCTGAACCCTCACCTGGAAACTCTGAGCTATTCTGCAACTTTGGAGTACACCGAGTCCTGCTCACACGAGGCGGCCGACTGGAACCTCATGGTCTGAACTCACAGACTTCTGCTGGATGCGTAAGAGCACACGCTTGGTGCAGCGGTCCACACTGGCCGCCCACTTCCTGTCCCCCTCGCGGTCCTCCTCCAGCAAACAGCGCCGCTCGGCGCGGCTGAGGGTAACTGGGCGGACCAGCTGAGCCCAGTTGAGGTGACCGTACAGGCTCCGTTCTACCACATAGGTGATGTTCAGCTCACTGACTGCAGTTCGACCTCGCAACCTGCGAGAGGGGAACACCCAGCTCCCTCCCCCACCTCCAAAACCTTTCGACTTGGCTACATCACAGCGGACTGGGGAGGAGGGGGTGACAGACAGGGGGGAGATGGGGGACTTGGAGTTGCGCGAGCGCTGATACAGCAGGTGCTTGGTAGAATATGCGTAGTTGGGGTCTGGCTTGCGGTGCGTCCAGCTGCCGTGGTGCCGGTTGGAAGGCTGATGTTTGGGACTGCCGTGTTGACCATCGTCCAGGGAGATCAGTAGGCGGGACTGGGAGTGGGTTTTGGGGCGGGGTTTGGTGAGGCCGTAGAAGGCGTAGAGGGCCTCGTTGTTACTTACCCCGTGGGAGATGGAGCTCAGGGCCTTCCTCATTTCGCCGTCCGTCGTGGAGCGGGACAGCTTTCCATCATCGTCCAATCCGCAGCCATCGAGCTCCGAGAAGGAGGAGCCGCTGCCCGCGATGCCAGATATGGAGCCTCCCAGAGCACTAGAGCCAGCGGGGGTTCTCCTGGGGGGCCGGATGAGACCGTGGGTACTGGAAGACTTGCTGAAGGTTTTGACCAGTTTGTGTCCAGACCAGGTGTCCAGACTGCTGGAGGAAGGGGAGGTTGTCAGACTGTCCGTGTCTCCATCCAGAGAGAGCTGATCATGGATCAGGGAGGGCAGAGAGGCCTCCTGAGGCAAAAGGGGCTTCTTCAGGACCCCTGTATACAGGGCTGTGTTGTCCTCACAGGTGGGAGGTGTCTCCAGATTCAGAAAATCTGAAAGGAGAACAGGCAGAAGATTCAGACATCAGACTCTGTCCAGTCCGAGACCCCAGCTCGGCTTTTAATTCACAAATTAAGGCAGGATTAGACAAAACTTGTTGGAAATGTAAATGTAGTCTTAAGGCACAGTTAAATAATTCAGGCTTTTGAACTTTTGAGTCAAAGCTCTTTGCAAACAAACCTTCTGAGGCATGTTTCTTGCCCTCTTCCACCTTGATGAGCTTTTTTCTGACCCGTCGTGTCGAGTTAACCAGTTTGTGGAGCCGTTTGAACTTCACAGAGTCCTCTGTTTGCTCGTCATCAGACTGCTCACGAGACTGGTGTGAGAGAAGAAACACGCAACAGTGATATAACGACAAAAACGAGCGAGAGACGGCAAACACTTTGCTGGAGCCAAAGAAAATCCCACCAACCATTTTATCTTCACAGATTTATTTCCCATTTATCAGGCAGAAAAAGTGGGAACACACTTTGTGGTTGCAAGGACTCTGTTATAATGCGACAGATGGGAGCTTTGTTTAGGATGGTGAAGTTAGTGAGGTGAGAGATGAAGGGTTGGAGGAATGGTGGCAAACTGCATTGTGAGATGTTTATATTCGGGGTAAACAGCTGTAAATGCACTAGAATACTGAACCCGATGTGAGTCAAAGCAACTGGCTTGAGTTCAATGAGTGGATGAATCACCCGCTCAATAAAAAGCCGGTTTGATTTGATGCTGCTTTCAGAGACAAGAGGAAATGGAAAGACCCACAAGCACACATACACAAGCTTTCCGCTCAAACACTGCATTCCTGTCGCGCTGCGATGAGTGGATGCAAAGAACGCCTGGCAGAAACCGCCAACATTAACTTCAATCTCAAACAACCTCATTTGTTTTTATTTGTCGCCGGTTTCCAAAGCAACACCAACTCTCTGGTCGCACAGTGTGCCAGGTCCACGGTCGAAGGCACAGAGCTTGAGAAGGAACAGACGAGCCTGCAGGACGCAGCTCTCCCTCTGAGAAAACATCGAGTCGTCCTCCAAAACTTCAGTTCCAGCGCAAGAAAACGCATTCTTCTTATCGTGAGATCAGACTTGGTTTTGGCTCAAAGGGTGCTGACACACTCTCAAAAAGATGTTAACAACCGTGGTTTGGTTTGAGCAAGCGTCTGACAGCCGTGCCTCGTCTACACCGGCCACACCAAATCCCCAAAGCTGCATGATGATGCTTCAGTTCCTGCATATTAACATCCAAAGAAACTTTGCAAAATCTCAGAAGATGCTTGTTGCAATGCATGCATACAAGCTGTAGTTTCAGTAGAACTTGTCCTCACTCCTGTGTCTTATCACGTTTGAGTACCTAAGTGTAAACAACAGTGTGCTGGAAAAAACTCACACGATTCTTCTTCGTCTTGTGAGACGGGAAGAGAAAAGCCATCAAAGATGGTTAAAAGGAGGCAGTGATTTATGAATTCTCACAAGGTCCCATAGCACTCCGTCCATGCAAATGACCAGATAAACAGGCGAAGAAAGACACACAAAGAAAGAAGGCCAAATATACGAGGCCATGAATCAAGCCTGGCTGAGAGACAGCCATTGAGAATGAGGTCGACATAAAAATTCCCCGACTACAATTGTTATTTCAATTACTCGGGAGCGTCGGACTCATCACTGCAGAGATACAGTCAAACTTTCACAAAACTCACATTTTGATCTCCATCGTAAACACCAGCATATTTCTACAACACTGGACAAAAACAGAAAAGTGCAAACACTGAACAAACGTAGAAAGTCAAAGTTGAGTGTCCTAAAACTTACCACCTTAGAGAAAAGAGCTGGGTGTCGCTCCCTGTGTTAACATCCCATCATTTCGAAGAGCAGGACCATCAAACCCACAGTGGCCTGACCAGTGTCTCACGCATGCACGATCAAAAATAATATCCGTGCCCTCGTGCACATGCTGGCAGATAGAGATGCAGCCTGTAAGTGGATTCAGCCCAGAGGAATGAGGGGCTGTTTGGAAGTGCCGTGCCGCGTAGCCAGCAGAGAAAAGGCGTGTTGTGCATCGAGAACAATCCCAGCGTTTGAGCCCCTCTGACCCTGCCTTGGCCCCCAAATCGCTAATGGCCAGCCCTGGAATGTGGGCTCTGATCAGCGGGGTGAAACAGACGAGGAGGAGGAGGAGGAGAACAGCATCCAGAGCGAAAAAAAAAGACACAGGGTGGCCAAAGAGCCATATGTTGAAACGCACATCAGCTGCACACATGAATTGTATATCAAACACTGTGTATAGAGTGCAGGCATGCACAGAGTCAAATGACATGAATTTGTGAATGACCCATTTTCCATGTAGCGGAGAGGGGAAGGGGCAGTACGTGACACCAGAAGAGGCCCCAGCAGAGAAGAAATATTTCCTGAAGGAGCCAATTTTGGAACTTGGGGCAAGAAGAGATGCAGAGCTCCCCCCTTTTTCCAGCTGTGGGGACGAATGCAAAGTCTTTATCTCCGCTCTCTCTGTCTCCCTTGTTTCCTCTCTGCCTGCAGCACTTGCCTCTAGAGCCCAACTGTGTGTTCCTCTCCTCACAATACTCCTTCAGTGCTCCAACTCCTCAATCCTACCAGAGAAATCCCCTATCGATCAATCTTCTTCCCGCAGGAAGCGTGCAGCCGGCAGCAGAGGGGCAACCAAAGGTTTAACCGGCCTATGAAGACCGTCGGCACTTTCATGCACAAATCAAACCTTCACATCACAAAGCCAGTCAGCAGACAGCGCTCGGGTCGAGGTTATGCCAGACACTTATCTTTCATATGAATGGAAATCATTGATCATTAACCAGAGGAACAGTTGAATACAAAGCCTTGACAGCAGGGGGGAACTGTTTTGCATGAGTCCTTATTAACACATCTACTGACCCAGTTAGACTATCATACAGACATGATCATCCTCCCTCATGAAAGGTAAAAAAAGGAATGACATGAACGGAAGAGCGAGTAATAAAGGTGTGGAAGTCAAGCACATGAATCACCGAAGCAGACTGAACCCACTTAAATCAAACCGCTATCGTGAAACGTCATCTTTTATTAAGCTGTATTCACCTCAAGGCTGCAGATTTACCCTTCTATTTACTTCAATATTAGCACAAACAACTAATTCATTCAGTTGCATACAAAAAACTTTGAGGCAAAAGGAAATGGAGGCTTTTTTTCTGAAGGCAGCTTCTTTTTCTAGTCAGGAGATTGCAGCGTATTTTAAGTATCAACAGTACTCATATGCTGCTTGTTATTTTCGGAGACGTCGGAATCTTTGTGTTTGTATAAACTCACTTCCTGTATGAAAAGAAGTAGGTCAGTGTATGAAGCCGCACACCATTCCCATATGGCGCCATACAGCACAAAACTACTCACTAGTCACTGAAGCATCTGCATGTAAAGGAAATGTATGGCAGCACATTCAAACACACACACACACACACAAGCATTCAGAATCACCAGAATGTCAAATAGCAAAACAGTCAAACGGTTTCGATTGTCTGAGCTTCAGCGTCTCGACTCGGAGCAGCGCACGGAGTCCTTTGACATCTCAACAACGTGAAAGATGGCCGAACAAAGCTTAGAGGGCAGATTGCAGCTGACACAAACATCACCAACAAATGTTTATGTTGCTGAATGTTCAGGCTGGATTTTGTCTGCCTCTCCTCTACACATTTACATTCAGGCCTCAATGATGTAAACAGAACTGAACAATATTTCTTTAAGACTGTTTGGTTTCCCTTTGCATTTTTATCTGGGATGAATCACCAACGACATGCCGATGAAGACTGTTGTGATCAATTCAATACAGAGAGGCACGAGTGGAAGAATAGCTCACTGCCGTTGCCAGTTTATGATCCCAGACTGTGACACCTTCAGAAGCAACACTGGTGCTCACGAGAGCGCATACGACATGGTGGAGACATTGTCAATGCAAAGGTGGATAAAATCGCAGTTTGACCGGTGCTTGAAGATCAGAGAGAGAAAAATAAAAGGAGAGAAAAGTGAGGTAAAAGTTGAGAGTGGATGTTTCATGTGATGGCCTCTGAAACAGTGCACGTCTGCTTTGTCTACAAACGGAGGTTTTTATGTGAATCGAAATAATATGAAGACAAGAAGCTGACAGAACTCCAGCAGCTAAAATTATTAACATGGACAAACACATTTAATCACTACGAATGAAGTCAACTATTGTTGTCCAACACATCTTCCATGGCTGAAAAATTAAACTGAAAGGTGAGAGTGTTAAGAGAGGCAGAGTGAGAGGGGACGGGTCAGGATTGGGGGGGTGGGGGTGAAAGGGGGTGGGGTGTACTTACGTTGCAGTTTGAGGACTGGTTTAGATTGGGCGCAGATCCGTCAGTCCACTCTGCAGTGTCAGTACTGCTAGACTGTCTGCTGCGCTCATACTCCTTCAGCTACATGGAAAAGAAGAGTTTAGAGAGGCAGAGGAACAGGGCAGGGACACCCACTCTCACCTGGCATGCTATATTCCCCCCAAGCGCTCAGTATCACTGTGGCCGCTGGGAGAAATACAACGTAGCGCAATGTCAGTGATCATCAGGCAACTATGGGAGTGCTGCAACTATGGGACATGCTCGCTGCTGTTGCAATATGTTGATGCACAGTTGCACATCTACATCAGGCTTTTGGATGTTTCCTTCTTTTACTGATGTCGTGTGGCAAAAATATGACACTGGTGTCAAATTACAAGCACTGGAACATCTGTATAATTGATGCCCTTTAATGTTTTCACCTGATTAAAGATTGACTCTTTGAATAATATCAATGGGATGATTTTTCCCCATCAATCATTTGTATTGATAATAATCTAAAAAAAAACAAAGTAATGATTTTTTCGCACTTGGGTCAAAAAACAAGTTCAGTAAACAAAAGCCCAAAGCATAAATTCACAGACTGATGATAGAGTGTTTGTTTGATTGGTTTGATGATTCTCAATCACTACAATACATGAATCACGGGATTGGCACAGACAGAAATCAGCAATCTGGAAAGGAAAAATAGGCCCTTCAGTGAATATCTGCCTGGTGGGAAGCAGCCCAGTCCAGTATCTTACTGGACCATCATGTTTCCCATGAGCGAGGCAACAATAGATCGAGACGGACAGGAAGAAGGGAGGTAAGAGGGAGAAAAAGAAGTAAGAGTAAAAGAGAGAAAGACGCCAAAAGCCAAATCAAAATCCACCAAGTCCACCTGGAAAGAAAAGAACCACAAAGCACCACTGCATCTCACCAACAGATGGGGCTACTGAGTTACTATGACCAACGACTGGCAAATAGGGGCTGATCAACACACCCACACACACTCCAAGAGCTCACACCCTAAAATCCCCAGACTCCTTTGGACACGCCAACTGGTTCGGAGTTTGTGTGTGTGTGTGTGTGCACAGGGATGACAATGCCGGGGTAAAGTATGAGTCTTGTTGAGGTTAGTAAGAGTGAGTCATTTTAGTAAGCCAGGAAAATGGAGCACAACAGCGAAGGACTAGAGTGTAGCCCAGAGGGGAGTGAGGGGATGTCAGGGCCGAAGGGATGTTACAGACTAACAGTCGGCGGTTTTCGGGGGTTGAAGGTCAAGGATATTCTGGAGGCGGTTGGAGGGAGGAGCCAGGTTGATTCCTACCCGAGCCAGAGCTTCTTCTACGGTGATCATCTTCTCTTTCACCATCATCATCAGCTGGATCCGCTCTTCGTCACTCATGGTGATCTCGCTGGCCACATAGCCGATATCCTCACCTGAACGAGGTAGACAAAAAAGAGGCAAATCGTGATGCGACGAATATTCAGCGAACTGGGTCTGAAAAAGCACAACTACACAAACCTTTAGATGTCTGTCGCGCAACCGGTTTGTTCTGAGATTTGCGGAAGTTCTGCCAGAAGGATTTGTTCTTCTTCTTACTGTCCCACTTGCCTAAAACAAGAAGAGGTAACATTTATAATGATTGTGACAGCCAAGCCTCAGGCAACAGTTATTATTCATCTTCTCAGACTTAATAAATCCCTTTCAGAGCAACAGAGCGCACTACACAGATATATTTTAATGTTTTCAATGTGGTAAAGTCTTTGCGCGCTTCTCTAACTTTAAATCAGTCACCGTCAGATGTGTTTGGAGAACAGGCGATCAAAAATTACCTCCAGATCCATCTTCAGAGCTGGACTTGTGAAGCGGCATTCTGGAAGAAAGAAGAAGAAAAAAACTTAACAAAAGCACTTATCTAAAGGGTGCAGACTCATTCTCAAATGCAAACAAAACCCAATGGCCGAAGAGTCCCGCTGCAATTTTCCATTTCACCACTTGGGGTCAATGCTGGTGCTTCAGTAACTGAGAACCAGGCTCCTGAGGCTTGAGAGGGAGAAGGTGGAGAGGAGAAGATGAGAGGAAAAGTATGACACCACTTTTGCCAAGTGGTTAATTTGAAGATGGCTGCAATAAACGAGTGTTTAAAACGCAGTTTGAAAAAATATATACAAAAAGATGAAGAAAAGAGCAGACAACCATGCAACGGCAACGAGCAAAGTAAGGAAGGGAAAGTATGGAAGAGAATGAGACAGGAGGAGGAGGAGAAACCACAGGGCAGACTCAGCCTGTTTGTGTTTCCACTTCCCTCCACAGGATAGACAGTCACGAGGAAGAGAGTGGGAAGACGGGGAAGAAGGGAGAAGAGAGAAATCCAGGGCAAAAGAGAGAGAGAAAAAGAGAGAGTGAAAGAGAAAGATGGAAAATATTTGTGGCGGAAAAAAATCCCTGACATGTGTATAAACCATACGAAATAAGCAGAGCCAACAGCGAGTGAAGAACCATTCGAGGACTCTTGTAAAGCATGAACTGCGTTCAATTTACAATCAAAAAGTCATGTATGAGTGGCCTCGCCCTGCTGTCTGGCAAGTTCAGCCGCATGTTGGATCTTGGCTAACTATCCCTTGTATTGGAGATGACGCAAAACCACATCAAGCAATCTATTCCTGCTTTCCTTGTTACAGAACGAGGGGGAAGCTTCAAAGTCTCGTGTTCAAAGAAGCGAGAGAAAAAACGTCCGGGGGAAAAAAACAACCCTGTTTTCAGATTGATTAGAATGGAAACGTGTGAGTGAAGCCAACCGTCGGGCCACCTTATAGTGATGTTTTTGCGTGCAGAGGGGAGATAATGAGCAGTGGTAGCTGGTCATCACTTTTTTTGTTCTTCTAGTTAAAAGGGAAGAAATCACAAGGGAAGCACGGATATAACAGATGCAAATCTGTCCTGCGGAGACCCGCAGAGACCTATTAAACTAATCTCTTTACTAAAAGCACAACTGTCTGTGGCTCGCTCACTTTCATATGCCCTTTATGAATTCACCTGACTGCACAAACAGCCACCGAGCCGTGCACGCAGACAGGTGGCTGCCAGAGCAGCGATGTGAAGGTGCGCGACGGGATCAAAACAAGACGAACGGGTCACTTCGCTGTCACGCGGCTGCAGCTTTGTGTGTACGTATGCGAGTGCATATGTGTGTTGAAACATGGCGGCACTCTCTCGGCGCGATGGGAAATCTTCACACAGCTTAAAGCCTGGCTGCCATGGCAACATAATGAGATGCTAATTGAATGGAGGCCTGTATGGTTTGCCCCTCCGCTCACCCCCCCAACCCCCTCCCTTCCAGATAGGCTAAAGCCAAAGCTAATGCTAATAGAACTCACTCAATGGAGGCTTTTCTGTGGCCGGGCTGGGGGGGGGGGGGGGGGCGGGGGGGGGGGCCCTGATCCCGCACTCGCTGCCTCCCTGCCAGGAACCCGGGGAGGCGGGTTGGGGTGGCCAGACAAGCCCCTCCATTCTCCCCTCGGG